>OZ023262.1:309129326-309729326 GCA_964006375.1 Tillus elongatus | reverse complement strand
ACCCATCCCAATGAACAACCAAGTTATTCAAAGTAATGAGTCCTTTTCACTTGTTGGTATTGCTATGGATCGAAAATTCAATTGGCACAATATGTCACATCAATCGCGGAAGCGGCTGATAAGAAATTAGGTTTCCTCTTCCGGGCTAGCAAAAACTTTTCACAAGCTAATCTCTATACCTTATATACTTCACAAATAAGGCCAAACCTCGAATACTGCTCCCACATCTGAGGTGCCGCTGCCGCTGCCGCTTCTACACCCGCTATCCCAGACTCCATTCAGAAGAGAGCTATACGTCTCGTCGGTGACCCTACCCTCACCCAAAGTCTGTCATTCCTTGTCGACCGACGTTCCGTTGGTTACCTCTCCCTTTTTTATAGATATCTGCACGGGCACTGCTCAGATGAGCTTTCTTCCATAGTTCCTCCACCTGCTGCCCCCAACAGATCTACCAGGGGAACAGAGCGAATACACCCTTTTACCGTCCAGGTCACCAGACATATAACATCTTGCTATGCCCGCTCTTTTGTCCTAAGGACTACAAAGTTGTGGACTTCCTTGCTGGCACATGTTTTTCCTTCTCCTCCGAACCTCCAAACCTTCAAGTCCAGATTTAACAAGTGGCCTCTTTCTTCCTTGTCGACACCCACGGTACTATACTATTTAGGCTGTGAGCCCTCGTGGTGTGTCGTTAAAAGAAATGTTAAAATTTGCATGGGTTACACTTGCCCCGCCAAAAATTAAAAAAATAAACACAGAACAAAATTGAAGACCATGATGATTTTTTATATTGATACATCCTTAAAATAATGTCTCTGCAATCAGCTTGTCAAATATGAACAAAGTTCAGCTCAAAATGGAGGTACTGAAATTTTCGGTTTCACTTAGGTACCCCGGTGTACCTTACCGCCTATCTAATAAAGTAAGTAAAATATTTAGCAATACCTGATCTGGATGAGGTGATTATTTTTAATAATTTTTTTTAATCTACCGAATTGTTGTCTAAACTATGATCTGACTCATAAAAAACTTAAATATAGGGAACTCTTTGCAATCTTTTCCTAAACCCAATTAGAACCTCGGTGGTTCAGAGGTAAGAACGTGTGCCTCTGAACCGAAGGGCATTGGCTTCGATCCCAGGGTACTCCTTTCACTTTTTCAGTACAAACTGCAACATTAACATCAGCCGAGGTTCTGGCATTGTATTTGGGCAAGTTGAAAGTCTGCACGTTCTGCCCTTCGGTGTGGGCGTAAAGCCGTCTGTCCCGTGTCCATGCGATGTTGGGCACGTTAAACATTGCTACCCTCATTACAGAAAGACAGGGGTTCGGCAAAATTTCCAGGATAGTAGGGTGAAACTGCTCCCTGGCGTCGGTGATTGGCGATAGTCACGGAAATAGGCCGACGTTAAAGAAACAAACAACACACACACACACCTAAACCCAATTGCTTAAAAATGACGGCCATTTGAAAACGATACTTGACATTGTTGTCTCAATGACTTTTAGATAAACAGAAAATTTATAAAATATTTCTATGTAATAATAGCTCATCTAAGTCTTTCTAAATATGCATTGGTGTCCAACGAAATTAAGACGACTATTTATATGCTTTATCATAACAAACCTTATGCAATGCTCACTGCACTATTGCAAGTAAGATTGTCTACCCGTCCAGTCTATATCTACCAGAATTCGTTTGCATAAAAATGTGTGTGGTACAAGTAAGTGCACGACGGTAGTCAATTTGATCAGGGGATTTTATTTTATATATACATTGTCAGCCATTAATATCACCCGTATAAAATTTGTATTTGCCATCCGAAGAAAACTAAACTTGTTTTAAAATATTGCTGCCTGCGTCCCATACCAATCGACTTAGGATTGAAGTAAATATAATAAAAATTCCAAAACCTACCTGCTGAGACTTATTATTGTCTCTGTTAGAAATTAGCCAAATCTGTAGCGATATATATCCAGAATCTAAATACGTGGTAAGTTGATAAATATATATATATATATATATATATATATATATATATATATATATATATATATATATATATATATAACGTACAAATTTGCGATTTTAAACTCTAAATGTCGTAATAAGTGTGTTTTACAAAGCCTTAAATTACAGCTTCAACCAACATTGTCCTCAATTTTATTCATATATTTGCAGAAAATTCATTTATAATAGACCATTTCTCTAATGCTTTGGCAGTAGTTTTGGTTAGATGTAGAGTTGATGGTTTAATAGTGGATAATTTATTAAGAATTTTTGTAGAAAAAATTAGTTATTGAGAAATCCGCGACTTGAACTTTGAAAATATTTCTTCAAATGAGCGCGAGCTAGGCCCACTAAAAGAAATGTTTGGGGTCGGTCAGTTTCAGTTTTTATATGTTTACATATACGGTAAAGCTCAATATGTCCGATATTATCCAATATAAAGGAAATATTATAGAAATTATATATAGGGTGTTTTGAACCGTAGCTTACAAAATTATGTTGACAATCACATGGCCCTAAGTGAGATATAAAACACGAAGCACGTGCCGCCACCTCGTTACGTAACCAAGCAGTCCCACTAAGCATGGTAACTTACAAATGCTTACCGCAACGTTAAATAATCTACCATTAAGTAAGTTAAGTTTGCAACATTTCTAAATGTTTGCAGGCAAAAAACCAATGCAAACTTACAAATGAAACTTTAACGTAACTTTCAAATATAATATCTCGTTTGCCGGCTTGTTGTTTGTCTCCATTTGTAAGCTCACGTAAAGTTACAATTGTAATGTTCCTGAAAGTTTGTTTTAATTTGTAAACAACATTTATTTGACTTCCCTCGTGTATTCTTGATCGTATGTCATCGTCGTCCAATAGCAACATAGCAACACCGACGCCAACAGCAAACTGACTCTGACAAAGCGCCCGGCATAAATAATGGCGGTTTGTTGTTTACATTTTTATAATTGGGTCATCATAAGTTGTTATTGGATCTATGTCTATTTATTTTTCTGGAAGTTTTAAAGATTGAACAACCTTATTGTAGCCTGAATTGTTTGAATTTTGGGTAATTAAGTAATTCGTTGTCTGGGGTGTAGATAATGAAACATGAAGTATATCCACAAACATTTCAGGTAAGAATCTCTAAAACAGCAATAAAATTAGTCACTTTTCTGTTGCATAATTGTTTTGGTATGTGGCTATTGGTGAATTATTATAAAATGGCTGCATTTATATTTTTATTTCTTTTTATGAAATATACTCTACAAAAAAGAAAACCTAATTGTTAAATTTTGTTGTCCTTAGAAGCAGCCTGGAGATGTCTTACCTGGTCAGACCAATTCATTTTAAAACGTTAAATATGATTGACCTATGGAAGCATGTGGCTTATCCATAGCAATCGACATCATAAGAACAGTGGAACAGTATCCTATGCTATGGAACATTCATATGGGTTAACTAGTCAGCAGCGAAACATGTGTTTATCATGCAAAAAAGAGCAATAAGGACTGCAACAAGAAAGCTGCCCAAATGTGTTCGAGGCTATATCCTTCTTCAGTTTATGTATTCAAAATATCCAGTGAATGATGAAGCTCGCAACAATACCAGGTGCAGGCATGAATTAAAAATACAGTTGCACAAAAAGGAGAAAACAAAGCAGATGTTTGATTACTTGGGAATCAAATTCCTCAATTTTCTACCTAATGTTATTAAGATGCTCCCACTAACAAGATTACAGTAGGCACTAGTGGATGTTATAAAACAAGAACCAAGGTGAAGGAATTTATTTGTGCTCTAAACTAATGTGTATAGTGTCTGTGTGTGTGAGTGCGCTAGGCAAAAGCTTTGGAAGGCAAGTTCCACTAGCCACAGACTTTTTATATATGTACGTAATTCATTGTAGTCATAATTTTGCTTTATTTTAACTCAATGTTTCTGAATGTACACAGACATTGGCGGTACTATACTTACTCGATAGGGATAGTTACGACATGCGTGAACACTTTCAGAGACTGTCGCCATATTTAAGCTATTTTCGCAGTAAAGTTGCATTCATTTCCCTGCGCTTGATTTATCCATTGCATATCTTACGTTTGCTTAATTAAACTTTTTCTAAAATCGAAATGAACGCACCATTTTAGATATTTCTTTTTCACAATAGTATTTGATATATTGACTTTATTTTATGTAACATGTTACCACATATTTTAGAAGCTAAAAAAATTCTTGCCTCTCAAAACATAATGCTGCAGAAGACTTTGTTTTTGTTATTAGTGTTTCACACGTTTTTGTAGACGACTAAGAGTTATCTAGTAAAACAATATCAAAAACAATTAATTGGTATTCATTTAGAAACAAGAATTTTTGAAATCGGTCAATTAATAACGATATCATGAGTTCAAGTTATCTATTTTGTCGCTGAGTTTTGACTAGAACTGCATTTTAGGCTAAACAACATGGACACTTGCTATATGTCTTAACTATCTCTATCGAGTAACTATAGTCGGTACTTATAAAAACAGTGACTTACCATGTACATTTGATGGTCAATAAAGTCTATATATCTATCTATCAGCAGAAATGAAATGTGTTGTAAGTCTTTAATTTTTTTATGTAATAAAGATTTTATTCTAATTAACATTGTCTTAAGTCATTTTTTACAGTTTTACAAGAAATATATATTATGTATAAATACACCTATACCTATATTCAGTATCAGTTTGTAACTTGAAATAAATTCAGTTAATCAAATAGTTTCCTTTTTACAAAAATGCTTGGACACATTGGTTAGTAATTCAAGTTGCAGTCTTTTAAAAAATCTATCAGTATGTACCATATTTGAAAAATGACTTAATTTATTTAAATCAACCCTTACGTTTTTGTTGTTTTTTTTAAAGGTCTAACATGTAAAGTTGTAGAAAACCAGCAGTTTTAAAATTTTTATTCATTGATTACACAATTTTTTTTCGTGCTATCAACTCAAGATTTATAATAAAAATTTGAAATTTTGTGGTTTTGTATCGCTTGATGTGTACTTTAAAAATAGTCAACAAAAAGCTAAGGTTGTCATTTACAAAAATTATCAATGACATTTGACACAAATTGTATAATACATTTTTGAAAAGATTGTAACTGAGAATATTATCTGACTCCGAGCATTTTTGAAAAAAAGCTGAAGTAGCTTAATTTGAATTATCCCAAGTTACAAATTTGCACTGTATATATAATATATACAATTGCAGATAAGTTGCAAATGTAAGTTTAAATTTTACAACTTTGCTAGGTCCTTTTAAAATTGAAGCTTGCTGTAAGGTAACATGTGTAAGTATAAAGAAAGTTTGTAACAGCTCACTACAGTAAACTTGCAGTAAAGTTACAAAAGAAACACTTACATATGTAAAGTCACTGGGGGGAAGATTTGCCATCAACAAACTTGCAGGAAGCTTTCTGCAAGTAATCTATCAAACTTACACTTGCTTTGGAAAAGATTCTGCAATGTTAATGCAATATTACCTTGCTCAGTGGGGTATGTTGTCACGGCAGTAAATTGTCAGCCGTGGACCATTTCTACCCTAATGTAGGGAAAAAGTATGTGAGGCTAGATCCATTCTCACTACAATTAGAACCGTATACCGATTTCTCTCTAATTAGAGCTAGTCAGTACGGCATACTAATTGCAGCGAATACACCTATAAAGCAATACGGCTATGGTTGCCAGCCTTCCACCACTAACTGCGACACGAAGCACGTGCGGATACCTCGTTACTGAACCAAGTAATATGTTGTAAATGGACCAGGGCTGACAATTTACTGAATTGTTAGTTGGTTTTATCCAGTCTCTATGTTTAACACTTTGTGTTATTTGAAGCTGCCGTGACAATATACTACTTGGTTCCGTAACGAGGGGGCGGCACGTGCTTTGTGTCTTATATCTCACTTAGTGTTGGAAGGCTGGATACCATAGCCGTATTACTTTATAGGTGTATTTTCGTTGCAATTAGAATGCCGTACTGACGAGCTCTAATTAGAGCGAAACCGGTTTACGGTTCTAATTGTAGTGAGAATGCATCGAGCCTTAATCACATGGCCCATCAGTCGTTGGTGATAGAAGTTTTCTCTTCTTACTGAACACCCCTTTGTATTTGGATTATTGCATTTTTCTTCGTATTGTAATGCAAGCTTGTAAAGAAAAAAAAGTGATATCGTCCATCTTTTTTGAGTTACTTCATTATTTTTCACCTTTTCACATTTTTGGCACATATCACAAATTGTGATATGGCGTTTTTATTAACAGAAATAGGAGTCCCCTGAAAAGTCGCGTTTAGGGAGCTTTATCTTTATGGTATTCGGCAAGAAAATCGAGATGCCATATACAGGACGCTCTCAAATAGTGGTTGAATTTGAAAAAATTCAAACTGCCGTAACTGAATTTTTCTCAAATGGAACAGTGGCTCGCATTTTATGTTTTAGGCATGCTCTCTGCTCCAACTCTTGTATAATACTCTCTATACCTAAAGACCCTAGTTTTGGAAATATTTACATTTATAATCGCTTACCATGATTCATGTAGGCATCAGTCTAAAACTTTTTTTTTCAGTTTTTTATTTAATTATATTAACTGTGAGGGGTCAAATTGGGATAAGGTTCTCTTTCCCTAATATGGGGAAGTTCCCACGGGATAACCTTATCAATACGGCTTTATTACGGGATTTTCTCAGGCGCCAGCAGCGTGGGTTTAAAGAAGGACACTGCGCTCTCAGGACTATATCTCTGTCCTCGGTTGCTATTTACAACTACCCGGACCCGGGGTAAACTTCAGTGGAGACAGGGTTCAACTAAGTCCTCAAGCGAAGTCCCTCAAGACTCCTTGATTATGGCCTGTGTATTAGAGATCAGAATGTTGCGTATTAGGTTGGGGCGGATTGATTGGGAAGCGTTGAGTGATACACCGTATAAAACAAAAATAATCTATTTACAAAAGTAGGAGTGGTGAAATATTTACAAAATATATACAAAGAAGTATTTACACAAGGGATTCTCCCGAAATACCACACGTTTGAACTAACTTATTGGATAACAAATTAATCTATTAGAGGCCAGAGGCAGAAACAGAAATATTCGCGAGTTATACGGACGGTATCACGAAGAAGGATTGTAAATTCTAAGCCGGTAAGTGGGCAGAAGCGTCCCGGGATCGCCAAAGCAAGGCACCGGACAGGTGGTCGATTTAAGCAGGCATGCAATATGTGAATTAAAAGCCAACACTAGGTGCAATATCAAGATCAGATAACGGCTTGTTCTAATTTCTACTATCCCTAATTAATTACGGACCCTCAAACATGCGATGCAGTCATACAGACCATCTACGACCTGAGGAAGTGTCTCCCAAATGAGGTGGAAATTTCCCCTCGACAAAATAAAGAAAATCCTCCCTATCAAGTTAAAAAAAAACAAAGCCTCCAAACAGTGCCTTCAGGATGGTCGGGACACCGGGTATCACTATATTGTTTCGATCGCCAGTAAGGGTGACGACCTACTGTAGCCCGAAATATCCCGGCTGTCGTCCAGATCCAGGACCACAAGGGCTGCGCCACGGGAGACCACCTTGGGTGACTTGATCGTGACTAGACCGCCACCGGGTTCAAATCAACTTGTACTCAGCCGCTTTGCTAGTGCCCTCGCGCTCTCTGGAAGACTCCAGCTCAGGAACGCAACCCTTTTGCGCCTCGCGACGGAAACAAAGAAAGCTTTTCCCACGAAGACTGAAAACGGAAAGGTTTTCCCAATAATGTCGCTCGGACGGTCGGGACACCGGATATCGCCAGACTGTTTCGTTCGCCAGTAACGGTGGAGACCTACTGCAGCCCGAAATATCCCAGCTGTCATCTAGGTCCAGGACCACGAGGGCGGCGCCACGGGAGACCACTTTGGGTGACTTGATTGTGACTAGACCGCCACCGGGTTCAAATCAACTTGTAGTCAGACGCTTTGCTAGTGCCCTCGCGATCTCGGGAAGACTCCAGCTCAGGAACGCAACCCTTTGCGCCTTCCGGCGGAAACAAAAAAAGCTTTCCCACGAAGACTGAAAACGGCACCCCCTCCGGACCTCCAGGAGGTCGAGTCTCGCCGCGCTGTTTCGAATACCAACACTGTTGGCTATCTATGGCAGCCGGAAGTACCCTTACTGCAATCGGTCACCGAAACTGTAGAGGCTGCTCCACGGGAGATCACTTTGGGTGACTTGATCGTGACTAGACCACCACCGGGTTCAAATCAACTTGCAGTCAGCCGTTTTGCTAGTGCCTCCACGCTTCCGGGAAGACCGCAGCTTTGGAATGCGAGCCCCGGCTCCCCCAGATCGCTCCGCTGACACCGACTGAAGTGAACGATGGACCTATTTATGCGAAGCTCCGTTGCGGCCGCCTCTCTGAAATAAAACCACTGACAAACACAACAACATTCAAAATCTTTTCCACACCTGGACTTTTAACGTCACCTCTGGCGAAGACCACCAAGCGCGCCAAGGTGCCCGTCGACAGAGAGAGACGCCGATCCGTGGAAGACCCCTTTCATACAGGCCCTGAGTTACCGTACAACTATAGAGACAGCGACCTACCTAAAATAATCGGACAACGAGCGGCTCGCTGAAGACGGCGTTTGTCACCGCTGTCAACTCCTCCAAGCCGGTGTACCTAACAAGTGGCTCCTTCATACTCTCGGGCGGTCGGCCTGCTGGTTTCGCTGTCAATGCAACGTACACGAAGCTAAAAACACAAATTATAGACGAGACCCGGACAGTGGCTGCTTACTCTCCGTGACTGGCTTTGCGCTCGCTGAAAAAGAACTTAATTGTTGAGCGCGTCACGGCGACCTGCTGGCTCTCACACGGTTCATAATTTCTGCGCTGCGAGGTGCGCGTAGGTCGATGCAGTGGACCAGCCCATCTGACCCCGCTTCCATCGCTTCGCATACTGAAGGCCCCGCTTGGGCGATCACACCCCGGCACCATGCCTGCCTTTCCACCGATCTCGCGACGCTCTCTTGAAACTATATTTTATCAAATATTTGTGCACGTTTTAATAACAAAATTAAATTAAATTAAATGCAGATGGTATGGATCTATTCCCCTGTAAATTAATTAGATTATCTAATGACAATTACGTCACTTCGTGACATAACCTATCAGATTATGAGATTATTTAGTTAATTTTTAAAGAAAAATATTAAAATGTTATGTTTGGTTTTTTTCTCCCTCCCCCTTTTTTCGCCCCGACAGCACCGCAGCATTTGGCTTATTCTGCCCTTTGTTTCTGCGCCACCCATTCCAAAATCACTGTGCCTTGAACTAGTCTGCATTATGTTTGGTTTGGTAATGTTTAATACAAAACTGTAAGAAATAGTTATTTCTATTATCTATATTTACATTTTCCGTTTATTTATATAGAGACTTGGCGTGATTTCGTTTACATTTCTGCTATATGATGCGACAGCATAATATATCTATGTTGTGCTAAAACTGTATCTGGGGCCGTTAATAAAGCTGCAAATGTAGCGTATTTGAATAATTGATTGAATCCCCAGTTAAATAACAATCACTTGGCAAATTTTTAATTTCATGTCGTTTGTCATTTTTCATAATTGCGGCCGAGATTTCACGATTGTAGGTTCGGGTAGTATGTGTTCTGCCTAGTATTTACGTAGGTTGTGTGTGTGTTTTTGTTTTCTTTAACGTCGGCCTATTTCCGCGACTATGGCCAATCACCGACGCCAGGGAGCAGTTTTACCTCACCATCCTGGAAATTTTGCCGAACCCCTGCCATTCTGTAAGGAGGGTAGGGATCTTTAACGTGCCCAACATCGCATGGACACGGGACCGACGGCTTTACGCCCCCTCCGAAGGGCGGAACGTGCAGACATTCAACTTGCTCAAATACAATGCCAGAACCTCGGTTGATGTTAATTGTACAGTATGTACTGAAAAAGTGAAAGGAGTACGCTGGGATCGAACCCAGTACCCTTTGGTTCAGAGGCACACGTTCTTACCTCTGAACCACCGAGGCTCTACGTCGGTTGGTTACCGTTGATGTATGGTTTATACCTGTTGTATCAATAAGTCTACGCATGGTAGTTAACTACTCTGTCTGTCAGGCATTGGACTTTAACCACTACGTCGTTTCAACGCATGTCTTTGGGATTTTTAATTTGGGAAAAACTGTAAATATTGTATACCACATTGCTTAAAATTCACAACATAGGTTTACTTACACTATTTCTAGACACATATAAAGTATTATTCCAGTTACTCTGATACTTACAAAAATCCACCTGAAAAACTTGAGCATAAAGGCTGATTAACGAACTCGAACTCGGTTTTCGCTCAAACAAGATTTTTGCCAAGCTTGATTGAAATCAGTTTAGTATTTTTTGAGTTATCGCTCGGATGCATACATACAAAGATATATATATATATATATATATATATATATATATATATATATATATATATATATATATATATATATATATATATAAACATACAAAAATTTTACCAGACCTTGGTTTTGGGTTCTAGAGACCCAAATTCGTGCTCATCTGAAGACATATTTTGAAAAGCTTTTTACCGTGACCTCTCTTTAACGATTTTTTTAAAATGAAAATTCGCTAAAATATAATTTTTCAGAAGAAAAAAATTGTATCTCAAAAAAAATAATTGAGTTCTTTTTATGGCATTTGGTGGACATGTTTCTCTCGTAGAGACTTTACTATAAGCCATAAATCAATTTAGTAGGTTAACAGCAAATTGAGCTTTGAAATTTGAAACATTTAATGAAAATTCGCTACCATAACGCACTTGCTGTATTCATATATATATATATATATATATATATATATATATATATATATATATATATATATATATATATATATATATATATATATATATATATATATATATATATATATATATTATCACACCGATACGTCAAAAAATAATGGGTCGATTTTAATCAAATTTAGCATGTGCCTTCTTTTTGTAAGTGGCTTGGATAAGGTCGTTAGCCAGGGACATCGGACCATGTTTTCCGTGAAAATTTTCAGTTTTCTTTCGAAAAAAATGTTTTTCTCAGAAAATAAGAAAGCTATGTTAACCAAATTTGGTAGGTAGGTTTAAGATGTAAAAAGTAAACCACACACCAAAATTTAGATTTATATGTTACAAGAAAAAAAGTTATAATAAAATATTTGATGCGAGATCATTTCTATGAAATACAACCATAACGCACTTGCTGCGTCGAGACTTTTTTTATAGTAATCAAAGTAATTTAGAATTTCTTTTTGTATTTTTAACAATTTAAATGTTGTGCCTTTTTTCTTGAAGGATAAACTTTATGGCACCATTAAAAGAATTGAAGTACTACCGGCCCTGCCCTTCGCTACTCAACTTTGGTGATCGGATGATAACCGGTATATTTAGTGTGCTATGACCATCGTCGATATTTTAATAATTCATTTTATTTACCAACTAATATTTATATCATTATATATTTTATAATTTCATGTTCAAGGTCGAAATTATAAATATTTTCATTTGGTGGCCGTTCTGCGCCTTCGTAATATCCTCCTACCCTCTTAGAATTGTAATAATGTAATGGTGAAATATTAAACCTTCAAATTCATTGAAAACCTGAGTAAGCGAAATGATTTTCCGGTATGGTATTCCTACAATGTTCTTCCTGCATATTTCATAGAAAATCTACAATAAATACGCATAAATGTATATAGACGTCGAGGAACTCAGTTTCCGAGGTCATCAAGAGAGGTATCACGCCTTGTCCTTACACCTGATCTACATTCTTGTGACGTGTGTTATAACACTACTTTTGATTATAAACAAATAAATTGTAGATTGTTTCAGGCGTAAGTATTTAAGGTTAACTAAAAGAATAAAATTGGCTGTAAAAATACTAGAAAAATGCCTTATAGATAGTTTTCACACCTGTTTCCTTATATGCCACGAAGGTGTTGATTAAAAAATTGTACTTGGTTTTTAAAAGATAAAGTGTTTTGCCTAAATATGGAACTTAACCAGAATGGCCATAATATTTAGCCATAGCTGCTGATGAAAACAACTTCGTTGTCGACGTACGTATCCAGCGCACAATTGTTCCTTATTATTTTGTTGTTTTTGGGGTGACTCAATTATTTCCTCTACTTTAAAATCACAGTCTAATCTCAAAACACTAACTGAGTGGTGAACGTGTCGCCACCTAGTTCGGAACCAAGTACTATGTTGTCACGCCCGCTCCAAATAACACAGAGTGTTAAAAATAGAGACAGTATACAACTAACTAACAATTTAAAAAATTGTTAGCCCTGGCCCATTTCTACCCCAATATAGGGACAAAGTATGTAAGACTAGATGCATTCTCGCAATAATTAGAACCGTAGACCGGTTTCGCTCTCATTAGAGCTCTTCAGTACGGCATACTAATTGTAGCAAAAATGCACCGAAAATAACACGGCGATAGTATAGCCAGTCTCAAAACACTAAGTGGGTGGTGAACGTGTCGCCACCTAGTTCGGTACCAAGTACTATGTTGTCACGCCCGCTCCAAATAACACAGAGTGTTAAAAATAGAGACAGTATACAACTAACTAACAATTTAAAAAATTGTTAGCGCTGGCCCTTTTCTACCCCAATATATGGACAAAGTATGTAAGACTAGATGCATTCTCGCAACAATTAGAACCGTAGACCGGTTTCGCTCTCATTAGAGCTCTTCAGTACGGCATACTAATTGTAGCAAAAATGCACCGAAAATAACACGGCTATAGTATAGCCAGTCTTAAAACACTAAGTGAGTGGTGAACGTGTCGCCACCTAGTTCGGAACCAAGTACTATGTTGTCACGCCCGCTCCAAATAACACAGAGTGTTAAAAATAGAGACAGTATACAACTAACCAACAATTTTTTAAATTGTTAGTTAGTTGTATACTATCTCTATTTTTAACACTCTGTGTTATTTGGAGCGGGCGTGACAACATAGTACTTGGTTCCGAACTAGGAGCGAAACCGGTCTACGGTTCTAATTGTTGCGAGAATGCATCTAGTCTTACATAGTCTAATCTCAGTCTTTTTAGTGAATTTTCGTAGAAAAATTCACTAATGAGGATATCGCGACTTTCGACTTTGAAAAATATTCGTAAATGAGTGCGAACTAGGCCCCCTAGTAATTTCTATATGTTTATATATATATATATATATATATATATATATATATATATATATATATATATATATATATATATATATATATATCCAGCTCTCGGAGCCATAGAGTAGCACTGGGAAGATATAACAGCGCAATATACGTATGCGAAGCTATAGGTTTAGGTCTCTTTTGGTGAAGAGTTTCTTTATGGAGATGAATGTCCTTATGGCCTGTTCTATCCTTGATCTGATTTCCATTTTAGGGTCACTGTTCTCATTGACGAGGGCTCCAAGGTATTTAACGGACGGCACCTGTTCCACAACCTGGTTGTTAATTTGAAGGATCGCTCGTCTTGGTGCCCTCGAGAACACAACCACCATGGTATTGGCAACGTTTATGTGTAAACCATACCGTGTGCTATGCTCAACGATGAGGTCCATCATATTCTGGAGATGTGGTAGGCTGTCGGCGACCACGGCCAATATAGCTTAAAAATAGAAACCTTTGTGGAGAAAAACGAGGAAACGTGGAAAAATTTATGCATCTTGAAATTTTAATGTACTCTATGGTTAAAAGAGTGTTGGATATTTTGGTGAAATAATAAATATTATTAGAATCTAAGGAATAGAAAACAATGCGGTGGGTTTACTTATAATAAAATTGTTTTGGTTAAGGAACATATTTTTATATGGTCGAATTGAATAGATGTAATGTATGTATAGACGTTTTATTTAGGAGATAAGGTGAAAGGTGAAATTTATTGTGATTAAATTCAAAAAGTCACACAATGTTATCAGTGAAACGTTGATACGGTTTTTAGTGAATTTGTTTAAAAAAATTCACTAATGAGGAGATCCCGACTTTTGAAATTTGAAAAATTTTTTTCAAATGAGCGTTAATTAGTCCCCCCAGAACACATATCCGGGGTCAGTTTCAATTTTTATATGTTTATATGTATATATATATATATATATATATATATATATATATATATATATATATATATATATATATATATATATATATATATATATATATATATATATATATATATATATATATATATATATGTATATATACTTTTAAATACTTTTAAAATGTTCGCTTCTATAAAACTGAAAACGTCTCTCTCTCTCTTTAACACAGGCTGTGCGCCAAAGCTCACTAGCACGCTACATCGCTATCGTGCAAACTGCTTATAAGGCAAAAACTCTGGACGCAGCAAGTGCGTTATGGTAGTTTTCTTTTTAAGAAAGCAGGCATCAATTTTGGTTACGAGCGTAACCTATATAGTAAAAACAATGTGCTATGTTTCATAAAAATAACTTTATTGTGTGAAAATGTACAAAAATTTCCAAAAGTAAACTTAAAGTGTTCCCGGAAAAACTCGTTTCTTGGTCAACCTTATAGGTTAATAGCAAATTGGGATATTCAAATATGAAGCATTTGATCAAAATTCGCTACCATAACGTACTTGCTGCATCCAGAAGTTCTTTTCTTACAAACATGCATTATATTTCGATGGAAAATGCAAAAATGCAATAACATAAGGCGTGTTTGATTAAAAAAAAAAGAAAAACCAACGACTTATGGGCCACCCTGTGATTGTAGATTTTTTTAAGATGTAGCTCAAGACACCCTATAATTAATATATACAATTTTTTTTCATATCTTGTATAATAACGGATATATTGAGCTTTATTGATTTTTTACGAAAATTCGACAAAAATTATATACCATTAAATGATAAACTCTATAGCTAAAACTACTGCCCAGCATCAGAGAAAGAGTCTATTTGAAATGAATTTTCTGGAAACATTTTAGTAAAATGAAGGACAATGACGGTTGAAACTAAGACTTCAGGGTTTGTAAAACATCCTTCTTGAGACACTTGATTTCCATAGCCCGTATTAGATTCAAGTTATTTGCCTAAATGTTACCGATTTTGACGTTAAATCGCAACTTTGACGTTTTGAGGAAAACCCCAATTAATTTTTTTTAAATGCCTATAACTTTTTTTGTTTTTTGACCTACATAGATAAATTTTGGTAGGTAACTTACCTATAAGGATATAAACCAGCTTACCAAATTTGGTTGCCCTTACTTTGTTAATTACGGAGATATAAAATTTTTTTTGAAAGAAAACACAAAATTTTCCGGGAAAACCTGGGCAGATTTTCCTGGCTAACGAACCTATCCAAGACATTTGCAAAAGTAATTTATTTATCAAATTGAATCAAAATCGGCGCATTATTTTTTGAGTTATCGGTGTGATACATACATACACACACATACATATATATATATATATATATATATATATATATATATATATATATATATATATATATACATATATATATATATATATATATATATATATATATATATATATATATATATATATATATATATGTATATATATATATATATATATATATATATATATATATATATATATATATATATACATATATATATATATATATATATATATATATATATATATATATATATATATATTAATTTCAACAACACACCACCAGGGCTAGAGCCTAAATACTATCGTACCGTGGGTGTTGAGAGGGAGGAAAGAGGCAACTTGTTAATTCTGGACTTGAAGGTTTGGAGGCTCGGAAGAGAAGGAAACACATGTGCCGGCAAGGAATTCCACAACTTGGAAGTCCTCGGGACAAAAGAGCGGGCATAACAAGAAGTTATATGTCTAGTGACCTGCACAGTAAAATGGTGCATTCGCTCTGTTCCCCTGGTAGATCTGTTGGGGACAGCAGGTGGGGGAAGTATGCAGATATCTATAAAATAGAGAGAGGTGGGCGAGGGATGGCAGCCTTTGGGTGAGGGTAGGTTCACCGATGAGACGTAGAGGAGGTCATTGATGTGGAGAAGAAACGAAGTAGGGGCTAAATCTGAACCTTCAGGAACTCCTGCATTATCTGGATACAGTTTAGATGAATGGCCATCCACAACAACAGAAATCCTCCAAATATATATATATATATATATATATATATATATATATATATATATATATATATATATATATAAATTGAAACTGACCCCGGATATGTGATCTGGGGGGCCCAGTTAGCGCTCATTCGAAGAAACTTTTTCAAAATTCAAAAGTCGGGACCTCCTCATTAGTGAATTTTTTTAAAAAAAATTCACTAAGACCACTCCAGAAAAATGCCAAGAAAGCCATCAAATAATCAAAACGGAACTGGACACAGGAATACAGTCGTGTCATGACAAAATAAATGAAGAAACTGCAATAAGGAAGTACGACATTAAAAAGTTCGAAACGTTTATGGAGTCAGTAGACAGGAATGTGGTTCGAATCGAACAGGAAACCGCTGAACAGCTAATAAAAATAAAAGAAGAAGAAAATTTACTAGAAACAAGCCCAAAAAATATATAGAATAGGAAATACTGCAAGAAGAAAATCTACAAGAAATGAGCCCTGAAAAGTACTCAGACACTGACAAAAAAGAAAAATTAATAACGACAACACAATATCTAAAATGTATGTATAAAACTTTAAAAGGACCAGACAAATAAAACTAAACTTCAACGTAATAAACATGATGTAGAAAATAATGGCAATAATCACGATTTTAAAATTAGAAAACTTTGTTTTTAAAATAATGTTTTTTACAATAAATATAAATAAAATGATAACCAAAAATATTATAAAAACAAATATTCTAGAAATTATAATAAATTTAAAACTTATAAACGAAAATTTAATGACAAGAACAGACAATTCGGAATGAAAATAAACTAAATAACGAAAATAACAAGACACGTCATCTTAATAATAGCAATTTTAATTTCCAAAGCAAAAAGCAAAAATATAAGATAAATAAAATTAATCTACACGATTTTTGATCGGATCCAATATGACATAAGCAATAAAAAGGATAATTGCATGCCGAATAGGCGAAACGAGACTGACAATAATTTAATGTACAAAAGAAACAATAAAATTGCAAGACAGAGACATTTCTCCTAAAATAAATAAAAATTGATTAAATAAAACTATATGATGGAAAATTGGTCAATTTAAAATATAAATTACAGTAATATAACCCTGAGAAAATAAAATTAAACATCATAAGTATGAATAATAACAAGAAATAGGCATTATAGTAACCCAAGGGAAAATATAAATTAGAAAAACAAACATTTTATATGAAAATTAACTGATATTAAATAAGGAGCAGTGCTCAAAATTTTAGACAGTTATTGGATATGTCAATTAAAGTATTCTTAATATAAAAGTGAAAAGGGGGAAACATAAAAAGTATTGAGTATAGAAAACATGGAATAAGTGGAGGAGAAAAATATATAAAAGTCAAAAGGACAGAAACCGGTTACGTACCGACAAAGAGTTACAATTAACGAAAAATAAAACATATGTGGGTCGGATTGATAGGAAAGAATTGGTATAGGTGGTGTAGCGAAAATAATATGAAAAGTATATGATATAAATAAGAAATATGATAGATATGTGTAAGAATATGAATATGATATTATAATATATAATGAATAATAGAAGTTAATATAATGAAAATATTATAAAATATGTATAGGAGATTGTTTGAAAAGGAAAAGTATAGAATATTTTATATATTTTTCATCTATAAACTACTAATAATTTAACTTTTTTACACTACATATATGGTGTATATGTAATGTAAAAAAGTAAAAATATTAGAAGTTTATAGATAAAGAATATATAAAATATTCTTATTGCATTGTAATATATCGATATAAATAGTAAACATAATGGAGTAAAATCTGAATATAAAATACCCCATAAGAAAGAAGTATACCAATAATTGTCATTCACAGAAATAAGTCCTGAGAGAAATTGGATATGGCAAAATAACCAGGGAATGTCATAAATGTCAATTTTAAAGTAAAATCATAAAGTAAAAAACAAAAGTAAGACACAAATGGTCTATCTAATGGTCATTATACAGACACATTTTTAGAAAGGGGGAATTGCTATAAATAGCAAATGTAGTTTAAAAATAGTAACCTTTGTGGAGAAAAACGAGTCATGTATATAAAATTTATGCATCCTGAAATTTAAGTGCACTATATAGTTAAAAAAGTGTTGGATATTTTGGTGAAATAATAAATATTATTGGAATCTAAAGAATAGAAAACAATGCGTTGGGTTTACTTATAATACAATTGTTTTGGTTAAGGAAAATATTTTTATATGGTCGAATTGAATAGATGTGATGTATGTATAGACGCATTGTATTTAGGAGATAAGGTTAAAGTTAAAAATTATTGTGATAAATTGAAAAAAGCACACAATGTTGTGAGTGAAACGTTGATACGGTTTTTTGCCTGATAAGCAGTTTGGACGATAGCGCAGTATCGTGCTTGTGAGCTCTGTCGCACAGCCTGAGTTAAAAAGAGAGAGACGTTTTCAGCTTTATAGAAGCGAACATTTTTAAAGTAAGGAGTGTGTGATTATTCGAGGGCATTCGAGATAGAACCGCCAGAATGTAAGGTAACAGTGTAATTGCGATTCGAGATTTGACTATAAGAAGGACAGGAAGTAGTGTACATTAATAAATCTCTGTTTGACTGCCAAAAAAAGGGTAAAGTGATGATTGTAATTAATTGATTGAATGTAAATGTGATTATTATGTTTTGAACTGCGAGAGTGTTAATACAAAAGTTTGGGGAAATAACTTTTAATTAAAAAAAGATGGTTTGTTTAGTATGATTTGCACGCGTATAAAATAATTAGAAAGAATAGTAAAGATCAGCAGTATATGGATATTAGCAAGATAATGGTAACCAAAATAGGAGAGAATTTTCAGTAAATGTTTCATTCAAAATAAGCTCTATAATAATTAATTACCACAATGTAATGGTGGCAATAATAAAATCCTATATAGACGGTCTACTAGCGAATAATGCAAATCTCCAATGAAGAAGCAATTTTAAATTGAACGTTTGGAGGTGGGTTCAGAGTAGAATTGCCGGCGAACAACGAGGCAAAAATTTCGGCTTTGCTCAGGGCGGTAGAAACAATTTCATCCCCTAAAACAAGAGGTGGGAACGTGCTCTTGCAGAAATTATTCCCAATAGATTTAGCAAGAGTCCAAAAGGGTTTGCTGGCGTTAGAGCTTGAGAGGACTTTGTTTTTGATGTGGCTATTAAACGAGTTTTTGCCTCAGAAATAATGCGGACATAGCGGTTTCTTGCGTCGTTAACTGCTTGACGGTTCCCTTAACTGGGATTGTGTAGAAACGTTTTGTGAGCTTTGACCTTCTTAAGTCTGGCCTTGTCACAGGATTGAGAGAACCAGGGCTTTTGAGTGGCTGAAGAGATTTTCTGTGTACGTAGAATAAATACTTCCATGCCAGCTTGGAAGATTATAATGACGTTTTGTGAGATATCAGAGGGGTCAGGATGAGAGAAGCAGACAGGCGCCCACGGAAATGAGGAAAAGTAATTCCGCATTTCGTCCCAGTTTTCGGAGCTGTAGCACCAAACGATACGTGGGTGTGATGACTGTGTGACCTCAGGTTGCGATGCACAGGAAGCAGTGACCATGCCATGGTCTGAGCGGCCAAGGAGGGCGGTGACTGATGTCTTATAGCATTCAGGTTTTGTAGTAAGAAGGAGATCCAAGGGATTTGAGCTGTCTGTTGGGTTGCGAGGAAAGTAAGTAGGTTGCTAAACCATATTGGCCAAAGAATTGCTGACTGCGAAGGCCTCAGTTGCTCTTCCTTGTGGATCAGTTTTTGAAGATCCTAGCCATTCCTTGTTATAGACATTGAAGTCACCAAGAATAGAGACCTCGGAGGAAGGATATTCAGAAATCAGATGATCGGTTTTTCAGAAAGGTAGTAGAAGAGCTGGAAAAAGTTGTTGTCAGAAGGTAATCGGTAAATGCAACAGATGAATTTAGTTGCAGCCCTGAGAGAGACTTTCATCCAAAGTATGTCTTTTTTCCAGCTTCCAAATTGGGGAGTCTGGTGTAGGGTAGATTGCTACGGACGTATCCGCACACACCTTCATGCAATCTAAAGGAAGTAAGGAGCTCAGTAAGGAGTTGGAGCCTATTACCCTGAAGGTAGTGGTTGTATCTAACTTATGCAACACCCTGTACATGCAAAAATAATTTTAGTTTGTAGCTAACGTCAGTACCTGCAACTCTTTTTACAATTTTTTATAAATTATTTTTTTTTATAAATTATTGAAGAACCTCGGTGGTTCAGAGGTAAGAACGTGTGCCTTTGAACCGAAGGGTACTGGGTTCGATCCCGGGGTACTCCTTTCACTTTTTCAGTACAAACTGTAAATTAACATCAACCGAGGTTCTGGCATTGTATTTGAGCAAGTTGAATGTCTGCACGTTCTGCCCTTCGGAGGGGGCGTAAAGCCGTCGGTCCCGTGTCCATGCATTGTTGGGCACGATAAAGATCCCTACCCTCCTTACAGAAAGACAGGGGTTAGGCAAATTTTCCAGGATAGTGAGGTGAAACTGCTCCCTGGCGTCGGTGATTGGCCATAGTCGCGGAAATAGGCCGACGTTAAAGAAACAAAACACACACACACACACAAACACACACTTATAAATTATTGAATAATAAGGGGTATGTTAAACTTGAACGTAATGTTGGACCATCCTGTGTGTACAGTGTGTCTCAAAATGGATGGTAATGTATTGCTATCTCCGTTATTATTAGGTGTGCTCGAAGTCCTGATATAACACTCATAAATTGTTATTTTTGGGGTACTCTTAAGAATGATGTGTATAAATTCGATCCACTACAAAATATAAATGAATTACGGAACAGAATCACGGAAGCTATAAATCATATTAACCGAAACACCCTCACCAGAGTTTGCAGGCATGTTTCAAAAAGGTGAGTAAAGTGCATTGAACAAAACGGTGGCCATATTGAACAATTTTCTATTTAGTGTATTTTTAAGTTTCTATTCTTTTTGAACACTTTTATTTGTCATTTGTTTTCTGGTATTGGATTTGATAGCCTACTATCCTCAAAACGGTTTTTCTCAAAATTTTCGGTGTAATTACAATATTTCTCAAGCATGTTGTACATCATTGGAAAGTTCTTTTCACAGGGTATCACATTAGCAAAAAAATTTAATATAGCTGCCATAATAAAAACAAACCTTGGTACCTGTAGCTCAAAAACAAACGACAATCCGAAGTTTACAATAGCATACTCTGTAAAAAGTGTCCTGATAATGTGCAAGTCTTAGACATGTCATATCAACGCCTACTTAGATATTGAAGAAAAAAGAAAACCAAAACGAAAAGAGGCAGGGCAAAATACAAGCCATATTTGGAACTAGCATGACATTCTACAAAACATTGCTAATTTAACTGTATCCCTATCTAATGATAACGGCGATAGCAATACATTCCCATTCTGTTTGGGACACACTGTATTGTGTTTGGCATGTGTGTTAGTAATTATTGTCCTTTGAGTTTCCTGCTAGATGTGGTCGATATATGCATTTGAAATTTTAAGTACTGATGTAATTGATCTTAGTGCAAGATTGTATAATAAAATTGGCCTGCTAGTTATTCATTCATTCTGTAAATACATCACACCCAGAAAGTTCATTAAGATGTGTTAAATGTAAGCTCTGACGGGCGAGCATTTACATCCGGTTAGCTTTCTTGCTGTTTAATATACTAGTTTTGTATCTAGAAAACGACTGTATTGTGCAATACACGAGAGTTGATTAAATTGTTCTAGGGTAGTATGACACCAATTTGTTTCATACCTAAATATGAACGGTGTCCGAAAACTCTTAGTGTGGGCCAATGTTGGTAGATTTATCAAAATTTTGGGGCCGCAGCAAGTGCGTTATAGTAGTAAATTTTCAAAAGAATTGTACACTATTATCATACGGCATATTAGTAAAGTTAATACGAGGAATAAGTCAGTGACTTTTTGAATTTCCCGCCTCTTCACAGGAAGCGCCACACTGCTTCTACCAAAAAGCAGATGTTAGTTGACTTTTGTCAAATTTTGAACAAGCTGCGTCATTTAGTTTGTATAAGATAGCCATTAAATGCAGGCAACCTCTTGAGTTATAACGAAAATGGAAAAAAGTTAATTTCGTGTGCTGATCAAACATTATTTTTTTGCGGAAAAAAACATCACTCAAACCAAGGCTCAGCTTGATAAATACTATGGAGACTCTGCAGCATCAATTTCCATGCTAAAAAAGTGGTTTACTAAATTTAGTTGCTGCCATACAAGCACAAATGACGCCGAACGTTCTGGACGCCCAGTTGAGGTCGCTACACCCGAAACAATTGAAAAAATTCACGATATGGTGTAGGGCGATCGGAGATTGAAAGTGCGGGAGATTGTGGAAGCCATAGGCATATCACATGGCTCAGTGGCTTCGATTTTGCATGATCACTTGGGTATGAGAAAGCTATCCGCAAGATGGGTGCCGCGTTTGCTTACAATTGACCACAAACGCAATTGTGTGACAACTTCGTAGGAGTGTTTGGCGTTGTTCAACCGCAATAGGGACGAATTTTTGCGCCATTTCGTAACCGTGGATGAAACATGGATTCACCACAACACACCGGAGACCAAGTATCAGTCAAAACAGTGGGTTTCTCCGTGCGAATTGACGCCGAAGAAGGCCAAGATGGGTTTGTCAGGCAATAAAGTCATGGCGACCGTTTTTTGGGATGCACGCGTTATAATCCATCTTGATTACCTTCGGAAGGGAAGAACGATCAATGGCGAATATTATACCAACTTATTGGACCGATTCAGTAAAGATTTGAAGAAAAAACGACGCATTTGGCAAAGACAAAATTTTCCACAAAGACAATGCGAGGGTGCACACATGTGTAGTCTCCATGGCGAAATTGCATAAATTGGGCTACGAATTGCTCCCTCATCCGCGCCATTCTCCGAATTTAGCCCCAAGTGGTTATTTCTTGTTTCCAAACTTAAAGAAATGGCTCGGCGGAAAGAAATTTGACTCCAATGATGAAATCATCTCACAACGACAATAGGCATGGATGCAAAATGCTAATGTTTTGTATCCTCCTACCATGTCAAAAAGCATAACTATTGGACAATTGATAGTCCCGTTATTAATCTTATTTTTAAAGGGGTAGACATTGATCCAATCCAATCCATAGCAGGTGGTAGTGAAATTTTCCTTTACGTAATAGTAAAGAATATTTTAACGCCCGAGGAGGTACCACCCCATACATCAAGGGGCCAATGAAGTCCCAACGGACGTTTCCGGTTCTGGTGTATGAGTCGGTTTCCCTTATAAGCAAAAATGATGATGGCTCGTCCTTGTACAAAATATTCCGGAGGCAAAATACCCCTCCATTCGGATCTCCGGGAGAGGGGTGTACAGGGGGCGCCAACATCAAGATTTAACATATCCTTTTCAAATATATGTGGCCTACATTCTAACCTGAACTCCGTCCACCATTTCCTCCAGGCTAACACGCCCCAACTCCTCTTCCTCACCGAAACCCAAATCAGTACCAAAACAGCCACTAATCACCTTAATTTCCCGTGGTATGAGCTCCTTACTTCCTTTAGATTGCGTGGAGGCGTGTGCACATACGTCCGTAGCAATCTACCCTGCACCAGACTTCCCAATTTAGAAGCTGGAAGAAAAGACATACTATGGATAAAACTCTCTCTCAGGGCTGTAACTAAATTCATCTGTTGCATTTACCGGTTACCTTCTGACAACAACTTTGTCCAGCTCTTTGACTACCTTTCTGAAAAAACCGACTATCTGATTTCTGAATATCCTTCCTCCGAGGTCACTATTCTTGGTGACTTCAATGTCCATAATAAGGAATGGCTAGGATCCTCAAAAACCGATCCACAAGGGAGAGCAGCGGAGGCCTTTGCAGTCAGCAATTCTTTAAACAATATGGTTCAGCAACCTACTTACTTTCCTCGTATCCTAACACACAGCTCAAATCCCTTGGATCTCCTTCTTACTACACAACCTGAATGCTATAAGGTATCAGTCACCGCCACCCTTGGTCGCTCAGACCACGGCATGGTCACAGCTTTCTGCGCAATGCAACCCGAGGTCACACAGTCATCACACCCACGTATCGTTTGGCACTACAACTCCGCAAACTGGGACGAAATGCGGGATTACTTTTCCTCATTTCCATGGGCGCCTGTCTGCTTCTCTCATCCTGACCCCTCTGATATCTCACAAAACGTCACCGAAATTATCCAAGCTGGCAGGAATTATTTATCCCACATACACAGAAAACCTCTTCAGCCACTCAAAAGCCCTGGTTCTCTAAATCCTGTGACAAGGCCAGACTTAAAAAGTCAAAGCTCACAAAACGCTCCTACACAATCACAGTCAAGAAAATCGTCAAGCATTTAACGACGCAAGAAACCGCTATGTCCGCATTCTTTCTGAGGCAAAAAACTCGTTTAATAACCTCATCAAAAACAAAGTCCTCTTAAGCTCCAACGGCGGCAAACCCTTCTGGACTCTTGCTAAATCCATCGGGAATAATTTCTGCAAAAGCACGTTCCCACCTCTTGTCTCAGGGGATGAAATTGTTTCTACCGCCCTGGGCAAGGTTGAACTTTTTGCTTCGTTGTTCGCCGCCAATTCTACTCTCAACCCACCTCCAAATGTTCAACCACCAACAGTCCCCAATGTCGCGCATAAAATGACGGATATCATTTTCAAAACTAAAAAGGTACGAAAGATGCTCTCTTCTCTTAATACCAGGAAAGCCTCTGGCCTTGACGAGATCCCAGCAATTGTTCTCAAAAAATGCGCACCAGAGCTTGCTCCTGTTCTGACTCGTCTGTTTCAGATATCTTATAATAAAGGCATATTCCCTAGTAACTGGAAAACTGCTCGAGTACAACCCATCCCCAAGAAAGGATCCAAAGCACTTCCTAGCAACTACAGGCATATTTCTCTCCTTTCAGTCGTGTCTCTAAAGTGATGGAAAAGTATATAAACACCGAATTACTCAAATTTCTTGAAAAACACAGTCTAATCCACGACAGGCAGTATGGATTCCGTCAGCGCAGATCGACTGCCGACCTCCTTTTCTTTGTCACCTATTCTTGGAACAAGTCTATGGAACAACACGGTGAATCCCAGATTGTTGCTCTAGACATATCCAAAGCATTCGACCAGGTCTGGCACGCATCGCTGCTTAATAAACTTCCGGCCTATGGCCTACCACCAAAACTTTGAACCTGGACAGCAAATTTCCTCTCCAACAGGACTATATCTGTTGTTGTGGATGGCCATTCCTCTAAACTGCATCCAATTAATGCAGGAGTTCCTCAAGGTTCAGCTTAAGCCCCTACTTTGTTTCTTTTCCACATCAATGACCTCCTCTTTAGCACATCCAACCCAGTTCACAGCTACGCGGACGACAGCACCCTCCATTCCAATATACAATATTCTAAGCCTGTCTCTTTAGCCCAATTAGATGAGGATCGTAGACTCATGTAGGGTTCTGTCTCCGTGGATCTCCAAAAAATATTAGACTGGGGAAGTAGAAATCTTGTACAATTCAACCCCACCAAAACTAAGTCTTGCTTTCTTTCTCATAAGAGATACACCTGCCCTAGACCCATCACAATGAACAACCAAGTTATTCAAAGTAATGAGTCCTTTTCTCTTGTTGGCATTTCTGTGGATCGAAATCTTTGGTTACGGTTGATGTATGGTGTATACCTGTTGTATGAATCAATCTAAGGGTGGCAGTTAACTATTTTGTCTGTCGGGCATTGGACTTTAAGTAAGTCAGACCACTAAGTCGATTAAACGCATGTCTTTCAGGTTTTATTTTTAATTTAGAAAAAACTTTCACAACATAGATTTATTTACACCACTTCTAACCACATGTAAAGTCTCATTCTAGTTTCTCTGATACTTACAAAAATATAGCGTTTTCAAAAATATTTCTGTATGTGTTTTGGGGAAAAAATGTCCGTTATAGCTGATATACGAACTTGTCCGTGGTCTTAATATTATAAATATATAAATATATGTGCCAAGTTTCGCTCAAATCAGTTATCGCTCGGATATATATATATATATATATATATATATATATATATATATATATATATATATATATATATATATATATATATATATGCACATACATTTTGGCACGCAGCGCTGCTTAATAAACTTTCGGCATATAGCCTACCACCAAAACTCTGTACCTGGACAGAAAATTTCCTCTTCAACCGGAGCATTTCTGGTGTCGTGGATGGCCATTCCTCTAAACTGTATCCAATAAATGCAGGAGTCCCTCAAGGTTCAGCTTTAGCCTCTAAACTGTTTCTTCTCCACATCAATGACCTCCTCTTTAGCACACATACAACCCGGTTTACAGTTACGCGGACGACAACACCCTCCACTCATATATACAAAAACAACCAAGTTATTCAAAGTGATGAGTCCTTTTTACTTGTTGGTATTTCTGTGGATCGAAATCTCAATTGACACCAACACGTCACATCAATTGCAGAAGCTGTTGCTAAGAAATTAGGTTTCCTCTTCCAGGCTAGGAAATACTTTTCACCAGCTAATCTCTATACCTTATATACATCGAATATAAGGCCAAACCTCGAATACTGCTTCCACATCTGGGGTGTCGCTGCCGCCTCTACACTCGCTATTCTGGACTCCATTCAGACAGCTCTACGTCTCATCGTTGACCCTACCCTCACCCAAAGGCTGCCATTCCTTGCCCACCGACGTGCCGTTGATGACCTCTCTCTCCTTTATAGATATCTGCAAGGGCACTGCTCAGAGGAGCTTTTTTCAATAGGCTCATTTTTTGAAGGATCCCCCGATACCTATCTTTGCCGTTTCTCAAATATCTTCATTTTTTGATGAATATAAGGTTTTCGAAAAAATATCATCTTCCGTGTAAGATAATATCGGAAAGAAAACTCACCAGCCAGCATGGAAGGACTTGTTACTGCATCAACCGCTATAGTCAGTACTTCGCAATAATTTACAGGGTGTTGAAAAATTTAAGTTTAATTATTGACACATTCAAAGTACGAATAAATAATTTCATAAAAATATTTCAAATGGTGATAACCCAACTTCCCATTAAACTATAATCTTTAGTTTTGATACATAGTAAAACCTATATAAAAGCTGCGTCGGTACTAAATTTTAAACATAACACAATGAGCTTTGCAGATAATTACAAATTTGTTTTAAAAAACCTTTTCTGTTATTTTGTTTGCAGAAACTGGTTCGATTTAGTTGATTAAAACCCATCATTCAAGCGATTAATATGACCCCCCTCTGGATGCTCAAATCACAAGAAGAATTTCTTGCAAACAGTCCACAAGAAAGTTACGGGACCAAGACTGAATAGTTACTGAAAAAAAGCAAATAATTAAAAAACAAAAAGAAAAAGGAAAAAAATTGAAAAAAAAAATTAACAAAAAATAAATAAATTATATATATATATATATATATATATATATATATATATATATATATATATATATATATATATATATATATTATATATATATATATATATATATATATATATATATATATATATATATATATATATATATATATATATATATATATTAGATTAGATTATTTTATTTATTTATTTTTTGTTCAAAAGGTTTGTGCATATGTTTTTTTCCAATGTATGTTTGGCTGTAGTAGCGGTGGAAGACCAGTGGCAGCGTGTGACTAATCACTGCTAGCACACCGCGTGCTATTCCAGATATATACGTGGAGTACTGTTTTAGAATATATGGTGCATCTGTATCAATGTATATAACTTATGTATCATAAATGGAATAAAGATTATTATTATTATTATTATTATTATTATTATTATTATTATTATTATTATTATTATTATATATATGTAGGCACATTTGACGATCTGTATCTTCATTAATATGTCGGCATGCAAGCCTGTCATGCCAAAAATCCGAAAAAGTGTTCTTCTTTCAACTTCAATCAAACAGAAAGAGTATACAGGGTGTGTAAAACACTGGAGTCAAGTTTCCTCGAGAAATTCAAAGGGGACATCTTGTATGTTATAATCAATTTCGATACACCAACAAATGTTCTTTCAGTTTCATGAAGTATTCCATGTACCTAAAACCAGTATTTTTTGAGATATTGGGTATTTTTTCAGAAAAAAGGTTCATTTATACACAGAAACAAACTAATGTATTATTTTTGAAACACCTGTATATAGTTTCCTATCTAGACCTCTCTCGGTTTGATTACTAATTCTCTGTTGTGGCATTTGATGAATTATATTAAGATTTACGGTCACTACTTCTCAACACCTAGTACTTCTGATCTCGTTTTATTATTTCAGAAAACTTGCAAATATCGGCTTGTTTCAACTGTGACATATTGTTTAAAGAATGTATTGATATAAATATATAAAAGCATGGAGAAAAATATTCCTAAAATAAAAATAATAACTAGAAAATACAATTTGAATGAATAAATTTTACAAGTATAAAAGACTATTCGATTTAGTGATATTACTTAACGCTGAAATTAGAATGTATCCAATCACGGAAAATTGTGATAACAATGATATAGCAACTACACAAAAACAGTGAAAACTAGTTAATTAAGTGTTCGAAATGAGCACTATTTTGCTCAGCACATAAGTTTAAGCGTTTTAAAAGAATAGTTAGCGTCTCCTAATACATTTAAATTAATATCATCAAATACACCACGGGTTCTTTCCTTCATATATTCTTTTGTCGACGGCTGTGTCCCATAAACTAAATTTTTTACATAACCAAAAACCATAAAAAATAACTCTATTTTTGTCAAATCAAGCGACCTGGGCGGCCAGCATTCGGTCCTCCTCTCCCAATCCAGTGTTCTGGAAAATGTTGGTTAAGAACAGCACGAATCTTATCTGTATGATGGACTGGGGCACCGACCTGCATAAACCACATATGATCACATATGCTAACAGGCAGTAGGTCTAATAATAGTCCAAAGTCTTGTCTTAGAAACTGAAGATATCGCTGTGCAGTGAGCCATTCTTCACAGAAATGCGGAACGATGACAAAATGTCCAATAATTCCACCCCACATGTTAAGAGATCACTTTTTTGTCTAGTCGTGTGAGTTAACTAAGGGCTTTTAGTGGAATAGTAGTGAAAGCTTTGTCTGTTGACATGTCCGTTCTTATCAAATGTTGCTTCATGAGTGAACAACACAAAGCTGAAGAATCTATTGTATCACTTTGAATTTGTTGCTGTGCCCAGTTACAACATGATAGTCGCCTTTGATGATCATCATTGTACAGTTCTTGGAGAAGTTGAATATGGAATGGGGGAAATTTGATTTTACGTTAAATTCGTCAAACAGGGGTCTTACTGATATCAATTTCCCTTGCTACTTTTATTGAGGCTGATATGAGGGTCTTCTATTACTTTCAAATGTACTATCAACCATTTCTCTTCGTTCAAAACAAGTTTGGATCTCTCAGCCTTCTTGTGCCCTGTGTTCCCTGTTTCTTCAAAATGTCGCCTAGTCTTTCAGAAGCGCTTTTGTTTGGTTGTCTTCTATTGGGAGGTTTCTCAGGATCGATTCTGGTCGCGAATAAACAGTTTTTGTTACTTGTTCCTAACACATAAATCATATCAATCATTTCTTGGCGAGAGAAACTCATTTTAACGTCATGTCATAATTCAAATACAAAAAATAACTACTCAATAGTTTCAGCTACTCTGTGACAAGTAAGTAAATCCATTGTTTATTTTGCATAGATGTAATATCATACACTTATTCGTTCATATGTATGAGTGTACATTTTTTCTTAAAAAATCACCTAATATCTTAATAAATGCTGGTTTTAGGTATAGAGAATATTTCATGAAACTGAAAGAACATTTTTTGAACATTTTATTATTATTATTATTTATTTCAACAACACACCACGAGGGCTCACACTCTAAATACTATCGTACCGTGGGTGTCGACAAGAAGGAAAGGGACAACTTGTTAATTCTGGACTTGAGGTTTGGAGGTTCGGAGGAGAATGAAATATATGTGCCAGCGAGAAATTCCACAACTTGGAAGTCCTCGGGACAAAAGAGCGGGCAAAACAAGATGCTCTATGTCTGGTGACCTGGACAGTAAAAGGATGCATTCGCTCTGTTCCCCTGGTAGATCTGTTGGGGGCAGCAGGTGGAGGAACTATGGAAGAAAGCTTCACTGAGCAGTGCCCGTGTAGATATCTATAAAAGAGAGAGAGAGGTCATCAACGGCACGTCGGTGGGCAAGGGTTGGCAGCCTTTGGGTAAGGGTAGGGTCACCGATGAGACGTATGCTCTCTTTTGAATGGAGTCCAGGATAGCGAGTGTAGAAGCGGCAGCGGCACCCCAGATGTAGAAGTAGTATTCGAGGTTTGTCCTTATTTGTGAAGTATAGAGGGTATAGATATTAGCTGGTGAAAAGTATTTGCGAGCCCGGAAGAGGAAACCTAATTTCTTAGCAGCAGCTTCTGCAATTGATGTGACATGTTGGTGCCAATTGAGATTTCGATCCACAGAAATGCCAACAAGTGACTCATTACTTTGAATAACTTGTTTATTGTGATGGGTCTAGGGCTGCTGTATCTCTTATGAGATAGAAAGCAAGACTGAGATTTGGTGGAGTTGAATTGTACAAAATTTATACCTCCCAAGTATAATATTTTTTGGAGATCCACAGAGACAGAACCCTCCGTGCGTCTGCGATCCTCATCTAATTGGGCTACAGAGACAGACATAATATATTGTATATTTGAGTGGAGGGTTCTGTCATCCGCGTAACTGCGAACTGGGATGTATGTGCCAGAGAGGAGGTCATTGATGTGGAGAAGAAACAAAGTAGGGACTAAATCTAAACATTGAGGGACTCCTGCATTAATTCAATACAGTTTACAGGCATGGCCATCCACGACAACACAAATGCTCCGGTTAGAGGAGAAATTCGCTGTCCAGGTACAGAGTTTTGGTGCTAGGCCATAGGCCGCAAGTTTATTAAGCAGCGCTGCGTGCCAGACCTGGTCGAATGCTTTGGATATGTCTAAAGCGACGAGATTCACCCTGTAGTTCCATAGAGCTGTTCCAAGAATGGGCGACACAGGAAATGAGGTCGGTAGTTGATCTGCCCTGACGGAATCCATACTACCTGTCGAGGATTAGATTGTATTTTTCAAGAAATTTTAGTAATTCCGTGTTTATATACCTTTCCATCATTTTAGAGACGACCGAAAGGAGAGAAATAGGCCTGTAGTTGCTAGGAAGCGCTTTGGATCATTTCTTGGGTACGACGAGTTGTACTCGTGCAGTTTTCCAGTCACTATATGCCTCTATTGTAAGATGTCTGAAACCGACGAGTCATGGCATGAGCAAGTTTTAGTGCGCATTTTTTGAGAACGATTGGTGGGATCACGTCAAGGCCAAAGACTTTCCTGGTATTAAGAGAAGAGAGCATCTTTCGTACCTTTTTAGTTTTTAAAATGATATCAGTCATTTTATGCGCGACATTGGGGACTGTTGGTTGTTAAACATTTGGAGGTGGGTTGAGAGTAGAATTGGCTGCGAACAACGAGGCAAAAAGTTCAGCCTTGCCCAGGGCGGTAGAAACAATTTCATACCCTGAAACGAGAGGTGGGAACGTGCTCTTGCAGAAATTATTCCCAATATATTTAGCAAGAGTCCAGAAGGGTTTGCAGCGATTTTATTACAATTTATTATAATATACAGGCTGTTCCATTTGATTTTTTCGAGGAAACTTGACTCATCCTGTATACTGTTTTCAAGGAATTCTTTCTGTGTTGATTGAAGTTGAAAGAAGAACACTTTTGCAGCTTTTTGAAATGATAGTGTGTTGCATTCTGACATGCTAATGCAGATGCAGAGCGTCAAATATGCCTCTGATGTTTTAGAAAAATCTCCATAACTTTCGAACGACTCTGTATAGACCCGAACAGCTATATACTGGATAAATCGGCAAAACAAGAGAAATTCAAAAATAAAACAATATACAGAGTGTGCTATTTAAAAAATTAAAAGTTTGGATTCTATCTAACTTATGCAACTTCCCGTATAAGCAAAAATAATTTTAGTTTGTAGCTAACATTAGGAACAACAACTTTTGTTTCAAATTTTTTTTATTCTTAAATAATAAAGGAGATATTGAACTTGCGCGCACTGTTGGACCACCCTCTCTCTCTCTCTCTCTCTCTCTCTCTCTCTCTATATATATATATATATATATATATATATATATATATATATATATATATATATATGTATACGAAAACGGGATATACCGTAGAAAGAAGAATAAATTTGTGATAAAAAATCTTAGGAAATAAAAATGTCTACTGAAAGAAATTGAGAGGAGAATGGCAAATGACCTATTATGAGACATGCTAACTTTCCGACAACACCATCTAAAAGGTACATACATGAAAAAAAGGAAGAAGCAGTCTAAGAAAATAGCTTCCAGAAATGCTGGCACAATTGATAAAATGAGAACCGTACATCGAAATGAAAAGATTTGCTGGAAATAGAAGTCATGCGACGCCCAGTGTGACATCTCATTTAGATTGTGATGAAAGAAATTAAATTAAAAATGAAAATACGAAATGCTATTCTAGAACCACAGAAATTAACTATGGATATACACCTAATCAAAATTAACCTTAGCTTTAACTTCGGCGCAAAGCTGAAAGACAAGAACTTGGATGTAACTACGTGACACTCGATGCATCCCCGGCTTTTGTAGAAATATGTGCCCCGATTCAAAATTCAGTTTCCTTCAAATCCTGTTTCTCAAGTCTGCACTCACACGATCTTTCATTAATTCTTTAATTTATGCAAATTACCTCAATTTCTATTCACTCCTAATGAATCACAGCATATCATAAAAATATATTTATAGGTTTTATTAATTATATTCATAACATTTCTTCAGCAAACTAAGAGATATTTTTTTCAGTAAGTGATTCACACCAAAGGTGTTTCAAAAATTCCGATCGGAACCAAACGAAAGACCTGAAAATTGTATAGATAACAGAGTACTGCATATATATCATCGTAATAATATTAACCTTGCCTTATAATAACGTGGGGACATAGTCTATATAAGCTCCGGTGAAATCCCAGGCGCGGCTGTTTACCTCTTTGTTTTCAATCCTTACAGTGCTTTGCGCCATGATATTTTATGTAAGTACCTTTATAAACATCGAGCATCTAACAATTATCAATTAAAAGCTTTGTTAATTTATGTTTTAAAGTAAATGGTCTATTAACGATTAATAAACTGTTTAATTTTCAAGAAATCCACAAATTATTTTATTTCAGTCAAAGCAAAAACGTGTGTTAAGGCTTTTGTTGAAATATGAAAGAATTGCAGTATAATTACTTTTTAAACGACTTCAAAAAAATCAAGTGGTTCTCAATTCGACTGTATTTTTTATGTGTGTTACCTTAGACCTTTTTTCTAGGTGAAGCGATTTTGATGATTTTTTATTTATTTGAAAGCTGATGCTCCTCATGTGGTTTCAAATAAATTTGATCAAGACCCGACTAGTAGTTTTTGAGTTATCCTTAATTAAGTCCGTTTTCTACTTTAAAATTTTTTTTACTTCACAGGTAAGCTTGTTGTCTAAGCTTTACCAGTAAATTTGCTATTAAATGTATTTAAATTTAAAAAAGAAGGACAGACGGCGCTAAAGCAACCCCCACTACAATACATTCATGTAGGTACGTTTTATATACACGTGACAAAACCCCTTAATCATATGAGTTTAGTTTAAAAATATGACAATTAAAGTCGTGAAATCAGGGCGTATGTTTTATAATGTAAATTAAAAAAATACGTAAACAACTTTCAAAATCCCTTTCATCATATTACACTAACATTACTTCTATTGTTACTGGAATGTCACACAATTACTTTTACTTATATTGTTATTACAATATTGTTAAAATCTTACAAGCAAACTAAAACACTGAAAATCACCGGCAATTGTCTTGAATTCTTCAAATTTTATTAATGCTTTGTGCTAACAAGTACACTTGGAGAAACTCAAATCACCACAACACATGATTTAGGTTACTCCAAGTGTACTTGTCAGTGCTCATCACAGTTTCCAATCTTCACTTAGTGCTTTGTGCTAGTTCTCTGATCTGTAAGCGGAAGTAACTGGTATTTTCCTTTAGTTCGGATAGTTACTTACCTGCGCTGAAAATGGAAAAGGAGTGCCAATATCTTTCGTATCAAGCAACCACATGGTACTGATCTTGTAACTTCTAGACTATTGCTCAAGGTCGTGTGATTTTTTTTTTGAGCATATAATTGGAAAGGGTTTGGCGTTTTTTAAATGTTTTGAATTATTAGAAGTTGAATGTCATTTAATAGTTAACGACATTGTTCTGGCTGACAAGGTGTAAATCATTTACAAGATATGAGAAATGAAATGAAAACTAATGGGTATGAGATATTGAAAGTAAAAGATAATGTTTTATCACACACTGTTTGTTTTTGTTTTATGAATATATAACCTTAACAAGATTTGTCGTTATATTTGTTGCACTATCTTTTGCATGTTTAATGTTTGGATAGTTAACAATATACACAGAGAACGATAACTAAACGTCTCTTATCATCAATATTAAAAATGGCCATAGTCTAAAGGCAATGTTGCCAAATCATCGCATATATTTACATCCCTTTTCAGCAGCTCTCTCCATTTCACTTTAGCTTTCGAACTTCATCAATTGGATTAAGTTTTCCAGAAGATTTGCCCTTGATCTACCCCTTCTTCTTTACAAGGAGGTGTCCTTTAAATAGTGTAGCCAGAAAGTTATGAGGTCTCTGAACTTGTAAAACTAATTACACTTTCCTCCTTCCAATTTCTTTCAGCAAGCAACCTTTTTTCCATATCTCCTTTAGTACGCTTTTATTTGTCTTTCTATAGGCGTTCTTTCTCTGTCATTTCTCTTCATTTTCATATTTCAGAAATTCTACTCTTGATAGGCCCTACTTATTCAGAGTCAAATTTTCCACCACGTACATTACAATATTTCATAGGTATGACTTGATGAACCCTTTTTCAGGTGAAAGCTAAAACTTTTTTTAGCGGGAAGATTATTTTGTCTATTAAAAACTTGCTTGCCATCGCGATCCTTATTGCTTTCCTCCATTTACCATAGATTTTTTTATCAGACTCCATACTCACAAATTGTATCTTAGACTATGTATAAAAAAGTCTGGACGCAGCCTTATAGTAGCGACTTTGTATAAGTTTTGTAATACATAACGATATTTACTTTATATATATATATATATATATATATATATATATATATATATATATATATATATATATATATATTTATATATATATATATACAGGGTGTGCGATTTAAAACTCCAAATGCCATTTACTCCAAAACTAAATAGGATATTTAAAATCTGTCAATGCTGTTTACTTAAGGATTCGAAAGGCTTGAACTTTGCGAACAAAAAAATTGTTTTGCTACCACAAATGTAGATGGTGCTGCTGTGCAAAGAAACTTTTCGATCCTCAGATCATTGAAATAGGATGCGTTTTATTAAGAACTAAATTTCGATTAAGTTTGTTTCTATTCATAAGTTTCATAAAATCAACAATTTTTTATATATTTGAGGTTAAGTGTTTAAACTCCATATGCTATTTACTTTAAAGCTAAATAGGATATTTGAAATCTGTCAACGGCGTTTAATTAATGAGGCGAAAGGCTTGACCCTTGCGATTTTTTTTTATTACCCACGTATAGATGGCGCTGCTGTGCAAGTAAACTTTTAGATCCCCAAATCATTAGAATAGTTGACATTGGATTAAGAATTATATTTAGATTAAATTTGTTTCTATTCACAAGTTTCATAAAATCAACCGTTTTCAAGATATTTGAGGTTAAGTGTAGCATTGCATACAAGATAAAAAACTTTTCAATACAAATACTGGACATTAGTTTCTTTGGAGCATTTTAGATATTGTTCGTATGTGTGTTTTTGTTTCTTTTACGTCGGCCTATTTCCGCGACTATGGCCAATCACCGACGCCAAGGAGCAGTTTCACCTCACTATCCTGGAAATTTTGCCTAACCCCTGCTTTTCTGTAAGTAGAGTAGGGATATTAAACGTGCCCAACATCGCATGGACACGGGACCTACGGCTTTACGCCCCCTCCAAAGGGCGGAACGTGCAGACATTCAACTTGCTCAAATACAATGTCAGAACCTCGGTTGATGTTAATGTTACAGTTTGTACTGAAAAAGTGAAAGGAGTACCCTGGTATCGAAACCAATACCCTTCGGTTCAGAGGCACATGTTCTTACCCCTGAACCACCGAGGTTCCATATTTTAGATATTCAAATGGATACTATTATAGCATTTTAATATCTAAAATGTTCCACAGAAACTAATGTCCAGTATTTTGCGGTGCTATCGGGGCGGCAAGGCCGCGGACGAGCCCTGAGGGAACAAAAAAAAATATGTCCAGTATTCGTATTGAAACAGTTATGAAGGCTTGTATCTTGTATGCAATGCTACTCTTAACCTCAAATATATTTAAAAAACGGTTGATTTTATGAAACTTATGAATAGAAACAAATTTCATCAAATTTAATTCTTAATCAAACGCAACCTCTTTTAATGATCTGAGAATAGAAACGTTTCTTTGCACAGCAGCGCCATCTACATGTGTGGTAGTAAAATTTTATTTTTTTCGCGTTCAAACTTTTCGCGTCATTAACTAAGCAGCGTTGGCAGATTTCAAGTATTTTATTTAGTTTTGAAGTAAACGGCATATTAAGTTTTAAATGACACATCCTGTATATATATATATATATATATATATATATATATATATATATATATATATATATATATATATATATAATTTAGTCTGTCAATTACGGATAACCTTCCAATGGTATTCCTTTCTCAGCACAAACACACATATTAATATTTAAATATTTAAATTAAACTTTGGTACAAATAATGTAAGAAATATTCAATTTGATAGAATTATCTATGCTTACATTTTCATAGTATATAGGGTGATTCGTGGGACACGTTAGTTAACAGTTTGGGTAGTTTTACCTCAAAAATTTTTCTGAAAAGTTGGATCTAGCCATTGTGGGTGAGGACCCATCCAAACGAGATAATTTCAAAATGGCTACTTCTTCAGTTATAGCAAAAGTTGCCATCAACTCTGTTATTTTAAAAGCATCTCCCGGTATATTATTAAATTTTGGAATCGTACGTAAAATTTTTGTCTCAATTCATGTAGAATATCATGGATAAAAAATAGTAGTTTTTGAGTTATCCCAGTTTCTTCAGAAATTTGACAGATGAGGTCAGTTAAAGAAAAATCGGCATCTCGGCGATTCAGCACCAAACCATTACAGAAATTTGTGCATACAAACAACTAAGGGTGTTACTTCTAAATGTAAAATCAGAATCTGATCTCTTCACAGACGATATTCGCAAATTGTACACTGTGTTTTAAAACTTGGAAAAGCATTAAGTCAAAAATTTTAAACGAAACACGCTATATGTTATCACCTCATTGTCTTCTGAATTGACCTTTTCAGTGGTATATGAGTTTCCTATATCTTCTAGCTTTGATGATAATTTAGATTCTAGCTGAAATTAAATTCGCGTAAATATTTATTTTCAGTGTTTTGCATAGTAGCTATGGAAATGTCGATTGGGGACATTATTGTCCACTACAGTTGTTATAATAGCTAACAGGACAAACTACTTGTTTCAGTGAATTTTCATTAATAAAATTCACTAACACAGAGGTATTGAAATGAGCGCAAATTATATATATATATATATATATATATATATATATATATATATATATATATATATATATATATATATATATATATATATATATATATATATATATATATATATATATATATATATATATATATATATATATATATATATATATATATATATATATATATATATATATATATATATATATATATATATATATATATATATATGTATCCAACCGATAACTTAAACATACTTCCAATACTGTACAATTAACATCAACCGAGATTATGGCACTGTATTTGAGCAATTTTAATGTCTGAAGGTTCCGCTCCTCGGAGGGGGGGGAGTCGTTGGTCTCGTGTACCATGCGATGTTGCGCATGTTAAAGATGCCTACACTCCTAGAGAAAGGCGGGGATTCAGCTAAGTTTCCAGGATAGTGGGCCGAAACTGCTGACTGGCGCTGGCGATTGGTCATAGTTGCGAAAATAGACCGACGTTAAGAAACAAAACAAAAAGTTAATCTACAGAAAATTGTGTACCTACTTTAAAAAAAAGTTATTTTGATGAAATACGGTACATTGTCTATATTATATAAGTCATATGGACCTGTGCAGTGGTCGAAATTCGACCGTAACTCATTAAATTTTTTCAGTCTGAAGCTTATTGATATTCGTTTGTCATAAAGTAAACCTCTATAATCTCACTGCGACTGCTTGACCACAGAGTTTTATGTGTTTGAGATTTCACGTAGTAATTAACGGTCAGCTCATTACGGGGGAATCCGACTGTCTAATTAAAACAAAGCATTGTCTAATCTAGTTCTAACACATTTTATCTTTCTGCATTATTTCTCCATTCGAGCTTTAACTATGCCAAATCTCACACTCCTCCGTGCCGGCAATGTTCAGAAAAATTGGTCCGATAGGGCTGGCTAACGAACTCATCCAAGGCATTCATAATAATCTATAGAAACATAAAAATTCAAACGGAACTTGGTTATAGTGGCCCAAATTTGCGCTCCTTAAGAAAAACATTTGCAAAGTCTCACCATCGATACCTCTCTATTAGCGAATAAAAAAGAAATTCGCTAGAAATTAGAATCAAGTACCTGTGTTTATCGTATAGATTCTTTAATCTGTATTAATGGTCACACCTACAACATCAAAAGGTCAGTTCTGCTTATGTAAGAAACAATTTAATAAGTAATATCGTACAGTAAGAAAATCTATAATATTAGCATATTACAGACGTGACATTTAACACGTTAGTTGAGAAAAAATAAAGAAAAAGTGCAGGCAGAATCACATAAGTTTTTACACCTATTATTGTTTTTGTTTTCGTTAAAAAACTGATTAGTTGAAATTTGTGAGGAATGTTAAGTTAAATTTAATCTACCTATTGAAAAAAAGACAAACAATTAAGACCGTCACACATTCCGCTAGTTTTCCTCTTCTCTTTTGTTATGTGTAGTATCTCAATTGCTCCGGAAGTTTATCATAGTATTGTCCCATTAGTAAAACATCACTTCCCTTTAATCTATAAATAGCAGTAGTTACTAAAAATTTTGCTAATTTTTACGCAAAATATCTAACAGCAGAACTAACGCCGCCTATATATCAGCAAGGATTAGGTGTAAGCAGGCCAGACATGGCTTTCACCAATCAGTAATAACGCAGCAAGTGCGTTATAGTGGTGAATTTTCATAAGAATTGTACACTATTAGTAAGATATATTATTAAAACTAATTCTTCAAATCTAAATGGAGCTTGGAGATTGGTTTTAGAGGTCTCAGTAAGCAACTACTTGAAGAAACTTATATATTCTATGAAGCTAGAAAATTAAAATTTGGTACATATTTGTAAATACTGCAAGTCGCTTTAAAAAATTGTGTTACAAATTTCATTGGTTGCAAAGCTTTTCCAGAAAAAAGTAATTCTTTACAAACAGAATCTACGTGCCAAATTATCAATATGGCAGGTATTTTTCCCTATTAATTGCTTGGATGGTTTTGTTTTAGTCAACCCAATCGAACTAGTTTTTGCAAACAAAACAACCAATAAGGTGTTTTACATAGGTTTTACTATGGCGCAACATTGAAGATTATAGCCTAATGGGAAATTGAGTTATTGGATTTGAAATCTTTTACCAAAATTCTCTACCACAACGTACTTGCTACACCCAGACCCTCTTCATCGCTTATCAACTGTTACTGTATACATACTTTTTTAAATGATAAAATATTGTAGCTCTCTATGTGAGACGGACAAACAAGGCAACCTCAAATTGATTTCTGGAAAAATATTTTAAACAAATGAAATGAGGTAACAATTTAAACATAAATTAAAAATCTTGGTTCGCGGCTTCGTCACGGGAGTTCTCCCCCTTCTACATGCCTACAACCACCGTCAATGCATACACAAGAACAATATAAACAAGCAAAATTTCTTCGGAACATTCCCCAAGAACGTTGAGGGACCTGCGGTGAATAAGGGTTTTGGGCGAAGTAAACAGGATTTTGAGGAAGTATAGCTGCAAAATGGGTAAAAGGTAGCATATAGCGGTCCAACTAAGCTGGTTCTTTCGAACTTTCCTTTTTATCTTCTTCCCTGCCCAGCACCCCTATTCACTCCTTGTCGTGAAACTTTCTTAGGGGCTGCTTGCAAGAAATTTTTCTTGTTGTATGTGCATCCAGAAAGGGTTCTAAGCATGTTTCTATTTTTTTTTTAAATGTCGCCTGTGCTAAACTGCAAATTTACCAAAAATTTTATTTTTTATTCTAAAAGGAATGGACGGGCTAAATTATAAACGTGGTTTCACCCTTTATATAGGTATATAAACAAATAAAACCTGAAACTAATCCCGGATCTAAGTCCTAGGGGACCTAGTTCTTGTTCATCTGGACAAATCTTCTTAAAATGGTAAACTCGCGGTCTCCTCCTTAACGATTTTCTTAGGCGAAAATTTTCTAGAAATTATAGACAACTGAACCATAAACTCTTTAACTAAAGCTGCTGCTAAAACATCAGAGAAAGGGTCAATTTGAAATGAATTTTCTGGAAACATTTTAGTACAATGAAGGACAATGACGGTAGGAGCTGAAACTTTTAAGGACTTGTGGAACACACACTTCTTGCGACATTTTCTCTAGATAGTTCGTATTCGCTTTAGGTTCTTTGCGTCAAAGTTGCCAATTTTTACGTTTCAAATCGCGACTTTGACGTTTTAAGAGGAAAAGTTATCAAATTTTCAAACTAATTTTTCTGGGATTTCTTGACTTTTTGCGCCAAAAAACTTAATTATTGTTTATAACATACAATATATTTTGTTATCTACACAAAATATTTTGGTTTTGTGCGTTTATCTGGTCATCAGTAGCACCCAAATGTTGGTGCATAGTGTAACTCTTGTGACATAAGCCCGCGTACCAAATTTGGTTGCCCTAACTTTGTTATTTACGGAAATATAAAAATTTCCCGAACGAAAACACAAAATTTTCAGGAAAAAACTGGGCCGATTGTCCTGGCTAACGAACTTATCCAAACCATTTTCAAATGAAAGGTACCCACCAAATTTCATCAAAATAGAAATCTTTTTCGAATTTTTTTGTAAAATTCAAAAGTCGAGATGTCCTCATTAGTAAATTTTTTAAAGAAAATTCACTCAAATAAAAAAAATGTGTGAAAAAATAGAAAAATCACATCTACATAGGACGATTGATAAAAAACCTACAACAAAAATTACAAATTGCAAATATACAATTTTTCAGGGTATTTCAGGAACTAAGTAGTCAATTGTCAATAATTTATTTTGCCTAAATTCCATTTAAAAATGGTTGAGCACGTAAATTATTAAAATAAAAACAAAACTATGAAAACAAATGTAAAAAACAAACTAGAAAACATTTTAAGCAAACAAACACAATACAATTTTCGTTCGCCTCAGCTCTGTGCCCCACTGGTATTAAACAAATACTCAGCAATGGAATAATAGCAGTTATTGGTTAGGTATGATTTCAGCGATGCTTTAAATTCATTCACATTTTGAATTTCCTTTATAGTTTCCAAAAACCTGTTATATAGATCCATCCCCGTAAAAAGGGGCGACTTTCTGTACACCATTTTACAGAACTGCCTGTTTCTAAACAGATTTCCGTGGCGAGTGAAGTAAGAGTGCATCTCAGACTGCCCATCTTTGACACCATGAATAAAATTTACCAATTTATATAGGTAAACGCATGTTAGCGTCATTATTTTTGCGTCCCTGAAAAGCGCCCTACAAGATTGTGTTACTCTCATACCAAAAATCATTCTTAAGTTATTTTGATAAAACATCGTAATCAAATTTGATGCCTGCTTTCTGCAAAAAAAAACACATATTTGCCTTTAAAAACATTTTAATGAAAATTCACTACCATAACGCACTTGCTGCGTCCCAAATTTTTTTTCAGATGGAATTACCTTGGCTTGCTTTAGCTGACTTGGAAACTCACCGGCAACAAGTGGCAAGTTCATTATATGGCAGATGCAACCGGCTACTGTTTCTGGATATCGCTTTATCACCGAGATGGGAAATGCGTCAATACCAGATGATTTTTTATTTTTTAACTTATTTATAATGTTTTTAATTTCAAAAGGAGTAAACGGTTCTACAAAAATTGACCGATTATTCACTCTAGTCGTTGTGCCACCCAAAGCCTGACCACCATCCTGAGATCTTACCTGATTTTGAACTTCCGAAGAGAAAACATGACCAAACAAATCAACTATGGTTTTTGTTTCGGAAACAATCTGACCATTGTGTCTTATTTTAATATTATTAGGCCCATTTTTAATATTTTTTGTATGTTTGTTATTGTTGACAAGTGACCAAAAAGTTTTTGTCTTATTAGCCGAGCCTTCTATCAACCTTAAGTAAAATTGCTGTTTTTCTTCTCGAATGCTCAAATTAAATTGTTTTTTCAAGTCCTTATATTTCTCATCTATATCGTTTGAATTGCACAATTTTCTAAGTCGATTAAACAATTTTAAATTTTCAGAACATCTCTTCAGTTCCGGAGAATACTGAAACCTGGTCATTCTATCATGGGGGTTCTCTATTTTGACCAGTCTCACCGGAAATGCTGAATTAAACAATCTAATAAACTGATAAAAAAAACACCAAAAACCTGATCGATATTAGCCCTCTCCGAATAATTAACCTGAATAGGATATTCTTTCAAAAAATATCTCTTAGCGTCAGATTATTAAAAAATGCGCCACTTTGACCCAACTTAACCGATTGTGTATCTATTATAGTGTTAGAGATCCTAGAGTATCGAATTAAACTCACCTCTTTTTTTTTTTTTTTTTTTTATGTCAACAACACACCACGAGGCTTACAGCCTAAATACTATCCTACCGTGGGTGTTGACAAGGAGGAAAGAGGCAGCTTGTTAATTCTGGACTTGAAGGCTTGGAGGTTCGGAGGAGAAGGAAAAACATGAGCCGGCAAGGAATTCCACAACTTGGAAGTCCTCGGGACAAAAGAGCGGGCATAACAAGATGTTCTATGTCTGGTGACCTGGACATTAAAAGGGTGCATTCGCTCTGTTCCCCTGGTAGATCTGCTGGGGGCAGCAGGTGGGGGAATTATGGAGGAAAGCTCCTCTGAGCAGTGCCCGTGCAGATATCTATAAAAGAGAGAGAGGTCACCAACGGCACGTCGGTGGGCAAGGGATGGAAGCCTTTGGGTGAGGGTAGGGTCACCGATGAGACGTATAGCTCTCTTTTGAATGGAGTCCAGGATAGCGAGTGTAGAAGCGGCAGCTGCACCCCAGATGTGGGAGCAGTATTCGAGGTTTGGCCTTATTTGTGAAGTGTATAAGGTATAGAGATTAGTTGGTGAAAAGTATTTGCGAGCCCGGAAGAGGAAACCCAATTTCTTAGCAGCCGCTTCTGCAATTGATGTGACGTGTTGGTGCCAATTAAGATTTCGATCCACAGAAATGCCAACAAGAGAGAAGGACTCATTACTTTGAATAACTTGGTTGTTCATTGTGATGGGTCTAGGGCTGCTGTATCTCTTGTGAGTAAGAAAGCAAGACTTAGTTTTGGTGGGGTTGAATTGTACAAGATTTCTACTTCCCCAGTCTAATATTTTTTGGAGGTCCACGGAGACAGAACCCTCCATGAGTCTGCGATCCTTATCTAATTGGGCTAAAGAGACAGGCTTAGAATATTGTATATTTGAGTGGAGGGTGCTGTCGTCCGCGTAACTGTGAACTGGGTTGGATGTGCTAGAGAGGAGGTCATTGATGTGGAGAAGAAACAAAGTAGGGGCTAAAGCTGAACCTTGAGGAACTCCTGCATTAATTGGATACAGTTTAGAGGAATGGCCATCCACAACAACAGATATGCTCCTGTTGGAGAGGAAATTTGCTGTCCAGGTACAAAATTTTGGTGGTAGGCCATAGGCCGGAAGTTTATTAAGCAGCGCTGCGTGCCAGACCTGGTCGAATGCTTTGGATATGTCTAGAGCAACAATCTGGGATTCACCGTGTTGTTCCATAGACTTGTTCCAAGAATGGGTGACAAAGGAAAGGAGGTCGGCAGTCGATCTGCGCTGACGGAATCCATACTGCCGGTCGTGGATTAGACTGTGTTTTTCAAGGAATTTTAGTAGTTCGGTGTTTATATACTTTTCCATCACTTTAGAGATGACTGAAAGGAGAGAAATAGGCCTGTAGTTGCTAGGAAGCGCTTTGGATCCTTTTTTTGGGGATGGGTTGTACTCGAGCAGTTTTCCAGTTACTAGGGAATATGCCTTTATTGTAAGATATCTGAAACAGACGAGTCAGGACAGGAGCAAGTTCTGGTGCGCATTTTTTGAGAACAATTGCTGGGATCTCGTCAAGGCCAGAGGCTTTCCTAGTATTAAGAGAAGAGAGCATCTTTCGTACCTTTTTAGTTTTGAAAATGATATCAGTCATTTTATGCGCGACATTGGGGACTGTTGGTGGTTGAACATTTGGAGGTGGGTTGAGAGTAGAATTTCCGGCGAACAACGAAGCAAAAAGTTCAGCCTTGCCCAGGGCGGTAGAAACAATTTCATCCCCTGAGACAAGAGGTGGGAACGTGCTTTTGCAGAAATTATTCCCAATAGATTTAGCAAGAGTCCAGAAGGGTTTGCCGCCGTTGGAGCTTGAGAGGACTTTGTTTTTGATGTGGTTATTAAACGAGTTTTTTGCCTCAGAAAGAATGCGGACATAGCGGTTTCTTGCGTCGTTGAATGCTTGACGATTTTCTTGACTGGGATTGTGTAGAAGCGTTTTGTGAGCTTTGACCTTTTCAAGTCTAGCCTTGTCACAGAATTTAGAGAACCAGGGCTTTTGAGTGGCTGAAGAGGTTTTCTGTGTACGTGGAATAAATAATTCCATGCCAGCTTGGATAATTTCGGTGACGTTTTGTGAGATATCAGAGGGGTCAGGATGAGAGAAGCAGACAGACGCCCATGGAAATGAGTAAAAGTAATCCCGCATTTCGTCCCAGTTTGCGGAGTTGTAGTGCCAAACGATACGTGGGTGTGATGACTGTGTGACCTCGGGTTGCATTGCACACGAAGCAGTGACCATGCCGTGGTCTGAGCGACCAAGGGGGGCGGTGACTGATATCTTATAGCATTCAGGGTTTGTAGTAAGAAGGAGATCCAAGGGATTTGAGCTGTGTGTTGGGATACGAGGAAAGTAAGTAGGTTGCTGAACCATATTGGCCAAAGAATTGCTGACTGCAAAGGCCTCCGCTGCTCTCCCTTGTGGATCGGTTTTTGAAGATCCTAGCCATTCCTTATTATGGACATTGAAGTCGCCAAGAATAGTGACCTCGGAGGAAGGATATTCAGAAATCAGATAGTCGGTTTTTTCAGAAAGGTAGTCAAAGAGCTGGACAAAGTTGTTGTCAGAAGGTGACCGGTAAATGCAACAGATGAATTTAGTTGTAGCCCTAAGAGATAGTTTTATCCATAGTATGTCTTTTCTTCCAGCTTATAAATTGGGAAGTCTGGTGCAGGGTAGATTGCTACGGACGTATGCGCACACGCCTCCATGCAATCTAAAGGCAGTAAGGAGCTCATACCCCGGGAAATTAAGGTGATTAGTGGCTGTTTTGGCACTGATTTGGGTTTCGGTGAGGAAAAGGAGTTGGGGCCTGTTAGCCTGGAGGAAATGGTGGACGGAGTTCAGGTTAGAATTTAGGCCACATATATTCGAAAAGGATATGTTAAATCTATACATGTAACCATATAAAAATTGAAACTAAGACCGGATATTAGTGCCCAGTGTTTCGTTCATTTAAAAACATTTAAGCAGTCTTAAAGCATTAATCTTTTCATAAGCAATTTTTTTTAACAAAAATAATGCATTGAATTGTAATTTACAAAAAGATTAAGCCTAAGGTATTTGAAGATTTTTTGTCTTCCAAAGTAAATGTGTTATTTCGAATGGGGTATTCAAAGTGACTATTAAATATTATACCAATTAGAAAAACAATTGTATGAGTCACCAAAATTAATATGTATTTATTCACTTTCTTAAACTGATATGTTTAACAGAAAACAGTAACCCAAGGTCATTAGATGACCGTTAGATTTTCATTCGCTAATACTGTTCCGAACTGCTATAAGAAGTATGTGGCATTATTATTCTAATGAGTATTATTTTTTACATGTATTTAACACAACTAATATTATTTAAAAGCATATTACTCTATTAAATAATTATATACCCAATTAGTTATCGTAAAAATATTTGGACAAAATTACTTTCCAAGGTACCAACTAGTACATATCCTTGAATTTACCACAGTGCTTCGATTATAACAGGTTGTAGATTAATAATTGTAGAGAAAATGCATGATCTTTGCAAATGATAAGTGAACATTACAAATAAAAATTAAAGGTTAGGCTCTTTGACACTCACGAACATATGCTTAGAAGGTAGTTGCACATAATAAACATCTTGACCACTTGCTGCGATTCTATACAAAAGTCGCATAGTATTAGATGATCTGTCATCGCCTATAACTTATAATTCTTATAAGTTTTTTCTTAACTGTATATAATCAACTATGGGGTCCGTCAAAAGGTGTTAAAGTACCTTATTCTGTACATAAAATTTTAATGTTAGCGTTTAGTTGAGCCGAGTTGTGTTTTAGTGAATTTTCTTTAAAAAAAATCACTCACGAGGAGAAGGCGACTTTTGAAATTAAAAAAAATTCTTCAAACCAGCGAGAACTTATAACACATATCCGGGGTCAGTTTCTTATATATCTATCTATATATATATATATATATATATATATATATATAGATAGATATATGCCTATATATATATATATATATATATATATATATATATATATATATATATATATATATATATATATATATATATATATATATATATATATATTATTGCATATTCGGAATGAGCATGCAATTCTGAGGAACATAATATGTCACTTGCTTATACTGGTGTGAGCCGTTCTTAAGATATTCGATTTTCTATTGTTTTTCCGTGATAAAGCTGCAAATATTTGAAATGGCAATTCTCCGGCATCAAGTATATTATGGTTCTGAAACTTAGCGCAACTATAGTGCTAGCGGTCACAATTCTTTTTATCGTGAAAAAAATGACAAAATGATACAGGGTGTTTAACGAAGTTCAAATATCGATGATTTCAAACACAACAATTTTTTTTTCCAAATAGAACACCCTGTATATTTTCATCGCATATTCTTCGCAATGATATTCTGCTTCGATTTGTATCAAAATTCCCCATACCTATCTCGGATGATTCCCGAGTTATGATGGGAAATATGTGAATTTTTATTATCCGCGGTAATACTACTTTTTTTTTGTATTGATAATAATAATAATAATCACAATAATAATAATAATAGTAATAATGAATAACTCGTAACTATAAAACGGTATCGGGAGATGTTAATAGATACCACTAGTAAGCTTTGGGTAGAGGGCAAAGAGAACCCAGAATTTTTCATGTAGGTATTCCATTCATATATCCTGGACGAGAAGAATGAAAACTTGTATTAGGTTTTATTGTATGTGATCTCTAATATCGTGTGTTTGTGTGTGTGTGTGTGTGTGTGTGTGAAATTTTTGAACTGTGGGGATTAATGTAGCTCTTTAGATGAATTGAATAACTCTCAAGAAGTATTTTTCCATTTCATTTTTTCATTTCTGGCTGGTCGAATACGTTTTCACCCCGTACCCTTTAAAAGGAAGATATTCCGATTCTATTTGCACTGTTTGAGAAATGATTACATCATCTACTCAATCCAACATAGTGAGGGATGTTTATGAATCGCCCTGAAACTGAATTACTTAAAATGAGAAAAAGTTATAGAACGATTTACCAATACGAAAATATATCAGTGAGTTTAAATACAGAAAATAATCGACGACAAAGTGAATAAATTAATGAAAAATGCGTATGAGTTTTAAAACATAATGTGTTCTATATGACCACCATTGACTTCAAGGCACTTCAATAATCTTCTTTGCAATCCAGAATTAGTGGCCTTTCGGGTCATTTCTGGAGTGAGATCATTAAAATATTGTCTCAGAGTTCTTCACGGGAGTTTATTTGGCTGGAACAAAATCAATTTTTAATATGACGCCATAAAAAGAAGTAAGGGGGAGTCAGGTATTGTGATTTTGCAGGCCAAATCCATGGACCGCCATGTCCAATCCAACGATCCTCAAACATTCTTGTCAGCTTCTGGTGTACAGCTGCTGTAGAATTTGCCGGAGAGCCATCTAACTGGTACTAGGAATTGCCATTTCAAAAATTTGCAACTTTATGACGGAAAAACAATAGAAATTCGAATATCTTGAGAACGGCTGACACCAGTATATTCAAGTGACACATTATTTTCCACATAATTGCATGCTCATTCCAAATATGCAATAATATATAGGGTGTTCCATTAAAATTAAGAAAGTTGTTGGCAACTTCCGGTACAACCGGAAGCGATACAGTCACCAAAATATTTAGTTATAATGAGCGAATGGTGATACATCCAGCTGCAAATTTTTAGATTCGAAATCCCAGTACTAGTTCGAAAACTTCTAATGCACGCCTTACGTGGGACAGCATATATATATATATATATATATATATATATATATATATATATATATATATATATATATATATATATATATATATATATATATATATATATATATATATAATATTTCCTGTATTCAAGATGGCTGTGGTGCGCCCTATTTGAAAAAGTGGTGATCGCAAAAGACTGGCAAATTATAGACCAATCTCAATAATCACCAATATTGCAAAATTTTTTGAGCCAATTCTAAAAAGGCGTATGACGGGTTACCTAGACAAATGTGGTATCTTATCACCGTTACAATTCGGCTTTAGAGAAGAACTATCAACTCAGGATACCATCACCTTACTCTCTGATAAATTACATAGTGCGCTCGAAGAGAACAGGAAGCGTTTGTGTTTGTTGATTTGCAGAAGGCTTTCGATACGGTAAGCCACAAATTGCTATTCCAGAATTGGGAGACGTTAGGTTTTAGAGGAGTCGTATATCGATTGTTTAAAATCGATTGTTTAAAAAGGACCGAACACGGTGTAAAGAAATGAATAATTTAAGTGATTTCAGTACTGATGAGTGTGGCGTCCCCCAGGGTACTGTGCTGGGGCCAATTCTGTTTGTAATATACCTGAAGGATTTGTTCTCTGTAAAACCTGATGCAGATAAAACAGCTACGCAGACGATACAGTGCTTTTTATCAGGACGACACCTGAGAGATGTTAAAGACTAAAGTGGAAACTTATTTTCCTAAGATTAAGAGTTGGTTCGACAGCACTCTACTAAGGTAAAGACGCGATTCATGGCATTCTCGACCCACTCTCTCTTTCTCCCTCTCTCTCTCTCTCTCTCTCTCTCTCTCTATATATATATATATATATATATATATATATATATATATATATATATATATATTTGCTACAGTATAAAAAATTGAATTTTAAGGCACAGGATGACTATTGGGAAATTGACAGGACGGACACTGTTGATTACTTAGGAGTAACATTTGACGGAAAACTATGCTGGAAAGATCATGTTAATAAAATAGTGAAGAAGCTAAGAAGTATATTGTATGCGTTCAACTTTTAAGAACTTTTCTTAGTTTGCCATAGCAACTATTGTTATAAATGCACGTGTAAAAGCGCATATAAAATATGGAATTATTGCATGGGGTGGAGCTTATAACTTTCATCTAAGGCGCTCAGAAATCATGTAGAAGTGGTTCCTTAAAATAATACTTAAGGAGCCTTCCACTTGCTATTCAGAGCTGCTGTATAGAGAGGGTCAAGTTATGGACATCTCTCAGTTGTTTTAGTTTGCTGTTCTGTAGGCGGCTGGAAAAAAAGGTTATATAACAGTTATGAGGTTTAGGCTAACAGGTTCGCTGAAAAATCTGCTGCAATAAAGAAGTGCCCCGCGTCTAAGGGCCAGAGATGCTATGCTCACCTGTATTCACGTTTACATAACTTCATAATTTGAGCACGAGAATGCATCTAGCCTTACATATAATGGGCCAGGGCTGACAATTTACTAAATTGTTAGTTGGTTGTATACAGTCTCTATTTTTTAACATTTTGTGTTATTTGGAGCTGGCGTGACAACATACTACTTGATTCTACAACTAGATGGCGGCACGTTAGTTCATGTCTCACCACTTACTTAGTGTTGGAAGGCTGGCTACCATATCCGCATTACTTTATAGGTTTATTTTCGCTGCAATTAGTATGGCGTACTGACGACCTCTAATTAGAGCGAAACCGGTCTACGGTTCTAATTGTTGTGAGAGTGCATCTAGCCTTATATGCTTTGTCCCTATATTAGGGTAGAAATTGGCCAGGGCTGACAATTTACTAAATTGTTAGTTGGTTGTATACAGTCTCTTTTTCAACACTTTCTGTTAATTGGACCTGGCGTGACAACATAATACTGAATTCTGAAACTAGGTGGCGGCACGTTAGTTCGTGTCTCACCAGTCAGTGTTGGAAGGCTGGATACCATAGCCGTATTACTTTATAGGTGTATTTTCGCTGCAATTAGTATGCCGTACTGACGAGCTCTAATTAGAGAGAAACCGGCCTACGGTTCTAATTGTTGTGAGAATGCATCTGGCCTTACTGAGATAGTCAATATTAATTTATTTTTTTAAAATTTGGGGGCAGCAGGTGGAGGAACTATGAAAAAAGCTTCTCCGTGCAGTGCCCGTGCAGATATCTGTAAAAGAGAGAGAGAGAGAGGTCACCAACGACACGTCGGTGGGCAAGGGGTGGCAGCCTTTGGGTGAGGGTAGGGTCACCGATGAGACGTAAGCTCTCTTCTGAATGAAGTCCAGGATAGCGAGCATAGAAGCGAGCCCGGAAGAGGAAACCTGATTTTTAGCACCCGCTTCTGCAATTGATGTGACATGTTGGTGCCAATTGAGATTTCGATCAAAATGACTCACTACTTCGAATAACTTGGTTGTTCTTTGTGATGAGTCTAGGGCTGGTGTATCTCTTATAAGATAAAAGGCAAGACTGAGATTTGGTGGAGTTGAATTGTACAAGATTTCTAATCTCCCAGTCCAATATTTTTTAGAGATCCACAGAGACATAACCCTCGATGAGCCTGCGATCCTCATCTAATTGGGCTAAAGACACATGCATAGAATATTGTATATTTGAGTGCAGGGTGCTGTCGTCCGCGTAACTGTGAATTGGGTTGGATGTGCTAGAGAGGAGGTCATTGATGTGGAGAAGAAACAAACTATGGGCTAAAGTCTAGCCGAAAGTTTATTAAGCAGCGCTTTGTGCCAGACCTGGTTGAATGTTTTGTATATGTCTAGAGCGACAATCTGGGCTTCACCGTGTAGTTCCATAGACTTGTTCCAAGAATTGGTGACAAAGCAAAGGAGGTCGGTAGTTGATCTGCGCTGACGGAATTCATACTGCCTGTCGTGGATTAGATTTGTGTTTCAATAAATTTTAGTAATTCGGTGTTTATATACTTTTCCATCACTTTAGAGACGACTGAAAGGAGATAAATAGGCCTGTAGTTACTAGGAAGCAGTTGGCGACAGGGCTTTTCATGATAATGGTCTAAGAAACTTGTCTGGTGCATTTTCTTATACCCTGGTTTGGGTTCTCATGCCTCTGATCAGTGAGAAGTTTTCATTGTGCTTCTGATTTAACAAGCTGGTGTTCAATCCGATGGTTTACTGCTGTCTGCTGTTTCCCGCCCTCTCTATGAGGGAGTAAGCTTATGCATTAAAAAAGAAAAATGAGTGAAGATTGGATCCTGTGATGAGCATTTGTAAGCACAATTTGGAAAACCCAATTCATCACAATACAGTTTTTAGACCTGACGATCGTTTCGCTAATAACGTTAACGTCATTAGAGGGATGACTAAACTATCATTATTCATTCATCTGATGACGCTAACATCTGGTCTAAAAATTGTATTGTGATGAATTGGGTTTTCCAAATTTTACTTAAAAAAAGCATATCTGAAAATTAATATGATGTAATTTAAAGCCATGAAAGGGAACGGTTTTTTGGACATTGGTTGCGACATTAGCTGCTCCAATTATTTACCGTCTAAAACAGCCAGGAGAGTGCCCGTAGGCAACGACCTAATATCGCAACCCGTACAAAATGTTTTATTAACTATTGTATATAAGGTGAATAAAGTACTACATAAATATGTTACACAATTATATCAAAAATACGAGAAACTAAACAGATTGATTTTCTATTACCTTGATAAATTTTACCCATATTTGTTAAGCATGTGATTATTGTGTCCTTTTAGAGCATTTATTTAGTAAAGGTACCCAAAGCTGGTATTATATATTTATGTTTACCATTTTAAATAATTTTGTACAGCCCTCAAATAATTCTCCATTTCCTAATGCTATTTAACAATTTATGGATATCTGAGCACAGACTGAAAGGTACCATTTTATTTTTCAGGTTGTTTTAGCCTCGGTGCTATCTGTAGCTCAGAGCCAAAGTCGTTCAGACTACACAACCCCAGTTCCCATACTAAAGCAAATTGATAAACATAACGAAGATGGCTCTTACAGTTACGGTTATGAAGCAGCTGATGGGACATACAAAATAGAAACCAAATACCCTAATGGTGAAGTTTACGGTAAATATGGCTTTGTAGATGACCAGGGAAAACTTAGAACAGTAGAATATGGTGCCAGCAGAAGAGGTTTCGAACCAGCTGGTAACGAAATTCAAGTGGCACCACCAACTCTGAAGATCGACAACCAGTTCCAGCCAGCCAGGCCTCTTGCTCCAAACGAAGAAGATGACGGCCAATACAGAGAAGACCCTGGAGTATATTATAAAAACGATCCTGACTATAGAGAGTCTCCAAGGAGTCAGTATAAACCAAGATACGAGCAACCAGGATACGAGCAATCAAGATACGAGCAACCAAGATACGAGCAACCAAGATACGAGCAACCAAGGTACGAGCAACCAAGATACGAGCCAAAATTTGAATCAAGATTTGATCAACCTTCCTACAGGCCTCAACCAGCTTTCAGACCAGAGCCACGATGGTCACCACAACCGAGTTATTATAATCCCCCTCCTCCACCAGCTTATCCTAATTATAATCAATTTTCTGGACATCCAGCTCAAAATGTGGACATAAATTCTGGATCGTACACAGTGAACTACCGGTGAGATTGCGAGCGGAAGCGAGAATTTTGTATTTAAGTGATGTTGTACATATTATTCTGTTAAGCCTAGAGAATATTTATTGTACAGACTGTAAGAGAGACTGTGTATAAAGGAAGTATGTCTTAAGACATTTTTTATATTAACAAAAATGTTTTTTATGTTAATTAAAGTCATCTGTTATTTCTAGCCATTAAAATGTGATGTTTCTCTCTGATCAAGAACGAAAATATTTCCAAAGTCATTTTAAAAATAAGGACCATCGTTTTTTTACCTTCTTAAAAGTCCGTTTTTTACTATAGAATATTAACATTCTAGTCAAATAAATAGACATCTTCATCCCCATTTTCACAGCCAGGGGAAGATGTTGGTCTTCCACCGCTACTACAGTTAAAAATACATTGGAAAAACATATGTACAAACCTTTTGAACAAAAAATAAATAAAATAATATAATATCACAAACATACTAGTAACCAACCCATACCAAACCCATTTACCAACCCAACCCAATCCAACCCATCTTATCACCGCATGATAGTGAATGCCTAATCTTATTCTAAAATGCCGACTAGCATTGCAACGCCAACACTCCAGGCACTACACCAGGCCATTCTTAAGCAACCCGTCGACAACACCATTTCCGACGGTAATAGCAACAAAATCTGTTCACAGAAAGATTTCTGGCCTCAACAGGGAGCCTATTGTAGAATATCGCCACACCGAACGAGAACGATCCTTCAAACAACTCCGTTTTGTGTAACGAAGGGGTCACCGTAGACCTATGTCTCAAATTCAGTGTGTGCACGTCTGTTCTAAAAGTGATTTTTTTGTGGAGATAGGGAGGCTTATGTGTTTTAATGATCCGATAAAAAAGACATCATGAATGATACCAAACTCTTTCAGCTATATTTAACCATCCACTAAACCCAAAAGTAGCTGATATACTGTGATACGTTTTTATACAATAGATTAGCCTAATATACAAGAGTTTTGAACCCTCTGAATTCTTGAAACATCACAGGAATGTAAACCGGGCCCGTATACAGATAGACAATGATAAAAAACTGACAGCACCAACGAGTCACACAGCAAGAGCCTACTTTTGCGATTTAAATAATGCCTGCAGGAATATATTTCCCTAAGCCTTGAAAATGCTAGCATAATGGATCTTGATACATGACTTTCAAATTTCATGTCGTTATCCAGCAGCAACCCCAGACTTTTCCCACTTTCTTGAAGAGGCAATCGTAAGCCACTGATTTCTACATCCATAAGTTGGAAATAGTTGACCCTGTCAACATTCCTACCAAATAGAAGTAAAGTGGATTTCGCAGGATTCAGTTACAAATTATGTGCTGCTGACACTTGGGAAATAGTATTCAAATCCTCTGTTATCCGACGACACGCTGCAGTCATATCCGAAGGCATACATGAGTAGTACACCTGGGTGTCATCTGCGTATGAGTGAATTTGTGAATACTTGATGTGGCTAATTAGGTTACATGTATAAATAGCATATAATAGAGGACTTAGGATAGATCCCTGCGGTAAGCCTGTTTTCAAAGGTATGTCGTCAAAAAGCTTTCCTCTCAAAAAAACCCTCTGCGATCGATCACTTAAGTAACTTTCCGCCATTTTCATTGCAGAATTACCCAGTCCTATAAATTCTAAAATGGAAAGAAGGATTGCATGGTTCACCGTGTCAAAGGCCCTGCTATAGTCCAGCAGTACAAGTATTGTCATCAACCCTTTGTCACTTGCTGAAACTATATCATCCACAATATCCAGTATAGCTGTAGCGCAGCTATACCCTGCTCTAAAACCAGACTGTCTTTGAGGTAGTATATTGTATTTATGTATACGGGACTTCAGATGCTCGTTCATTACTTTGTCTAAAATTTTTGACAACACTGGCAGAATGCTTACAGCTCTAAGATCACAAAACTCTTCAACACGTGCTGACTTGCAGTCGGTATCACCTTAGACTTCTTCCTCTCAGTTGAAAACCAGGATGTTCTTATACAAGCATTCATCACATGCGTAATATATGTAAGAATAAACGGACAACAGAGCAAGATAAATGTACACGAAATACCATCAGATCCAACAGCTTTTGATTTAATCGAATTTAAATCATCCAGTACCTCTATTTCTGACACCTCACTAAATTTAAATGGGAATTCAAAATTACATTTTTTGTGTTCCATTATTGATTAGCAGTCTGACTCACCTGCGCGTTATCAGTTTTTGAAATGGAGTCAATAAAATACTTGTTTAACTTACCAACATCAGATAGGTTCACTGGAATATAATTCGTTGCTCTTTTTCCGAGATTAATATCTATATTATTTAAAGATTTCCATAGACTTGCACTATTAGATAGTTTATGTTCAAAATATGCCTTTTTTTTCAGTTTTGACCATAGAAGTAACTAGGTTACGTAACTGCTTGTAATAAGTAAAAGTACTTTAATTGCCACTTTGCCTAAACTTCAGCAAGGTACTATCGCGCAACTTCATTAGCCTCTTTAAACCGTCGGTTAACCAACTTTTGTCTTGCTTTCTTGGAGTGTACACCCTAAGTGGTGCGTGTCTATCCAGTAATATAGTTAAACAGTCATGAAAAAACAACACCTTATCATCCGGGTGCTCTGGGTCATAGATGTTTCTCCACGGAATTGCGCACAACTCAGACTCAAGTTGTAGCAAATCAATCTCATGCAAATTTCGCCTAAGACAAGATTCCGGATCTGCTGTCGGGATCTGAGTTTTCAACTAACAATAGACAAAATGATGATGAGTTGATAAGTCAGGGAGATGTAGCACACCAACACTACTAAGGAGATATTGCCCTGTTGAAGTGACCATAACTGTCTGTAAGGCAAGATGCATTCTCACCACAATTAGAGAGAATTCATCTAGCCTTACATACTTTGACCCTATATTGGGGTAGAAATGGGCCAGTACTAAATTGTTAGTGAGTTGTATGCGGTCTCTATTTTTTTACATTGTGTGTTATTTGGAGCTGCCGTGACAACATAATATATGGTTTCGCAACGAGGTGGCGGCACGCGTTTCGTGTCTTACATCTCACCCAGTTTTTTTAATAACTGTGTCTCTAATATTTTTTCAATTTCTTTATGTGCTTGCACTCACTAATCTGGTATAAATTTTTAAAGGCTAACCTTTTTGTTTGCTTCCTACGTTTTTTCCAGCAGTGTCTTAAAATATGTAGCACTAATTTTGTTTTCAGCGATCACTTCTTCCAACACTCTTTTTATCTTTCTGTCGTAGTATTTTTTGCATCTTTTTCTTTCTAAAGGCAACATTGTCCTGTAGAGGTGTCCATAACGATCACTTTATTAGTTTATTTCATTAGCTTTAACATTTGGTTTATATTCGTTCGGTTTTAATTTTCAAACTCCCACTGTTGCTGCGAATCTACCTTTTTTTAAACCCTTTATGCGATATCTATTAAGGGGTCGGCATACTACAAAACCTATTATTTTGTGAACATATTTTCCTTACTTTTTAAGAATCTTCCACTCTCACACATCTCCAACTACACGCTTTCCTGTTACAAAAACTTTTGATATCTCTGCTCTTTAATAAATGGACCGCAACATCCGACCAAGCTTTTCTGGGTCTTTCACGACCTCTTGTAACATTCACGTGCTCTCTAATTTCTACTTGTCATTCTTTCATTATCCATTTGTTCTACAGGTGTCTAGCCGAGAATTTACACGATACATATTGCAGGAATCACTCAACTTTTTTTTTCTGAACTTTTCACACGTAGCAAGCAGAATATGGTATATTTAAGCAATATATTTTGACAGTTCTGCCACTTCCGTTTAGACCGAAAGATGACACAATCTTCGTTATTTTAAATGGAATGCCCACTTTTTATCATTACAGTCGATAGTTTACCCACACAGCACATGGACGTCCATAAGATATCCAATGGATATCCACGATGGATATCCAGGACATCCAACGGATATACATGGATATCCAATGGACATCTAATGGACATACAGATGTCCTACCAATATCCATCAATCTGGATATCCATGTGGATATATATTGGATGTTGTATGGATATACATGTGGTCACGAAATGGATATCCATCATACATCTAATGGATATTGTATGGATATACATGTGGCCATCAAATGGATATCACTTTTACATGAAACGGATATTTGATGCTAATCTACCACCATATTCTCTTTCTAACCCCATCCCATCAATAAAACACTAATATAGGCAAACAAATATTTTATTGTGTTCTAAAATCATTTAAATAACTTTATTATCTTGATCTATGACCTGGCTCAGGTCTGCATTCTTGCTGTAAAGAAAAAAACACTGCTTATAATCAAAGTCATAAGACAATCCAATAAATAATATGAACAAATGTTTATAAACATCACTTTATTTATTATAGCTATAACTACAACAGTTTAGTGATTATTTCAAAATATTAGTTAATAGCTGTTAATGATGAGTATCACGACGGAACTGACTATATACCCAATAGTTTTATTTACCCTGAAATGATCTACATTTGTAATTTACTGGAAGTGATCTGCTTGTAAGGGAGGAATATCCACCAGTCAAATGACCAATTTTACATACACATAAACTTCTATTTTATAACCAGACAATTTTCGCTGATTTTAATACGAAGTAAAAAATATTTACTTAAATCAAGAGGATGTGTTTTCTAGTTCACGACCGCTAGCAATATTATTATCAACCAACGTGCTTTTTACGGCTGTAAATAATATTGGTATTCAAGTAAATAAGTATAAAATATATTTTCCTAACTAACAAGTGTAAGGTTATATACTCACCTATAAATTATTTACTGACTGGAAATCACGACTAAACTTATTAATAAAAGCAACAAACACTTTAGTTGGAGAAAGATTTCCAGCCCCTTACTTGTAGCTTTCTGTTTAATTTTCCTTTAACAGTTGATGTAAAATGGTAAGATGCAATTTCAAATTTTATAACCTCAACTTTAGTCCAAAATACTTCAAAACAAACAAAATTCGAACGGATTTTCGTCATTATAGGCAACAATTCAACAATATAATGCCCCAAAGTGAGTTATATAATCCCGCGCTTAGTGTTCGGGGGAGCATAAATGAATAACAATATGATAATAGATTCTTCCCACGAAACAACAGACATAAACAATAATACTCTCTGTATTGAAATCAAAATAATTTTACTATACTGTTATAATGGCAATGAGAATTTGGATGGAAATGTATTGTTGCCGCTGATTTTAACGCTTTCAGTAATTCTTGTCCTAGAACGGGTTATTTTTCTTCCCATATCTTTTACACACAAATAACGGTTTCTATAATTTATCAATCTTGTTATCTGCTGGTGTGAACATATTAACGGAACATCAACTGGATGACCAGTGGACGCCTAACAGATGTCTTCTGTATATCCATCAGACATCCAATGGACATCCATTGGATGTCTGATGGATATATACATATTTTAATACAGTATATACCCCCAGAAATTAGATTGCACTCTTGATTTGATTTTAATGAACAATAAATGCTCATGTGTTCACATTATCTAAGTTTAAAACATTTTTATGCTCTAACAATATCCATTGGATGTCCATATGATATCCGTCATGGTCATGGATCAAAAATGCATATTATGTATATCCAATGGATATCCATTGGATGTCCTGTACTGTGTGGATATAAGATTTGAATATGACTTTATGAAAGATAAGTACTATATACATAAATATTACGGTTTTATAGATATACATAATTGTATGGAAAAACCGACAGTTGCAAACCTCTAAATCAATTAGCCCCCAAATAAACGTTTAAATAAATGCATTATTTTATGTTTTGGTGTTCATAAGCAAAGACATCGGTATTCAGTAGATAATCCGAAATTCTTAAAAATTATACAGGGTGACTACAAAAAAGGTCAAAAATTTCAACCGAAAAATATAAAATATCTTAATTTTTTAAATAGAACAAGCCATTTTTTTCGGTAAACTTCCCGACAAAAAAGAGGGCAAGTTTTTGTTTAGATCCCTGTACCTAAATGTGACAGTTTTTATGTTATTGACGCTTTTTTGGAAAATCGCTCTTTTATGAGATATATGCCATTAATATGTTGGCCATGAGAATAAATTGTAAAAAATATCAGAGAATTGTCAAAGTAACTAAGTAGTTTAGCCTAAAATACAATCTACAATTAGTAGATTATATGAATTGAATAGTTTTCTAAAATGATATTCCTATGAACGATAAAACGAAGAAAATACTTATAATGGGAAAACATAGTAAGTGTTCAAACGTAGATCTGAAGATCTATTTTTTATATTTCAACAACACACCACCAGGGCTTACAGCCTAAATACTATCGTACCGTCGGTGTCGACAAGGAGGAAAGAGGCAACTTGTTAATTCTTGACTTGAAGGTTTGGATGTTCCGAGGAGAAGGAAAAACATGTGCCGGCATGGAATTACACAACTTGGAAGTCCTCGGGACTTCTATGTCTGGTGACCTGGGCAGTAAAAGGGAGTATTGGCTCTGTTCCCCTGGTAGGTTTGTTGGGGGCAGCAGGGGGAGAAACTATGGAAGAAAGCTCCTCTGAGCAGTGCCCGTGCAGAAAGTTATAAAAGTGAGAGAGAGGTCACGAACGGCACGTCAGTGGGCAGGGGATGGCAGACTTTGGGTGAGGGTAGGATTACCGATGAGACGTATAGCTCTCTTCTGAATGGAGTCCAGGATAGCGAGTGTAGAAGCGGCACTGCAGATGTGGGAGCAGTATTCGAGGTTTCGTCTTATTTGTAAAGTATATAAGGTATAGAAATTAGCTGGTGAAAAGTATTTGCGAGCCCGGAAAAGGAAACCTAATTCCTTAGAAGCCGCTTCTGCAGTTGGTGTTACATGTTGGTGCTAATTGAGATTTCGATTCACAGAAATGCTAACTAGTGAGAAGGACTCTATACTTTGAATAACTTGGTTGTTCACTGTGATGGGTTTAGGGCTGGTGTAGTGAGAAAGAAAGCAAGACTGAGATTTGGTAGGGTTGGATTGTACAAGATTTCTACTTCTCCAGTCTAATATTTTTTGGAGATCCACAGAGACAGAACCCTCCATGAGTCGGCGATCCTCATCTAATTGGGCTAAAGAGACAGGCTTAGAATATTGTATATTTGAGTGAAGGGTGCTGTCGTCCGCGTAACTGTGAACTGGGTTGGAAGTGCTAGAGAGGAGGTCATTGATGTGGAGAAGAAACAAAATAGGGGCTAAAGCTGAACCTTGAGGAACTCCTGGATTAATTGGAAACAGTTTAGAGGAATGGCCATCCACGACAACAGAAATGCTCCGGTTGGAGAGGAAGTCTGCTGTCCAGGTACAGAGTTTTGGTGGTAGGCCACAGGCCGGAAGTTAATTAAGCAACGCTGCGTGCCAGACCTGGTCGAATGCTTTGGATATGTCTAGAGCGACAATCTGGGATTCACCGTGTAGTTCCATAGACTTGTCCCAAGAATGGGTGACAGAGGAAAAGAGGTCGGGAGTTGATCTGCGCTGACGGAATCCATACTGCCTGTCGTGGATTAGACTGTGTTTTTCAGAAAAGTTTAGTAATTCGGTGTTTATATACTTTTCCATCACTTTAGAGATGACTGAAATGAGAGAAATAGGCCTGTAGTTGCTAGGAAGCGCTTTGGATCCTTTCTTTGGGGACCGGTTGTACTCGAGCAGTTTTACAGTTACTAGGCAATATGCATCTATTGTAAGATGCCTGAAACAGACAAATCAGGACACGTGCAAGTTCTGGTGCGCATTTCTTGAGAACAATTGCTGGGATCTCGTCATGGCCAGTAGCTTTCCTGGTATTAAGAGAAGAGAACATCTTTCGTACCTATTTAGTTTTGATAATGATATCCGTCATTTTATGCGCGACACGACGACTATTGGTGGTTGAACATTTGGAGGTAAGTTGAGAGTAGAATTTCTGGCGAACAACTGGGCAAAAAGTTCAGCCTTGCCTAGGGCGGTAGAAACAATTTCATCCCCTGAAACAAGAAGTGGGAACGTACTCTTGCAGAAACGGTTTCTTGCGTCGATAATTGCTTAATGGTTTTCTTGACTGGGATTGTGTAGAAGCGTTTTGTGAGCTTCGACCTTTTCAAGTCTGGCCTAGTCACAGGATTTAGACGCCCGCGGCTTTTGAGTGGCTGAAGAGGTTTTCTGTGTACGTGGAATAAATAATTCCATGCCAGCTTGGATAATTTCGGTGACGTTTTGTGAGATATCGGAGGGGTCAGGATGAGAGAAGGAGACAGACGTCCATGGAAATGAGGAAAAGTATTTCCGTATTTCGCCGCAGTTCGCGGAGTTGCATTGCACAGGAAGCAGTGAGCATGCCGTGGTCTGAGCGACCAAGGGGGGCGGTGACTGATATCTTATAGCATTTAGGTTTTGTAGTAAGAAGAAGATCCAAGGGATTTAAGCTGTGTGTTGGGATGCGAGGAAAGTAAGTAGGTTGCTGAACCATATTGGCTAAAGAATTCTTGACTGCAAAGGCCTCCGCTGCTCTGCCTTGTGGTTCGGTTTTTGAAGATCGTAGCCATTCCTTATTAGGCGCATAGAAGTCACCAAGAATAGTGACCTCGGAGGAAGGATATTCAGAAATCAGATGGTCGGTTTTTTCATAAAGGTAGTCGAAGAGCTGGACAGAGTTTTGTCAGAAGGTGACCGGTAAATGCAACAGATGAATTTAGTTGCAGATGTGTCACACATTACAAAAGAACGGTTAGAAATTGGAAAAAAACGAGATCTTAATGCTTAATAATACATACATATGGCAACGTCGCAATCTCTAAAGTAAAAAAATGAATAATATGAACTTTAAAATATTGTGCGCTAGCTATTTAACGAAGACTGGACAGAATATTAATTATAAATACAAACAATAGAAGCAACAACACATCGAATATCGAATAACATTATAAAACAGATAAATAAACGTTAAATACAACAATAAATTAAAAATCAACACATACTATTAAGAAACAAATAACAAATTTGGCGCCTTTAGAAAAGCAAAGAAAAATAACAAGTATCACTTTTAAAGTTCAAAATGTCCGCAATTTTTGTAAATACATTTCTGACATTTTTTTATTACTGAATTGGTAACCCGTTCTGAAATATGTCCAGTAATTCCAGCAAATAGCTCCCTTACCCTTTGAATTTACATGTCTGTTTCTTCAGGTGGTCGAATTCATACATTTCATTTTTTACATGTCCCTACAAGTAAAAAATCCAGAGGCGTAAGATCTGGACTTCTAGCTGGTCATAATACTGAACCGCTATTTGAAATTATTCTTTCCCCGAATGTGTTACGGAGTAGAGTCTGTACCTCTCTACAATTATGAGCAGGAGAGCCATCATGCTGAAACATTTCCAAATTGAATCTTGGCACCGCTTGTCTGATTGCAGCGATTATTTGTGTTTCTAACATATCAAAATAAAACCTGCTGTCAAGTATATCAGTGTGAAAAAATGGCCCAATTAACTAGTTTCCTGAAAAATGAAAAGATAGAATTGCAACTTACAGTTTAAGAAATTAGGACCACACTTTTGTGTCCTCGTTACACTTTAAGATATGCTTACCATAGATTCCACACCATACAATCACTCCAAAGCGCATTTGAAATCTACGACGATTTAGTAATTCTGGATCCTCAGCTGCCCAGTAATGATGGTTGTGACGATTGAACACTCCCGAATTTGTGAAACGACTTTCATCAGTCCAAATTACTTGCTTAGGAAAGTCTTGATTTTCACGGCATTTATCAATAGACCAGTTAGAAAACCTTAATCTACGTTCATAATCACCTTCCCGAAATCATTGTACAATCGTTGGTTTATAAGGATGATATTTGTTTTTTTAGAGTTGTTTGAATGGTTTATTATGGTACATTAAATTCTGTTTCGGCTGCTCTTGTTGACATTGCAGGACTTTCTTAAAAAAACTGACAGATTGATTGATCGCGATTTTCATTATGGACGTAATTTAGAGCTCGGAGACTTTGAAAGCTTCCAAAATGTAATAAATTTGTTACCAGCTTGGCAAAATATCGAACATTAGGCTGACGTCTTTCTGAAAAACTGTTAGCGTAGTTTCGTGACTTTAGATTAGCGTTTCTGTGAGATGAGATGAAACAGACAAATATGTCAAATTTTTCTACATTAGAATATTTCTGAACGCTGCTATTTCTAAATTTTAGTGATAAACAAACTTAATTTTTAATTGAAATACTTAGATTTGATTACTTGAAAACTCAATAAAAATCTTGCAAAAAAAACACTGAATAAGACTTCAGTAGAATTCAAACAATGTCAAACATTCAAACATTTAATAGTTGTTAAAAAAATATAACAACAATTAACAAAAGTTGCCAAGCAACTAAAATAATTGCGAATTATGGATATCTTGAGTTGTGAGGAATATTCTAGTCATTATAAGTAGCATAAAAATATTGGAAATAATGTTACTTGCAGAGTTTAAAATGTCTTACTATTTTTCTTGATTATAATAAAGAAATCTTATTAAGCGCTGTATGTTTTTTACTTTACAGATTACGACGTTGCCATATGTATGTATTAATACATCTTAAATCTTGTTTTCTCAAATTTCTTTTATAATGTGTGATACATAATTGAAAAGCAAAAATTATGGTATTTTTAGACTGTCAAAATCCAATAGACGCCCACAAGAAAAAAAGTTGACAATCGCCTAGCGATTATTAAGCAAGAAACATGAAACCTGACTAGATAATAGAATTCTACGTTAAAAGTTGCTGTGAAGATGTTATTACAGAATTCAAAATTTTGATAAATAAAAAAGTTATAGCAGTTTGAAGGAATGCCCCATTTTTATTTTTTCAAAAACTCCCAAAAACCAGAAAAGTTAGGGGAGTCGGATAATAGCTTTCGATTGGTAATAAAATTGCCTACAACTTTCCTCATTTAACCGTTTCTCTATCTCTTATAGTTTCTGAGATCGCTATACATGCGTCACCAATTTGGGGCACACTGTATAAGCAATTCAATGCCATTTAATTTTATACATTAATGTAAAAAAGTCTAAAATCAATCAAATATGGCTGTACATTTTTATTCAATACAGACATACAGCCTTTTTCTCTAGTTTAATAAAAACCTATTTTATTTTTTGCTACCAGTTTCGCAAACGTGAAACCGGTTGCAAATAAAAAACTTCTGGACGCAGAAAGTGCGTTATGGTAGTAAATTTTCATAAAAATATTTTTAATAGAAAACATGTTTTTTTAAGAAAGCAGGCATCAATCTATATAGTAGAAACAATGTGCCATGTTTCATCAAAATAACTTTATTGTTTGAAAATGTACAAAAATTTCCGAAAGTAAACTTAAATTGTTCCTGAAAAAACTGGTTTCCTGGTCAACCTTATAGGTTAATAGCAAATTGAGCTATTCAAATTTGAAGCATTTAATGAAAATTTGCTACCATAACGCACTTGCTGCGTCCCGAATTTCTTTTCTTACAAAGATGTATTATATTTCGATGGAAAATGCAAAAATGCAATAACATAGGGCGTGTTCGATCAAAAAAAGAAAATTTGAATCACCAACGACTTATGGGCCAGCCTGTAATTGTAGAAATATTTTTTAATTAATGTATACAATTTTTTTTCGTAACTTGTATAATAACGGACATATTGAGCTTTAATGACTTTTTACGAAAATTTGACAAAAATGATATACCATTAAACGATCAACTCTATAGCCAACACTCCTGCCAAAGCATCAGAGAAAGGGTCTACTTTAAATTAATTTTCTGGGAATATTTTAGTAACATGAAGGACAATGACGATTGAAAGAGTTGAGGCTTTGTAAAGCACTCTTCTCGAGACATTTTCTTTCCATAGCTCATATTAATTTCAGGTTCATTGCCTAAATATGACCAATTTTGACGTTTTAAATCGACTTTGACGTTTTGAGGAAAACCCAAATTTATTTTTCTTTAAATGCCTGTAACTTCTTTGTCCTTTAACCTACAGAGCTAAATTTTGGTACGTAGCTTACCTATGATGATATGAACCCGTCTCCCAAATTGGTTGCCCTTACTTTGTTAATTCCGGAGATATACATTTTTTTCGAATGAAAACTCAAAATTTTCCCGAAAAACCTCGTCCGATTTTCCTGACTAACGAACTTGTGCAAGCAATTTACAAAAGGAACGTATGTGCAAAATTTTATCAAAATCGGCCCATTATTTTTTGAGTTATCGGTGTGATACATATATATATATATATATATATATATATATATATATATATATATATATATATATATATATATATATATATATATATATTCAAAATTCAAAAGTCGGGATCTCCCCAATAGTGAATTTTTTCTACGAAAATTCACTAAAATGGCGTTAATGTAAAGCCAGAGAAGAATCTACCACCTCTACATTTACCATGGAATTCTTTTACTGAGTTTGGTTACGATCAAAGAATTGAGTTACTCTTGAGTAAACTTTAAATTGTGAGGAATCCTCTTTGTTTTACCTATTATATCATCGTAGGTATTACACTTATGCACGTTTTTAGAAAGTAAACAATTAACACTTTGACAAAATTGTTAACGTTACTGCGGAATTCATAACAGAGACACTTCTAGTTTGCTCATACATAAAGGTGGAGTCGGAAGACCTTGGACATTCCTTTATCTGGTAGGTATTAATGGTCCGTTAACTCCTACTGGTCTACTTTTTATATAAAAATATCTATGTACATGCAGAATATGCGTGTCACTGTAATTGGATTAATATTTAATTAATTTCTTAATATCTTTCACTTATTACTATTAATTAGGAAACGAGACAATATGTCAGCTTGCTTGTGCTTTCTGCAGTTTTAGTGCTTCTTTCTTCTGTAATATAAAAAGTCTGGACGCATCAAGTGCGTTATGGTAGTGAATTTTCATAAAAACGTTTTAAATAGCAAATATGTGTGTAAAGCTAGATGCATTCTCGCAACAATTAGAACCGTAGACCGGTTTCGCTCTCATTAGAGCTCTTCAGTACGGCATACTAATGGCAGAAAGAATACACCTATAAAGTAATACGGCTATGGTAGCCAGCCTTTCAATACTAAGTGAGTGGTGGACGCGCCGCCACCTAGTTGCGGAACCAAGTAGTATGTTCTCACGCCGGCTCCAAATAACACAAAGTGTTAAAAAAATAGAGACTGTATACAACTGACTAACAATTTAGTAAATTGTTGGCACTGGCCCATTTCTACCCTAATATAGGGACAAAGTATGTAAGGCTAGATGCATTCTTCTTGTGTTATTTGGAGCTAGCGTGACTCTAATGAGAGCGAAACCGGTCTACGGTTCTAATTGTTGCGAGAATGCATCTAACCTTACAAACTTTGTCCCTATATTAGGGTATAAATGGGCCAGGGCTAACAATTTACTAAATTGTTAGTTAGTTGTATACAGTCTCTATTTTTTAACACTTTGTGTTATTTGGAGCTGGCGTGACAACATACTACTTGGTTCTGCAACTAGGTGGCGGCACGTCCACCATTCACTTAGTAGCAAATATGTGTTTCTTTTAAAGAAACATGCATCAAATTTGATTACTAGTATTACCTATATAGTAAAAACAATGTACAATATTTCATCAAAATAACTTTATTGTTTAAAAGAGTAAAAATGTTTCGAAAATAAACTTCAAATGGTCCCGAAAAAACTAGTTTACCGGCCAACGAACCTTATAGGTTAATAGCGAATTGGGCTATTCAAATTTGAAGCATGTAGCAAAAATTCGCTACCATAACGCACTTGTTGCGTCCAGAATTTCTTTTCTTACAAACATGTCTTATAATTTCATGGTCGAAATTCAATACATTAAAGATCAGCTCAGAACTGGTACGCACCGGGGGACTTCGAAAATCTAATTAAAACAAAGCATTGTTTAGTTTATTTGAACTGAGCCGAAAAATTCGCTACAATAGCGCATTTGCTGCGTCCCGAATTTTTCTTTTTTCTTTCGTTAATGTTATGTATTTCGTAGAGTAAAGCCTATCTTAACATGCTAAAATGCCCCAAAGCATTTGAATTTGATTAAACTGAAAGCCTTATTTAGAGGCACGCACCTAATAAATAGTGTTTTTGCTAAATAGCGATTTGTATATATTAAAAGTTCTGTATTATGGAAAAAAGTTACTGAAATTTACCTAGAAGAAGAGAAATATAGTAAAAGGATTATTTAAACAAAAAGATAACTGCACACGCTGTTCTCAGGCGATCACCCAGCCAAGTACTGACCGCGGCCAGAGTTGCTTAACTTCAGTGATCGAGCCGATGTACTCAACGTGATATTGCTGTTTCCTGTTTTACATTATTTATTTTAAGGATCTTAGTAAACTGCCGCATTTACAAACAGCTATTGCCAAATCATCAGAGAATGGGTCTATTTGAAATGAATTTTCTGCAAATATTTTAGTAAAACGAAGGACAATGATGGTTGAAGCTGTAACTTAAGGCTTTGTAAAACACATTTATTATGAAATTTGCTTTACATACACCGTATTTGTTTCTGGTTCTCCGTCCAAAAATTGCACATTTTGACGTTGCAAATCGCGACTCTGGCATTTAAAGAAGAAAAACTATAAAATGTTCAAAGTAATTTTTCTGTTATTTCTTGACCATTTTGCGTCAATAAAACCAAATCTTTGTCTGTATTATACAATAGATCTTGTTATCCACACAATATTTTGGTTTTGTGCATTTCTATGGTCATCAGTGGCACCCTAAATATATTTAAACGTCTATACTTTTTTTTCCTTTCAACCAAGATATCTGAATTCTGGCATGCAGTGTGAGTTTAATAGCGTAAACTTAAGTGCTAAATTTGGTTATCATAGATTTGTTATTTTCGGAGATACAAAAATTTTCCGAAAGAAAACCCAAAATTTTCCAGAAAAAGCTGGTCTGATTTTCCTGGCTAACGTACGTATCCCAGCCACTTGCAAAAGGAAGGCACCTACCAAATTTAGCACACTAATCTTTTTGGAAGTTTTATCAACTCGTTTAAAAATTATTCACAGTTGGAATTGCAAGAACGCATTTCATTCATTGTGATAAGAAACGCACTAATTAGTCAATTTTTTGTTACAAAAACTAAAAAACAAAACCAAACGTTCAAAAATGTTTATTCAGTTAAGTAAGTGTTCAAATTGTTGACCACCAGCTTCCATACAAAAGTACAAATTTTGTTAAAAACAAGCTCTGATATTCTGGAACATTTGTGGAGTTATTAGACGGCATTCTTCAACAATGCGTCGTCGTAATTCTTCCAGAGACTCCGGTTCTGTTTCCAAAATTCTACTCTTTAAATGGCCCAATAGAAAGGAGTCTAAAGGAGTTGAATCCAGTGATCTAGGGGGCCACTCAATAGCACCTCTACGCCCAATCCATTGCTCTGGAAACTCTCTGTTCAAAAACTCCCTAACACGTTGTGAAAAATGCGGAGGAGCTCCATCTTGTTGAAACACTAATTGATTTTCTTGATAGCGATCATCATTTTCAACATGTCAATAGATGAGGGTAAACGATATCTTCTAGTAACTCCAAATACGTTTCGCCACTCAAATTGCCATCAAGAAAAATTGGTCCGATTAGACGGTCTCCAAAAATGCCAGTACAGACAATCAATTTCTGTGGAGTTTGAAGGCTGACTTCGTGAAAATTTCTTGGATTATTATCTGCCCAATAACGAGAATTATGACGATTGACTGTAGAGTTTAATAAAAACATACACTCGTCTGAAAAACAAATATTGAACAGAGAGTTCCCGTTATCTGCTATTCGTGCAGTCATAACTTCACAAATCTTCAGCCGCCGATCAAAATCATCTTCATTCAGATGTTGTACAAGATGAATTTTATACGGGTGAAATTTATGATGCTTCAATATTCGCCGAATAGTTCTTCTTTTGATGTTTGAAACAGTGGCCAATTTTCTCGTGCTCAAAGTTGGGTCTGCAGCAATTTGTCCTAAAACTTCAATCTCAGTAGTCTCATTTCTAACCGGAAATTCACGTTCAAGATTCCGTTTTTTGTTGGCTACTGCACCACTTCGTCGAAACTTTGCATCTAACCCAAAATGTATTTTCTGTTCATATGTGTGGCACAGTCATCGTTCTTGAAAAAAAAAACAGCAACTATTTCAACTCTTTCTTCTACAGAATACACCATTGTGAAATTAATTTTCGGTAGTATTATCAAGTATCAAACCGACCGATAAACTGAAATAATAAACCCGCATTTCTCCCATTCCGATAAGTAATGTTCTGTTAGTTCATTTTTTGTTTACAAACCAACAAAACATTGACTATCAGCACATTTCTTATCGGAATGAGTAAAATGCGTTTTTGCATCTTCAACTGTGAATAATTTTTAAACGAGTTAATAAAACTTCCAAAAAAATTAGTGTGCTGAATTCAGAAAAGATAGAGCTCTCAAATGATGTAACACTCGACCCATGTTCCCTATTTAAAATACAAGGGTTGTTATCACAACCCTTAAGGGGTTGATGTGACATAGTTGAGTTGTATGTCAAAACATGTCCCCCTTCAATATTAAAATTGAGGTGTTTCAATGTTTCTTAAAAAAAATGCTCTGTACGCAAATCGATCAGTTTCATTTTCAATGCGCCATCCTATATAGTAGAAACAATGTACCATATTTCATCAAAATCACTTAAAATGGTGCGAAGAAACTGGTACCGTTTTCCTGGAAAACTAGCCTCATCAAGCTATTTACCCCCCTGTCAAGATATAATTATTCACAAAAAGCTGTTGGACGAAACTTTGCATGAAAATTTGCAAACAATTATCTTCATGAAAATCCGAAAATATTTTTTTTACAGTAACTTATTAAACATTTATTATTTATTGCCAAAGTTTAACACACAAAAACCTGCAAAAACTGGACTATTTTTTACAAAAAAAATTACGAAAATGATACATAAAATTCAAATTATATACCTATTCCTTAATTAAGATTGAAAAAATGTGTTTTTGTTTCCTTTTTATTTAAATTTGAACCAGTGGAAGTAACAAAAAATATACGCGGAAAAATAATCATATTTTCATGCAGAAGCTGCCAAAAATAAGAACAATACTTAAGTCTGCCACTATTAAGTTTCATTTGACATTTGCGAAAACAATTTAACAATCTAACTTATATATCACGAAAATGTGAACGTAGATAATCAAATTAACTCTTCCTTGCTTTTTTCTACCAAAGTTAATTTAAATATTTTAATATTTTTCTTCCAAAATTCGCTAGATAATCCATAATCTGGTCGAATCATGGTATGCGATTGTAAATGAAGGGTCCAAAGCAAGAACCAGCTAAGTCCACTTTTACAAATTTTTCGGGAGATAAAAAAACGTAATTATTATAAAATGAGTGGAATAAAAAATTTGAAAAAAATTAAAGTACTTTTTTTGTGACTGTGTTTTAAATATATGTAAACTATTTTACGTTAAATTGTGTATTTTGTTAATTATTAATAAATATTTATTGGACTTAGCTGGTTCTTCCCCAGTTTTGGTGATTTTTTTTTCATTAACATTATTCAATATTAAAATAAAACCTGTAAATAAGCAAAACTATTTATTCTTCGAATACATTATAAATCATTACATGTTAAAGATGAAATATGAATAAGTACGACATATTTTACCTACACATCTGAACTGAATTCGGAGACTGAAGTGTCAGCATTAGGTTCCTTATGAACGGTATGATATCCTTAATGCGGTCGTAAAACCATCGATCGCATTGAGGTACATAGTTTGTTCCTAGTGTCATAATGTGATCAAACTTATATTTCTTAAGTATTCTTGGACCCAAAATTAACTTTTTTTTATCAGGTAATGACACACGAACCGAAACTTTTTTATTCCTTTTATCAAATTCTGAAAAAAGTTGTTGTCAAACTGACTCGCTACATTTTAACAATGTATCTAAATCACTCTTTTGGTACAGAAAAATACGATATTTGGACAGAGTAAATGTATGATTTTTTTAGAGATTTTTTACATACATATTTTCAAAATGTCTTTTGCAGTTTAAAAACATATCTTGACTTATCTCCTTAATTTCAAAATTTTTACTTGCTTTTCTGATGTCTATGTAACCCCTAGGTAAATATATTTTATCGTATTTCCTTTTTCTGCTTCAATTCTGCCAAAACTATGGCCTGGTTCAGGGTACCTATGACATATTAAATTAAATTTGCCGAGATCTACTAAGGTAAACAAAAGTTGTACTAATACATAGTTTTTATTTTAAGAAGAGCAGTTATCTGAAAATAAATAAACATCTGTGACTTCGGCTGAAATATGATTTTTTTAAAAGTCTAGAATCATGCTTGCCACTTCATTTTGCCCTTTGCCACCCACGGTTTCATCATAGACATAGCAATAACTTTTGCCAGTGCTACCAACATGTATACAAAAATTATACATCTAGAGTTGTATTTTATAGAATATTTCACCACTGGATGAAACCGGGAGTGGCAAATTTTGTTGAAAGTCAAACGTGATAACTTCCACCTCTGGTGTTGCTTTTGCAAGATTTGTTTTTTCTTTTAAATGGGTGTAGAACCAATCGGATTTTCTAAGGTGTAAGTCTTTTTCCACTTCAAGAGATTTTTTTATTTCATCTGAGTCTGAGCTATTAATTTTATTCATGAGTTTATCACATTTTGAGCAAGTGTCTGATATAGGCTTGCCAAAGGTAATTTTAAAATTTTCAGTAAAATATTTTCGGAAATACTCATATTTAACAACAGGTTTTGTTTTTGTTTTGAAGAAACAACAAATGTTGCTTTGGTTCGTGTTTCTGCAAATATAAGTCATGCATTTTAGCAATATTGAGTAAAGGTGACAAATAATAATGTTGTAAATTGTCTTTTCTGGTATAATGAGATTTATAATGGGGAAAACTTAAAATATGTTCTCTAACTTGTGCAGTTACTTCCGTTGAAACCTTGTTGGCTCTGGTGGATGCCTCTACGGTCTGTTGGAGGAGTGTGGTTTCCAAGGAAAAGATGCTGCTGCAATCGCTCCAACCTACTTTTTGTGATTCCATGTAAATTTAGGAATGCTTTTTTACAAACAGTATAATGTTGACCATTGTGACGAACCTATAATATAAAAAAACCGTTACTTTAGGTGATTAAGTTATAAAATATTAGAAAATAGATATTACCGAATAGAAATATAATGATGCTTTGGATTGGCGACAACCAGCATGAGGTCTCTTCCTTTCTACAGATTTCCTTTTCATTAGTCCATAGAGGTAGGAGTCTTGCAAATTTTTTGAAGGAAGCTTATAAAATTCAGTGAAAATTAATTCACAGTCATCTCCAACTGTATCAAAACACTTTCTTGGGCAGTTGCAGTTTTCTCTCAGAGTTTTCTCAGCCACCACAAAACCTGCCGTGTTTACATAACTTTTACCTTCTATCCTTTTTGATTTTCTAACATTGTCTTTCCACAATACTCTTCGTTGTAGACGTTTTCTACCCGTCTCGGGGGTTCTGTGAGATGGTCCTGGTTCATTGCAAGTTTCGGCTAAATCCTCAGCAGACTCTGAAGACGCTGAACTATTCAATAGTGTTAGGTTATGATAACGATTTGTGGTTTTGGTCATTGTTGGTGTATAATCCTCATCAGAATCTGTGTGGGTACCAGCAAAGGGATCAACACTCAATGAATCAGACTTTTTTTTTCAAAATTTCACGACTAATTGGCACCAACTCACAAAAAAAACAGTACAATGTATCTGACACGTCAGCCATTAAAACGTTCGAAATAAAACTGAGCAAGACGCGGCCAAGTCCTGGACTTGGCCTGTTCTTACACGGTACAGTAGTAGGCAACCAAAAAAAAAACATCAAATAACATTTTTATTTGTCTACCTAGAAATACGGTTCTTGCAGCATTCGATTCAGCGTTTTAAACTGTGCAAGAACGTGTTGTTAACTCAATTTGCCTAAAAATTGGACTTAACTAGAGTCTGTATGTATAGGGAGTGTTATACCGGGTGATTCTTTACGAGTTCCTATTAGACGTTTTGGAGAAACTAGACTGATTTGGATTCTGAAAATTTGTGGTATGAGGCTTACTAATATGTCCAATTCATCTAAAATATTTATAACGTGCTACGACTTCCGGTTATACCGTAAGTAAACACTCGCTTATTTTAAATAAAATATTCTATATATTATTACAGATTCGGATACACCTGACTTTGACGATTCTCCCAATATACGGTTTTGCTACTTTATACTGAGTGTTTCACGAGATATGGCCATTCCTATTACAAAAACATGTCCCTTTCAACGCGCTGTATCTTATTAATTGATGCAAATTTGAAGTTCCTTGGTATCTATAATTTTTTTCATTGTTGTATATATTAACTTAGTATACACAATCTTCCGACAAATTGATTGTTGTCTACGGGGTGTTTAAAAACGCATAGGTGCGGATATCTCATTTTTTTCAAATGGATCACTCTGTATATTATAATGCCATTGGCAAGATATTTTACTAGTCTTCTAATTTTGTTGATCATTACCTATACCCAAACCGTACGGTTTTTGAGATATTCAGCTTCGAAATATGCATGTATGTATTATGATTGCTGTAGAGTGCCGTGGAAAATAGCAAACTTGAACAGTAACCAAATACTCAGTTTGGCAGTTATGTTTTGATTTGAGTAATACAACTAAGTGAACTTTACTTCTCTGCACAAAAATTCAGTTTGATCTCAAAAAAGCAATGGCAAGATCTGGATACTCAAATCGGGATTTTATCAGTCTTCTACTAATCCACGGAGAATGCCGACAGATGTCAGCAAGAACATGTCGCGTATTTGAAGAACGATATCCAGATTTACCTCCACCTTCCAATAAAACTGTCGATGCCGTTATTAGAAACTTAGAACAACATTTATAATTTACAACAAAATTTGTTAGAGCAAAACGTGGAGTTGATATGAAGAGAATGAGGTGAATGTTTTAGCGTTTCTGACTGCATATCCTAATGCCTCTATAAGAAAATTAATGCGTCACTTGCGACTCTCATTTTCAACGATTTGAAGAATTTTAAAAAAACATAAATGGAGACCTTACTGCTACAGCACAGTACAGTTTGACGTTTTGAGGAAAACGCCAAAATGTATTTCTTCAACTGCCCATAACTTCTTTGTCTTTAAAGCTAGAGCCCTAAATTTCAGAGTTCACTCTTTATAGTACAAACACGCGTACCGAATTAGGTTGCCCGTACTTTGTTATTTACGGAGATATGAATATTTTTAGAAAGGAAACACCAAATTTTCCGTGAAAAGAGGTCCTATTTTTCTGACTAATCACCTATCCAAGCCACTTGCAAAAGGAGGGTACCAAATTTGATCAAGATCGGTCCATTAATTTTTGAGTTATCGGTCGGATATATATATATATATATATATATATATATATATATATATATATATATATATATATATATATATATATATATATATATATATATATATATATATATATATATATATATATATATATATATATATATATATATATATATATATATATATATATATATATAAATATATATATATATATATATATATATATATATATATATATATATATATATATATATATAAACACAGATCTCCTCATTAGCGATTTTTTTTAATTCGCTAAAAGGCTATGGTAATCAAATTCGGCAGGTGGGCTTACGATAAAAAAATTAAACAAAAAACCACAATTTAGATTTCTATGTTACAAGAAAAAAAAGTTATAAAAAATATTTGATGCCAGATCATTTCTATGAAAATTCACTACCATAACGCATTTGCTGCATCCAGACTTTTCATAATAATTTGGCACTGTAATGCACTTTCCGCAACAGAACTGTAATGTTCAGGTCAACGGCGTCACTTAGCGAGGAAAAACCTAATTGGTTATAAGCCTAAAGTCGTATTAATTATGTTTGGAAATTATATGTCTCTACATACAGCTTATGGTGTCACTTCAGTTTTTTCAGAAACGATCGCAACAAATAGAATGTCATACTATTTTCGGGTTATGAGAAACCTATTATTTACAATTTTCCACTTAACCGGATCTTAAGTATAGTTGTTGTGCTAAAAAATAGTCTCATAATTTGAGGAGAAATTTAATTTTACTAATTGAACGTTGTGTGTGGTAGTACAATTTCACAGATTGATGACTTTTCGTGTGAGTTCTATAAAAACTACTCAACGGAAACCAAATTTTCATTGAAATATCTCTATGCGAAGTTAAACATGCAAGATATTATGGGTCAATTATATTCAGAAACGAATATGATTCTAATTACAATAATATGGTGTAATGAGAGAAATTTCACTCTAGTATAAAAGACAATAAACTTTAATACACCAAAAATTCTTAAATTATAATTTCAATTAATTTAAGTGAGAAAACATTACAATTTCTTTTATTTACTTAGTCAGAAACTTCGGCCAGAAGTCACGACGTCCACTAAAAGCTGTATATGACCATATATATTAACGTAAAGAGTGTGATCGAGTCAGGCTACAAATAGAAGGTATTATATATGTATATATATACAGGGTATACCAATCTTACGACAAAGTTCGATAACTCCCTTTTTATTACAGATATGAAATATGGTACAGGGAGCTAAGATACACAATTAAATTATTTGGAATTATACAGGGTAATTCATAACTCAGATACGAATCAAACAAATGTTTTTTTTAAATTGGAACATCTCACATCTTCCCCAATCCTCTATTATAAGTTTTTACTACATTATACAGGGTACTTTAGGAGATATGGATCGTTTTGTGTTAAATTCATACGTCTTTCAACGACCCGTATCGGAATACACATTATAGGAAAAACTTAATTTTCGGCTGTGTGAATTTTGGAATATGATGTAATATCATCCCCTGTCGTTATTAGTTCACCGAGTTGTGGTTTGTCTACAAGGCGATTTAAAACTCGGACCTTTTATTTTCTTTCCCAATCTAAATAGAACACTCTGTATTTTATATCATAAATGCAATCCTCTATTATCCTCCTTTATTTTTGGTTAGGGGTTCCCTATACCTAAACTCAGCAATTGATGAGATACTTGAAGATGTTTATTGAAATTCAAATTGTCAGATAAGTTTAACATATCTATAGTAGGCGTTGAGTTTAAAAATTAATATATCTTTTTTTTTCTTTTGTTCGGTAAGAAACTGAGACATAAAATTATTGCAGACATCCAAACGAATTTATTTAATACAGTTATAACGATTTAAACATTTTACCATTATACATTTTTAAAGTTATGAAATTTAGTAAAACGAAAACCAAATAATAAAACAATACCTTAATGCATCAAGTTTTCCAAGTGACTCCCTCCAGCTTCAATACAATATTGTAGTCGGCTCTCAAATGACTGACTTACATTTCTGAAAATGTTAACATTTAGACTTCGAAACGCCTCTCTAATCCTATTTTTCATGTCTTTTTTTGTCGTTGCGGGTTCTTTGTACACTTTACATTTAATATAGCCCCACAAAAAGAAGTCCACTTTTGTCAAGTCAGGAGACCGAGCTGGCCAATCGTAAGTTACTCCTCTCTATACACCTGGCTATCCACCTTCTTGAAAATATATCATTCAGGTGGTCCCGAATAGGATTTGTATGATGCACAGGCGCGCCATCGTGTAAAATCCACTTGGCTCGCCGGATGTTGAGGGGGACTTCTTCCAGAAAAATTGGTAAATGATTTTGTAGGAAACCTAAATAAACTTCACCATTTACTCTTCCTCTAAAAACTGTGATCCTATTACATGATCACCTACAATAACACACCCCCCCCCCCCCAACATTAAATGACCACCTCGGTTGGCTATGAGTTTGCATGAAATGTGGATTTGGTGTGTCGTAATAGTGCAGATTGTGCCTATTTACACCGCCCATTCTTATTGAATGTTGCTTCATCCACAAACAAAACGAAGTCGAAGAAACTATTTTGTTGATTAATTCTGTCTTTAGCCCATTCTCAAAATCTCAATCTTCTTTGGAGATCGCTGTCAAGTAGTTCCTGGTGCATCTGAACGCGAAAAGGATGCATTTTATATAGTAGGAGGATTCTTTGAGCCGTACCGTGGCTAATGTCTTGTTGCAATGCCATTTTTCGTATACTTATGTGCAGATCCCCAGCAACGCTCAGTAATACTCTGAATTGGTTTTCTTCAGTCATTGCAGTTTTTTGTAATTCCTTTTTCTCATACATTACTGAACCTGTCCGGTCAAAACGGTCCGTCAATCTTTTAAGGATCATTTTATTTGGTTCCCGTCGCTCTGGATATATTTCGTGATATACTCTTATGCGTCAGTGTAATTCGCAAAGTGCGTAACTCCATTTTCCTTGAAAATTATATTATTGCACCATCTGGTGTCAAGTATCATCATTCATGTAGGAAATAATTCGTGTGTCCTTATAAATGATACTTATCTGCCTAAAACATAATCAGAATAGTGCGTAACTCCAAACCTAATTTTGTTGGCGGGAAAAATGTGTAACTCCTGTCAGTTTTGTCATTTAACATTGAACCGTTGTTGTGACTGCACAGTGTGATTGTTCTAAATTCTTTTGACGGTAAACAAATTACATTGAAAAGGTGTAACGTAGTCTAGGTAAGTGTTTATTTAATTTCTTTTATTTCCATCATTTTGGTTATGCAAGATTTATAATAAACAGAAGTGTACTGCAAACATTTTTACGTGTATTAGGAGATACGCATTTTGAAAACGTAATACTTGTAATTAATTATTGGAGATACGACATCATTATTTGATAAATAACTGACGTATTTATTTTTCAATAATGGTTCTATTTTCCAGAGACAATGTTTACTAGAACTAAAAGAATTATGATGATGGTAAAGCCACCCATAACTGAACCTGTACATGATATTGAGCAAAGTGCTATAATAGCTGAAGAGCGTATTAGAGGGATTATTGAAGCAGCGCGTGACGAAAGCTTTGAGAATGATGTGTCTGTAACAGAACCTTTTCAACATATCGATGAAATACAAATTGATTGTGACTGTGATGATATTAGCTCAGCTATTGTAGAAAATAAAACCAGTAACATAGAACCTGAGACAAATGTCATTAATTTAGTTCAGCAGACTCAGGAAGCCGAAGAAACTGATATTATAAATGAAGAAGTTAGCAACTATAGTGATGACTTAGAATACAGCAACAGTAACGGTAGTGTAACCGATAGGGAATTGAAACAACGTTCGACATCAAAGAGATATGAAACTGATGAAGAGAAATGGACAAAAAATATAAACTACAAGAGAAGAGAACAAGGACTTATTTACAAAGGAAAGAAGAAGGAGAATGACGTATAGAACTATGACATTAAAAAACCGGAGAAGTTACAAACGCGTTGCAGTTGTAAGCTGAGTAAAAACAAAACAAAAATTAAATGTTATTTCATAACAGAAGAAGTCAGAAAAACGACCTTTGAGAACTTCTGGAAACGAACATGGCAAGAAAAAAAGACAATTTTTAATACGCTACTCATTATAAAACCTACTGCTAGGAAAAAGGAGAACAAGACGTTTCAAGAAGATCCACTTCCACTGAGTACTATTTGAAAGATAACCGCGAAAGGGTACGTCTCTGCAAAAAAAAATTCTCAGTACTTTAAGTATTGGAGAAATTGCCATTAAAAAATGGGCCAAAAATTTAGAAAGTAACCAGTTACGTCCGCAGCAGACAGACACTAATTTACAAACAGAGAAATTAATTGAATTCTACAATAAACTACCCAAATTAGAATCCCACTACTGTTGAGCAAATACGTCGAAATTGTATCTAGAAACCTCATAGCAATCAAAATCTAAACTGTATAAAGTATACTGCACAGATTTTTGTAAAGGAAATAACATCAAACCATTTTCACGGGCAACATTTTCTATCATATTGGAAAAAAAAATTATCACTTTATCGTCCGAAAAAGGATAAATGTGATGTATGTGTAGCCTTCGCAACCAAAAATATATCTGAGGATGAGTACAACCATCACATAATTCTGAAAGAAGAAGCTCGCAAAGAAAAGATAACTGACAAAGAGTATAACAATGAAGTTTTTAACCATGGACTTACAGTCCGTACTTCTCTGTCCAAATGTTCTAATGTAAGCTCACTTTATTACAAAACTAAACTCATCGTACACAATTTTACCATTTACGACATAAAACGTCAACAAGGACAGTGTTCTTTGTGGAATGAGACTGAGGGCAGAGTAACAGCAAATGAGTTCGCTTCGATAATAGTGCAGTTTCTTGAAAAAAAGATTCATGCTCGCCAACTTGAAGATAGTGTGAGAAATAACGTAGATTTTATATTTTATAGCGATAGTTGTGCAGCTCAAAACAGGAATACGGTGTTATCAAATGCCCTTTTAAATCTCGCTATTAAACAAAATGTGACCATAATTCAAACGTTTTTACAGAAGGGTCATACACAAATGGAAGCCGATAGTATGCATTCAACAATTGAAAGGAAATTGAGAAAAACCAACATAAATGTACCCGCTGATTATATTTTAATTTGTGAAAAAGCCTACGAAGAAAGTCCTTATGAAGTGGAATATTTATCACATTCTTTTTTCAAAAACTTTGAACTAGGAAGTAACTTTTTAAATCACTAAGGCCTGGTAAAAAAGTTGGTGATCCTCAGGTTACAGACCTGAAGGCAATAAAATATACCAAGAATGGGATTTTCTTTAAAACACGATATTCTGAAACGGACTGGAACAGTTACTCATTTAGATTATCGCCAAACATTCAAAGCGTAGATTGTGATTCTCTACCGGCTCTTCACGAGACCAGATTACCTATAAAAAATGAAAAGTTTCTCCACTTAGAACAGCTGAAAAATAGTCTCGATGAAGACTCATGAATTTTATAACAGCTGCCTCATTCTTGAAAGTGACTCTGGTGTATTTTGTTCCATACATATTTTGTTAGTTTTGTTATTTTTTATGTAAAATTAAATATTTTTATATTGCACAATAAATAGATAAAAATTGTACCTATCAGTTTTATCATCAGCAACTTTCTCACACTATAATACATACCTATTGCTAAATTTACGATGGATAAGTACAGTTTTATACCAAAAGAGAGTATCTCCAGAAAAAGTAAGACGTATTATGATATATATCAAAGAGCGTATCTCCAGAAAAAGTCAGACGCTTATTAAGAAAAGTGCGTAACTAAAAGGCAGATTTTATCTAGTTTAGCTGCAAAAATGGAAACTGCATCCTATTCTTAAATTATGCTATCATTTTTGCACAATCATTTGAAATTTCTATTAAGCTGATCAGTTCTTATACTCTCCTGTAAAATTGTTCAAAATGGAGTTACGCAATTTGCGAATTACACTGACGTATAGCAAGTAAACACTTCTTCTTGCATTCTCCTAATATCCAAATCATGTCTGTTAATTCTCGAGAGGAAAAATTTTCACTACTCATCATGAAATAAATCGTTTTACTTTGTTATAACTTAAATAAACTATACGCGTCAAACAAACAAACAATAAAAGTAAAAACTGACAGATTCATCCATCAGATTTTCCAAACGCCTACTATACAGATGTTAAATTTGTCTGACAATTTGAATTTCAATAAATGTCTTCAAATATCTCATTAATTACTGAGTTTAGGTATAGGGAACCTTTAATAGTTGGCTGGTGTGGTGTACTTGTAATATGGTAGGTGGTAGTGGAATTTTCCTTTACGTGATAGTAAATGATTTTTTTCACGCCCAAGGAGGTACCACCCTTTACATCAAGGGGCCGGTGAAGTTCCAACGGACGTTTCCGGTTCTGATGTATAAGTCGGTTTCCCTTATAAGCAAAAATGATGATGGCTCCTCCTTGTATAGAAGTTTCCGAAGGTAAAATACCCCTCCATTCGAATCTCCGGGAGAGGGATGTACAGGGGGCGCTAGCATCAAGATTTAATATATCCTTCTCGAATATATGTGGCCTAAATTCTAACCTGAACTCCGTCCACCATTTCCTCCAGGCTAATAGGCATCAACTCCTCTTCCTCACCGAAACTCAAATCAGAGCCAAAAGAGCCACTAATCACCTTAATTTCCCGGGGTATGAGCTCATTACTTCCTTTAGATTGCATGGAGGCGTGTGTGCGAACGTCCGCAGCAATCTACCCTGCACCAGACTCCCCAATTTAAAAGCTGGAAGAAAAGACATACTATGGATAAAACTCTCTTTCAGGACTGCAACTAAATTCATCTGTTGCATTTACTGGTCACCTTCTGACAACATCTGAATGCTATAAGATATCAGTCACGGCCCCCCTTGGTCGCTCAGACCACGGCATGATCACTGCTTCCTGCGCAATGCAACCCAAGGTCACACAGTCATCACACCCACATATCGTTTGGCACTACAACTCCGCGAACTGGGACGAAATGCGAGATCATTTTTCCTCATTTCCATGGGCGGCTGTCTGCTTCTCTCATCCTGACCCCTCTGATATCTCACAAAACGTCACCGAAATTATCCAAGCTGGCATGGAATTATTTATTTCACGTACACAGAAAGCCTCTGCGGCTACTAAAAAGCCCTGGTTCTGTAAATCCTGTGACAAGGGAAGACTTGAAAAGGTCAAAGCTTACAAAAAGCTTCTACATAACCCAGTCAAGAAAACCGTCAAGCATTTAACAACGCAAGAAACCGCTATGCCCGCATTCCTTCTGAGGCAAATAACTCGTTTAATAACCACATCAAAAACAAAGTCCTCTTAAGCTCCAGCGACATTTGCCTCGTTGTTCGCCGGCAATTCTACTCTCAACCCACCTCCAAATGTTCAACCAACAACAGTCCCCAATGTCGCAAAACTAAAAAGGTACGAAAGATGCTCTCTTCTCTTAATACCAGGAAATCCTCTGGCCTTGACGAGATCTTAGCAATTGTTCTCAAAAAATGCGCACCAGAACTTGCTCCTGTCCTGGCTCGTCTGTTTCAGACATCTTGCAATAGAGGCATATTCCCTAGTAACTGGAAAACTGCTCGAGTACAACCCGTCCCCAAGAAAGGATCCAAAGCGCTTCCTAGCAACTATAGGCTTATTTTTTTCCTTTCAGTCGTCTTTAAAGTCATGGAAAATTATATAAACACCGAATTACTAAAATTTCTTGAAAAAGACAGTCTAATCCACGACAGGCAGTATGGATTCCGTCAGCGCAGATCAACTGCCGACCTCCTTTCCTTTGTTACCCATTCTTCGAACAAGTCTATGGAACTACACGGTGAATCCCAGATTATCGCTCTAGACATATCCAAAGCATTCGACCAGGTCTGACACGCAGTGCTGCTTAATAAACTACCGGCCTATTGCCTACCACCAAAACTCTGTACGTGGACAGCAAATTTCCTCTCCAACCGGAGCATTAATGTTGTCGTGGGTGGTTATTCCTCTAAACTGTATCCAATTAATGCATGAGTTCCTCAAGGTTCAGCTTCAGCCCCTACTTTGTTTCTTATCCACATCAATGACCTTCTCTCTAGCACATCCAACGCAGTTCACAGTAAAGCGGATGACAGCACCCTCCACTAAAATATACAATATTCTAAGCCTGTCTCTTTAGCCCAATTAGATGAGGATCGCAGACTCATGGAGGGTTCTGTCTCCGTGGATCTCCAAAAAATATTAGACTGGGGAAGTAGAAATCTTGTACAATTCAACCCCACCAAATCACAATCTTGCTTTCTTTCTCATAAGATATACACCGGCCCTAGACCCATCACAATAACAACCAAGTTATTCAAAGTAATGAGTCCTTTTTACTTGTTGGCATTTCTGTGGATCGAAATTTCAATTGGCATCAACATGTCACATTAATTGCAGAAGCGGCTGCTAAGAAATAAGGTTTGCTCTTCCGGGCTCGCAAATACTTTTCACCAGCTTATCTCTATACCTTATATACTTCACAAATAAGACCAAACCTCGAATACTGCTCTCACATCTGGGGTGCTGCTGCCGCTTCTACACTCGCTATCCTGGACTCCATTCAGAAGAGAGCTATACGTCTCATCGGTGACCCTACCCTCACCCAAAGGCTGCCATATCTTGCCCACCGACGTGCCGTTGGTGACATCTCTCTTTCTTTTATAGATATCTGCACGGGCACTGCTCAGAGGAGCTTTCTTCCATAGTTCCTCCACCTGATGCCCCCAACAGATCTACCAGGGGAACAGAGTGAATGCACTCTTTTACTGTCCAGGTCACCAAACATAGAATATCTTGTTATGCCCGCTCTTTTGTCCCGAGGACTGCAAAGTTGTGAAATTCCTTGCCGGCACATGTTTTTCCTTCTCCCCCGAACCTCCAAACTTTCAAGTCCAGAATTAACAAGTTGTCTCTTTCCTCCATCTCGACACCCACGGTACGATAGTGTTTAGGCTGCAAGCCCTCGTGGTGCTACATCAGAGGCTAATAAGAAACGAAATCCTGAACGTGAATTTCCTATGGTGAATGAAGCCACAAGCCTGGAAGTGATAGGTCAGATCAGTGCCGATACAACCTCAAGTACACAAAAATTAGTTGAGACTACTAACCTACGTAGAAGGACAATTCAACGAATTCTGAAAAAAATTAAGTTTCATCCATATAAAATCCAGCTAGTTAAGGAATTAAATGAAGAAGAGTATGACCGGCGCTTAGAATTTTAAAAAAATATCTCAAAGAATAAATGACAACAGGCAATTTCTTTTTAACACTTGTTTCTCCGACGACAGTTCTTTCTTTCTGAATGACACTGTAAATCGTCATAATTGCCTGTTCTGGTCAAATAAAAACCCTCGTGTTTTCCATGAAGTCCACAAATTAACGTTTGGGCGGGTATTTTTGGTAATTACATCTTTGGAGCAATTTTCATTGTGGACACTTTGACAGGAGAACGGTATTTCGAAATATTGCAAGACTTGGTTTACGCTATGCTAATTGACAATGGTGAGAACGATGAGAGGTACCCGGAACAACATTTATTTCTCCAACACGATGGTGTTCCACCGTATTATGCCGTTACTTTTAGGGCAATTCTTGGATAGACACTTTCCTGCTCAACGGATAGGTCGAAGAGGTGCTATAAAATCGCCAGGCCGGTCTCCAGACCTGCCCCCTTTAGACTTTTCTTTGTGGGGAATCTAAAACCAAAGGTTAATGCTACTGAATGCTTGGAAGTGTTACGTCAACGTATTATTGATAAATGCCGGAAATGCTTGCAAATGTTAGTCACAAATTTGAACAAAATTTATACATTTGTGTGGAAGTTGGTGGTGCTCAATTGGAACATTTATTGGATTAAAGTTTAATTCGTTGGAATGTTGGTTTGTTGGTTTAATAGTATGATTGGTCCTAATCACTTTCAACATCTACCTCAATACTATGCTAAGTTTTTGAGTGAAACGATTTATTTTTTAATTTCTCGGGAAATTTATTTGTGATATTTTAAAACTACATATTGTTACAAAGCACTTCAACAGACGTAGGTGCGGTGTTGCCACATCTCCAGAATTTCCCCAACAGCTGGGAATTTTTGCACAATCTGGCAACACCGCCTCCCCACCCCCCTGGGTGTGCCTGGGGTGACCCCCCTCAGGCGAAGTCTCAACCCTCTAGGACCAGAAATAACGAAGTTACCAACTTGTACCCCGTCGGAACGGATAACTGAGGTCTGCACATTCCGAACACCCTGTATATACACCCTGTATACGTAGACAACCCTTACACCCTGTATACGCAGAGAGATCTTATAGTTCGAGAAACACCTCTTGTGTGACATAGGAGTGGTGACCACATTTGGATCATCCTGTATATACATCCCCCTGTATACACACGGGACCGATCTGTATTCACAGAACCTTCTAGTAAAAGAAGGTCCTGGAACGTTCTGGAATGGAATGCTCTAGAAAGGAGGGGAAGGTACGGCGAGTATATAAAAGCGGAAGCAAGCCAGCCCGAGTTAGTTGAGTTCAGTAAGAGAATGTGGTAGTGACTTGAAGAAGCAGTGTAAAGTGTTAAGAGAGTAGTGACTGTAGTACCAGATTAGTGACTTTTGTTGAGAGTAGTAATTGTAAGGCCAGTAAATGAAGTGTTTTGTGAGAGAGACATTCTAGAAATTTTATTGTATCCATATTTAGAGTGTAAATAAAGTTGTTTTGTTAAAATTAAAAGTCTCACTTATCCGGAACCCGGAGAAAACGTAACAATTTGGTGTCAGAAGTGTGGGATAAGTGAGTGAAGAAGTGAACAAGCAAGCTAGCTGTAAATGGTAAACACCAGATCGACTGACTACGACAAGATGGCTGAAATCAAAGAGTTGATGGACTTACTGAAAAAGCAACGTGAAGAAGACGAACAACGACGACAAGAAGAAGAAAGAAGACGGCGCGAAGAAGACGAGAGAAGACGACAAGAGGAGGAACAGAGGCGACAAGAAGATAAAGAAGAGCTCCGAAGTATGTTCCACAATATAAGAGTCGATGTAAAAGAAGAAATTGAACAGATCAACGAACAAATAGAAAATGTGGACAAGAAAGTAGAAAATGTGGACAAGAAAGTAGAAAATGTGGACAAGAAAGTAGAAAATGTAACAGAGGATTTGAATAAACGATGGGAAGAAGTGGAAGGGTTGAAAGAACAAATGAAGATGATGATGAAAGGCACAGAAGTCAGACATAGAGAACTGACAGAGCAGGTGATGGGCCAGACTGACAGAACTCAACCAAGAGGAGTTACTGGAATGTCCCCAGTTCAAAATCGTCGGGAAGAAGATATGCCAATCGTGCCTCATGGAACTTTGAAGCCGCCGACTTTTGACGGAGAAACATCGTGGCCCATGTACAGGAGGCAGTTTGAGGCGGCAGCTCTCAGCAATGGGTGGAGCGAACAACAGGCAGCAACTGCTCTAATTCTCTCGCTTCGAGGTAAGGCCCTAGAAATCCTCCAGAACATCCCGGAGTCGAAACAGCAAAACTACTTAACAGTGATACAGGCCCTAGATTTGAGATATGGTAACAAGTACATGAGCCAGGTCTACCAGACACAACTAAAGTCAAGGGTCCAGAAGCCAAATGAGACGCTGCAAGAATTTAGTGCCGAAGTGGAGAAACTTGTGCGACTGGCATATCCCCAAGCCCCAGAAGAATTTGTCAACCAGATAACCGTCCAGACCTTCATCGATGGGGTACTTGATAATGAAATGCAACAAGCTTTAAGGCTCGGAAGGTTCAAAACACTTACGGACTGCGTAATTTATGGCTTGGAATTTGAAGCAGCGAAGAATGCATCTCAACCTCGCCGCAACAGGCTCCGCGAAGTGAAGGAGATAGAGGACTTTGCAGACACGACAGCCGAACTAAGACAAGAAATGAAAATGATAAAAGAAGCCATAAGCAAGCTCACTGTACCGGTTGGGGCACGTAGGACGAAAGCAGATTGGTCAGACATAGAATGTTACAAGTGTGGTAGGAAAGGGCACATAAGTAGACAGTGCTCACAAACGCAACAGGTGGCTCGCAGAAGACAAGAATACACCAACAGTGAGCGGCGTCAGGGAAACGACCTGACGCCAGTGTAAGGGGGCGGCAGCTGGCGTGCGAGTCCCAAGGCCCCAAAGTAAAGGTCTCCACTATCCGACGCTACCACGAGAGCCTCGTTATACCTGGCAGCATAGACGGAAGACAATGCAGTTTCACCATCGATACTGGTGCCACTAGATCCGTTGTACGTCCAGACATGTTGCCAAACAAGTCAGCACTCACTACCAACAAACAGCCTGTGTTGGAGACGGCAAAAGGAGATAGAATACCCGTGCATGGAGAGGCCACTGTTTACATTAGGCTGGGCAGTACTGAGCTACAGGTAAGGGCTGTCGTCGCAGAAATCGTCGACGAATTTATTCTGGGCCTGGATTTAATGGAAGATTTAGATGTCCTATCAGTAGACTTCCAGAATAAGATCTTGAAAATCGGTAACGAAGAGTTGTATTTATCTCCAACAGCAGGCGAAGCTAATCCCAGGGTGAGACTTGTTGTCGACGAGGATACACGGATTGCTGGTAACAGTGAGAAGATTGTCAGAGCCAGACTAGAGAAGAAACTTGATTGTATGTCTGCTCTCATAGCGGAGCCCCTAAAAGATAGACGTGATGGTGCCCTCGTCGCACGATGCTTAGTAGACCCGAAGAAGACAATACCCATAAGAGTGGCCAACGTACAAACTAACAGGGTCACATTGAAGAAAGGTGAGGTTATAGCCACTTGCGAACCCATTGACCGAGTGACGTTGTCCAAAAACGTGACACCCACTGCATTAGACAGAAGACTGCCAGTAGAATTAGTAGAGCGGTTCAAGAATTCATGGGGCCAATTGAACAATATGGAGATGGAGATGGCAGTGAAGTTCGTATTGGAGGAGGCCGATATTTTCGCTCAAGATAAAATCACAGGTCGTACGAGCCTAGTGCAACACAGAATTAATACTGGCGACGCAAGACCAATTAGACAGCCGCCGAGAAGACTGCCTTTTGCCAAGCAATCAGAAATCAAGGCGATGGTTAACGAAATGCTGGAAGATGGTGTGATCGAGGAATCTAATAGTCCTTGGTCGTCCCCAGTAGTTTTGGTCACCAAGAAAGACGGCACTATGAGATTTTGCGTGGACTATAGGAAGCTGAATGATGTCACCAAGAAAGACAGTTATCCCCTGCCCCGGATCGACGACACTTTGAACACTTTGGCCGGATCAAAGTGGTTCTCTACATTAGACCTGAAAAGTGGCTACTGGCAAGTAGAACTCCATAAAGACGATAAGGAGAAGACTGCTTTTTCAACCGGGAATGGGTTGTACCAATTCAAGGTCATGCCATTCGGCTTATGTAATGCTCCTGCCACCTTCGAGCGACTAATGGAGTTAGTGCTGAGAGGACTTACATGGGAAACATGCCTGGTGTATCTCGACGATGTCATGGTGATTGGAAGGACTTTCGATGAACACCTGTCGAATCTGAAGCAGGTTTTCTCCAGGCTGAGAGGTGCCAATCTGCAACTCAATCCCAAGAAATGCGTCCTCTTCCAGAAGAAAGTGAGTTTCCTCGGACATGTCGTTTCTGAGAAGGGGATAGAAACTGATCCAGAGAAAATAAAGGCAGTAAGAGACTGGCCTGTGCCGAAGAACAAACATGAGGTCAGAAGTTTTCTGGGACTTTGCAGCTACTACCGACGCTTTGTGAAGTACTTCAGCAGCATTGCGAAACCTCTGCATAGCCTGACTGAAAATAAGGTTGAGTTCATCTGGTCACCAGATTGCCAAGAGTCTTTTAGAGAACTCAAACATCGTCTTCTCACTGCTCCTATACTGGCTTATCCTCGGGACGAAGGACTGTTCATACTGGACACCGATGCTTCCCAGTATGGCATTGGGGCAGTACTCTCACAGCTCCAAGCCGGAGAAGAAGTTGTGATAGGCTACTTCAGCAAAACGTTCGGAAAAGCAGAAAGAAATTACTGTGTAACCCGGAAAGAACTGCTGGCAGTTGTAAGATCCATCGAACATTTCCACAGCTTCCTGTACGGAAGAACATTCCGCGTGAGGTCAGATCACTCTGCTCTGCAATGGCTTCTGAACTTTAGAAATCCCGAAGGACAGATAGCACGATGGATAGAGAAACTGCAGAGCTACGACTTCCGGATTGAACATCGAAGAGGAAGAAGTCACGCCAATGCAGACAGCCTGTCAAGAAGACCATGTTCAGTGCATGAATGTAAATTTTGCGAGCGACAAGAGAACAAAGAGATCGACAAAGTAACTCATCAGATCAAACAACTGGTGGCAGGACAGGAGAATAACACCGATCTAGACGTAAATCTTGAATACATCAGAGACGCACAGAAGACAGATCCAGACTTGAAAAATATTAGAGAATGGCTACAAAAGGGGAAAAGACCTGAGTGGCACGATGTGTCCCGGTTTGGGGCGGAGGTTAAAGGCTACTGGCTACAATGGGACTCATTGTGTCTAAAGAATGACATGATCACTCGAAAATGGGAAACTGCCGATGGTAGAGACTGTATATACCAGACCGTTGTGCCAAGTGAGTGCATAAGCAGTGTTCTTCAAGAGTTACACAATAGTAGAAGTGGAGGCCACTTTGGGGTCAACAGGACTCTTGCCAGAGTGAGAGACCGCTTCTATTGGATAAACTGCCGAAGAAGCGTGGAAGAATGGTGCAAAAGGTGTGACCAATGTGCTTCAAAGAAAGGACCAAAGACCCGATCCAGAGGAAAAATGATGCAGTACATCTCAGGTACACCGTGGGAGAGAGTTGCCGTAGACATCGCAGGACCTTTTCCCATCACAGAGTCTGGGAACAGATACATAATGGTGGCGATGGACTACTTCTCGAAATGGCCTGAAGTTGCGCCGATCCCCAACCAAGAGGCAACGACCGTGGCAGAAGCCCTGATGGAAAATGTCATATCACGGCATGGCGTACCCTTGGAGATTCACACCGACCAGGGCCGGAATTTCGAATCAGAGGTCTGGAAGAGCCTAATGGACTTGCTAGGCATAAAGAAAACGAGAACAACGCCACTCCACCCTCAATCAGACGGCATGGTAGAACGGCATAACAGGACCATCAATCAGTATCTTGCTATGTTTGTTGACGAGAATCAGAGAACCTGGGACAAGCTGATACCTCTGTTCCTCCTAGCTTACAGAAGCTCTCAGCATGAATCTACCGGCTACACTCCATCCATGATGTTGACCGGCAGAGAGATGCGGCTACCAATCGACATGACGAGACCACCACCGAACGAGGACATAGCGGACCTAGCTACGTTACCTGAGTATGTCGCCGACCAAGAAGGAAAACTGCGCACTATACACAGATGTGTCAGAGATAGGCTCCTCTTAAGCAGTGACCGGATGAAGATGCGCTTGGATCGCAGAGCAACACCCCATACATTCAAGGAAGGTGATGCAGTGTGGCTGTACCAACCAACAAGGAGAAAGGGCCTCAGTCCCAAACTTCAGAAACCATGGGAAGGGCCATACTTGGTGACTAAGAAAATTAACGACCTAGTCTACAGAATCCAGCTGTCTCCAAGAACTAAACCCAAAGTTGTTCACATAGAGAGGTTGAGTCCCTATCGGGGCAACGAACCCCCAAGTTGGCGGCCGGTAAATACTGTTCGGGACGAACAGTCTTAAGGAGGGGGGCAGTGTTACAAAGCACTTCAACAAACGTAGGTGCGGTGTTGCCACATCTCCAGAATTTCCCCAACATCTGGGAATTTTTGCACAATCTGGCAACACCGCCTCCCCACCCCCTGGGGGTGCCTGGGGTGACCCCCCTCAGGCGAAGTCTCAACCCTCTAGGACCAGAAATAACGAAGTTACCAACTTGTACCCCGTCGGAACGGATAACTGAGGTCTGCACATTCCGAACACCCTGTATATACACCCTGTATACGTAGACAACCCTTACACCCTGTATACGCAGAGAGATCTTATAGTTCGAGAAACACCTCTTGTGTGACATAGGAGTGGTGACCACATTTGGATCATCCTGTATATACATCCCCCTGTATACACACGGGACCGATCTGTATTCACAGAACCTTCTAGTAAAAGAAGGTCCTGGAACGTTCTGGAATGGAATGCTCTAGAAAGGAGGGGAAGGTACGGCGAGTATATAAAAGCGGAAGCAAGCCAGCCCGAGTTAGTTGAGTTCAGTAAGAGAATGTGGTAGTGACTTGAAGAAGCAGTGTAAAGTGTTAAGAGAGTAGTGACTGTAGTACCAGATTAGTGACTTTTGTTGAGAGTAGTAATTGTAAGGCCAGTAAATGAAGTGTTTTGTGAGAGAGACATTCTAGAAATTTTATTGTATCCATATTTAGAGTGTAAATAAAGTTGTTTTGTTAAAATTAAAAGTCTCACTTATCCGGAACCCGGAGAAAACGTAACAATATCTTCTAAACGCACAGACCGAATTTCAGAAATAAAAAATTAGTGTATTGGGAACCAAATTTAAAAGAAATTGAGAGATGACACCCCCGCTTAGGATGATAAACTTTGGGCTATACTTTTTACATCAAAAGTTGTCCCGCTCACAAGTAAATTTGACGTGTTTTAGGTTTTTTAGACAAACGCATTTTCTGGAAATTGTGGCTGCCAGCTCGTTTTCAATGGGCCACGCTGTATATATATATATATATATATATATATATATATATATATATATATATATATATATATATATATATATATATATATATATATATATAATATATATACAAAACAAATAAAAATTCATTCAAAACCTGATGTTTGTTTCACTAACCAAGTCATCAGAGGACGAATAATTCTAAATATCTTATATCCACAACTCTATTTATATTCTTCTGCAGGTAGTAGTCGGCCACCAACAATGGATAGAGGTTCAGCGACACCAGAAATTAACATATTTCGCTTGGCGGAAATATCTGCATTCTTTCATTATCTATCGGACGTGCTTATCCCGGTATTTATTTTGTAAAGTAATCTATCATGAGACTACCCATAGGCGGTAGGGCGAGATTTACACACTTCTTATTATGTCTATATTTAGCAGTATATATATATATATATATATATATATATATATATATATATATATATATATATATATATATATATATATATATATATAATATACTTTCGCAGGCTTTTAGCTGTCCTGGTTGTCTGACATTATTTATTTGATTTGGGTTCTCCAAGTGTACTTATCAGTGCTCATCACAGGTTCTAAACTTCACTTAGTGCATATGGTGTTCTATTTTAAAAAAGCTAGGTTAGGTAATTTTTTCCATTTGGCGATGTTGATTTGGTTTTTCCAAAAGCAAATTCTCACAGCATGTGAAAGGTTCTAAAACTTTTATTTAGAAAGATTTTTTCTATCTCCAAAAACAAATGTAGCAGATTCTGTACTAATTATAAGTAACAGACCCTGTACATACTATGAAGTACAGAATTGGATACGTTAAATGTATATTATAAAGGAGGTCAAAATCAGCAGTAAGTATTACGCAATACACCACTAAGGGCAATAAAATATTTCATTTATTATTAAAATTGTTATGCTCTATTTTGCAACATAACTCTATGTTATACTTTTTATATAATATCTATTATATAATACAACAATGTCAACTATACTTTATATATTTACGAACACTTGTCTTTTCGTTTGTCCAAAATCATAATAATCTCAGTTATTTTCGCGTATGCAAGTCAATAAACTCAATCAAACTGAATTTTCTACATCAAAAAACTTCATAGTGTAACAGTTATTATGACTAAATAGTCCAAAAAATTAAATAGTTACTGCTAACAAAAATGAAACTACACGAGTAAAGTTATTATTCTCATTATTTAGAGAGAAAGTAATTACTTATTGTGACAAATACCTCAGACCACCGAAAAAAGGTGACAACAGTGTAGTTTACGAGAAGAAAAAAATGGTATACATACAGCATACGACATAGCAAACAATTTAACATTGTTGCCAACAGTAAAAAACTAAACTTACAGTCCCGTCAATTGGTCAGGCTGGCAAGAAATAAGCACATAATTGAATTAGCTTTGAATAAATAATGTTTAAAAAAAGTTCGGAATGCAACAAGTGCGTTATGGTCGTGAATTTTCATAAAAATGTTTTTAATAGCAAATATGTGTGTTTGTTTTTTCAGAAAGCAGGCATCAAATTTGATTACCAGTATAACCTATATAGTAAAAACAATGTGCCATGTTTCATCAAAATAACTTTATTGTTTGAAAACGTACAAAAATTTCCGAAAGTAATCTTAAAGTGTAACCGAAAAAATCCGTTTCTTGGTCAACCTTATAGGTTAATAGCAAATTGAGCTTTTCAAATATGAAGCATTTAATCAAAAGTCGCTACAATAACGCACTTGCTGCGTCCAGAATTTCTTTACTTACAAACATGCATTATATTACGATGGAAAATGCAAAAACATAAGGCGTTTTCGACTAAAAATTTTTTATTTGTATCACAAACGACTTATGGGCCACCCTGCGACTGTAGAAATATTTTTTTTAAATGTAACTCAAGACACCCTATAATTAATGTATACAATTTTTTTTCATATCTTTTAGAATAACAGATATATTCGGCCTTATTGATTTTTTACGAAAATTCGAAAAAAGTTATATACCATTAAACAATAAACTTTATAGCTAAGGCTACTGCCAAGCATCAGAGAAAGGGTCTATTTGAAATGAATTTTCTGGAAACATTTTAGTAAAATGAAGGACAATGACGATTGAAACTAAGACTTCAGGGTTTGTAAAACATTCTTCTTGAGACACTTTCTTTCCATAGCTCGTATTAGTTTCACGTTTCAAGTTATTTGCCTAAATGTTGCGAATTTTGACGTTTTACTACATTGTCACTTAGACGTTTTGAGGAAACATCCAATTTTTTTAAATGCCCATAACTTTTTTGTCTTTTGACCTACAGCGCTAAATTCTGGTAGGTAGTTTATCTATAGCGGCGTAAAACTATGTACCAAATTTGGTTACCCTTACTTTGTTATTTCTGGAGTTATGATTTTTTTCCTAAAGAGAACACAAAATTTTCCGGGAAAACGTCGGCCGATTTTCCTGGATAACAAACTTGTCCAAGACACTTACAGAATAAAGGTATTCGCCATATTTTGTCAAAATCGGCCCATTATTTTTTGAGCTATCGGTGTTATACATATATATATATATATATATATATATATATATATATATATATATATATATATATATATATATATATATATATATATATATATATATATATCGAAACTGACCCCGGATATGTGTTCTAGGGGGCCTAATTAGCGCTCATTTGAAGAAATTTTTCAAAATTCAAAAGTCGGGATCTCCTCATTAGTGAAGTTAGACCAGCCCTAGACCCATCATAGTGAACAACCAAGTTATTCAAAGTAATGAGTCCTTTTCACTTGTTGGAATTTCTGTGGATCGAAATCTCAATTGGCACCAACATGTCACATCAATTGCAGAAGCGGCTGCTAAGAAATTAGGTTTGCTCTTCCGAGCTCGCAAATACTTTTCACCAGCTAATCTCTATACCTTACATACTTCACAAATAAGGCCAAACCTCAACGGCTGCCATCCCTTCCCACCGACGTGCTGTTGGTGACCTCTCTCTTTTATAGATATCTGCACGGGCACTGCTCAGAGGAGCTTTCTTCCATAATTCCTCCACCTGCTGTCCCCAACAGATCTACCAGGGGAACATAGCAAATTCACCCTTTTACTGTCCAGGGCACCAGACATAGAACATCTTGCTATGTTTGTTGGTTATGAACTTTCAAGATGAGTCCATGTCCTAGATGCATGTTGTTCCATATATGTCACAAACACGTTTTTCGCAATAAGAAGTATCTACTATGTATACAATTCTTACTCATCTCAATAACCTATTCTTGGGTCCACACTTTCGACCACAAATATTTTTTTAGGCAATAAGTTCACAGTATATCCAGAAATATACAGTATGCAAATGTCAAGTTGTATAACAAATGTCAGCTGTTGTTGGCCATTAGAGAATTGTATTGTAACTTTAGAAATTCAATCCTAGATGTCGCAAATGCGACACATAACGATGAAGTTTCTGTATGTTAGTAGTTTGTGAGCCACAAAGGATGTTCAATAGCATGAACAAATTATAAGCAAGCGAAAACTGCTTTGTGCCATATATGGCAAGGTATGCGGTAAGGGGTTACAAATTTCTGCTAGAACTGACTAAATAGTTTTCACACGTACGTTTACTAAAAAAAGTATAAAACTAAACGGTAAATGTTTACTTTCGGGGCACGTGTTATGTATATAGACGTGTTTTAAGGCATAAATGACGAGAATTGTAATAAAAACGAGGACAGAAGCCAACTTTTCCAGTTATTTGGACATTTTTGTTGGAAAAATATAGGTTATACTCACTTTTGCGCCATGTTTTTGTCATATTTTACACATTTTCAGAGGTCGTGCGTTTTATATCAAGCTAAAGAAGGGTGAATTCCACTATTATAATTAATTTTCGCATAGTTAGTGCACCCCCTTAACTGTTTATGTGTCTCTCAAAATTTTCCTTTTTTTCATCCTATAGCCGATCCTATGTTGAAGTCGACATTTGACATATAAAGGCAACTTAATACCATACATTTTGAAGTTTGACATTGTTGCAAAAGGGAAAATTTGATATTCAAATTGTTCAAAAAGAAGGTGCACTAACTACGTGAAAATGAATTAGAATAGTGGAATACACCCTTCTTTAGCTTGATATAAAACAAACGACCCCGGAAAATGTGTAAAATATGACAAAAACATGCCGGAAAAGTGAGTATAACCTACATTTTTCCAACAAAAATTTCAAAAAGCTCCAAAAGTTGGCTGCTGCCCTCATTTTTATTGAGATTTTTGTCATTTACACCCTAAAACACGTCTATATACAAAATTTCATGAAAATCGAACACGCGCCTCAAAAGTATACCTTTACCAGCTAAAGTTTTATATCTAATCTACAATTAAAATTGAAAAAAAAAAGAAAATTCAAAAACGTCATTTCTTTAGCTAAGACTAAGAGGACTACAACTTCCTGGATTTAAACATTCAAATCACTCTTTCTAGTCAGGAGGGTATAAAATTACATCTATCGACATCCATAATGTGTTGGTGTTACCGTAACATCTAATTTAAAGTGGAGACAGTGTAACGCTTTACACGTTTTCAATATCTTCATTTTATTATATTTCAATCATTAACATAATTGTCGTCTATGAATTCATTGCTTCTGTTCATCCAGTATGTGTCTACTCTATGGTTTGATACAAAAAACCATGACATCTTAAAGTCAACGTGAACTCTGCGAGGAAGAAATGTCACACGTCTTTGAATGCTATTAATTCGAAAGGATTGTTTAAAAATTCCTCTCTCTTAATCTATTGAAACATCTAAGTGAACAACGAATAAAATGATGGTGTAGGCCAGATATATTAGTTCTATTCAGTCATCCCGTTCGAGAGGGAGCTAACAGGTTTAAGAGGGCAGAGGCAGCCTACGCCAGAAGCTAACACGTTAAAACGGAAAAAAACATGTTCATCCAGTTCACCCATTGGAATACCTTTGGTCCACGAGGGCAGGTCTGATGGCAACTACCTTGTGTTACGAGAGGTTTCGTCAGCTCTAAGTGATCGATATTGAGTACAGCTTATGTCAATAGCAGTTTCGCCAGCTCTGAGTGGTTATCTCACCTTTCAAATCAAACCCTGGCTGCATCGCCTTCGTAGCAGAGACCAACTTTAAATAAAAATCGCTTAATCTGATTGATTTTCCTCGATTTATTTGTCGATTTATGTTTCAATTTTTATATGGTAGTCCTAAACTCTTGAAAATGGTCATTCAGTATCATTTTATTAACCAACAATGTTAAAATTCAATGCCTTATTTTATAATAAATAATATAAACGGAATCTGTCTTTTCTTACTGTTTAGTCTTGACACATACAAACATCAACGGCGAAAACCCACGCCTTATTTGTTTTAAGTCTCATGCTTTATAATTATTGATTTCTCAATTTTGTTTTAGTTGGTATTCCATATCAATAGTGTATCAAAAGCACACTAATAATGTTGACATCAAAACAAGTGTAATAATATATTTGCGGAATAATTGTTTTCCGGACTGAGATACATATAAGCATATTATTCAAATATTTTTTAGGCCAAGTTTTAAATATTGCGTCGCGGTGTCGTGTTTTTGGTTCGCTAAAGATATAATGGTTTTGGAGGAATAACAACGAGGAGCTGCACGAGCAGCCCAAGCATTGGCGATCTCAAATGAGGCGCTCCATGTCAGAAATTGCCTTATCCATATTAATTGATTTTTACAGAAATGAACAAAAACTGATACCTACAGGCTTGTTTTTTCAATTATTGTGTTTCATTTTGTTGTTGTTGCTAGATAATAAACTGAGCAATCACATACACCAGTCAATAAGGATAAAACGTATGCTAGGCTAATATATATATATATATATATATATATATATATATATATATATATATATATATATATATATATATATATATATATATATATATATATATATATATATATATATATATATATATATATATATATATATATATATATATATATATATATATATATATATATATATATATATATATATATATATGCAAATCAGTTTTGGATGAAGTTGGTTTTGATATGACTTTTTGGATAACGCTAGTTTTGATGCCATAAGATCAGTATTTTTAATAATATAATATTCAAGTAAACGGTTTAATTTGGTTATTTAACCCTGTCAAATAACAGTCATACAGATGCTGTATTAAATTATCAAATTGTACGGAATACAGGTATTAGACCATAAGAATTATAATCTTGAATCCATATCTTCTTCTGATGGCCTTCTTTCGCAAAAGTCATTATTTTCATCATCACACTCACATTGTTCTTCTATCTCTAGGTGATCGTTCCCATGTTATTCTACTGGCTGAACATTATTATTAGGCGCTAGAAAAGCGATATAGAATTGAAGTCCTTCATCGAATTGCTAGTTTCCCACAAAGTGTTTCAGCAGCAGATGATTGATATATTTCAGTTTTTTACGCTTTACAGTATATCTATTGGTTCAGGTTGAAAACAGGGTAATTTTTTCCCCTTCTTTAGAACAGACTTCGGCATTTCCGTGTCTGAATTATAGTTCATCTTCCTCCGATAGTTATAGCACCGGAGGAGTTTTTGGCAAGCAGAAACCTTTTCGCAGCAGAAAACTTGTAATTCCATGTAACCACTGGTTTGAAATATTCAGCAGTTTTTGCCTTCCAGTCAAATACTTGACAATCTTTTCCATGTTGCTTAACTGAACCGTGATGTTTAAAAACGGTTAAACACGTTTCGGGATTTGTTATTGTTGACATTGTTTTCAGAGCTTTCTCTATCCTACCAAATATTCGATCGGATGGTAACAACGAGTGTGCAGCGATTGGGAACACAATTTCAATTTCCTTAGTATTAGGCGGGGCAACATTAGCCAAGAAATTACTGCACATACCCGTCATGGTCGAATTTCTGTTCTGTGCCCTACAGCCATAAGCACAGAATCTTATCACAGAAAAGTTGGATCAATCTCAACTCAGAAGGCATTCAAATACTGCAGAAGCAACCTCGTTCAAGCCTTTGTGGAATTCATGTTCCATCCAACTGTAGATAAAAACTTTGTTGAATGTCAGAGGCGATTTTAAAGTGCCTTAAACGATTGTAAAGTTAGAGATGTAAAGTTGTCTACTGTAGTAGGCAGTTTGGTCAGGCTTTTGACCAGTTTTTTCTGGAAATCAAACAAGAATGTAATCATGACCTTTTTTCTCTCCCTGAGTTTGTCAAAGAAGGATCTTGTCCGCAATCTATAAAGCTATTTCTCTGTTGCGATGCTACATTTTTCAGAATCTCTGTTGTAAATATTTTTAGGAATAAAGTCATTTTAACTCCTAGTTTTCCTCTGCTCAATTACTGTACATCCTAAATATTTTAGCAATACACAGAGTACCAGATAAATACTGCCTGCAAGATGTTTTTGATCTGCAATAATGACTCTCAACACGTTTCAGACTCTCAGTAAACTTGAAACCTCCCGAAAATAAAAGCGTGATATAAAAACAGTAATATGTGGTGATTGACCTCAAGTGGACCAAATCTGGTAGGTAGTGAGGTCACTATTTCCTACAAATCCTACCCTAAAAAATTTTTGTCTATCAGATTTATTATTAGCAGGATTAGAAATACTTTATAAGGCTGGAAGATCTTAATACGGTTTACTACTTACGCTTTTGTTGTGTTGTTGCACTGCCTGAAGTCTCATATTTATTAGATCTTCAAACTAGTGCCTGGTTTCGATCAATTTTCTACAAAATTTCTTAGATACCTCGGAATGCGATATTAAGAATCTTTTTAATTATGCTGTCACAAAACTCAAGAGGGTTTAAGGAGGAATTATTCTTCAATCAAACAGATATGTAGAAAAATGATTATTGAAATTTATTGATAAGCATTGCAATTAAAACAAATTTTGTGATACGTTTGATAAATTTTAAATAAATATTACAGTAATGAAAATAAGATAAAATACAGGCCACATACCTCAGAAAAGAAATTAGCTATTGCTAATGTCAAAATCAAAAAGTTAGTATTAATTTACATAAAGATAAATATTTCATATTGAATGGAAGAAAATAAAACATTAAGTCTTATAACTATTAAAATAAACATTCAATGGTGTAAGATTTGTTTTTCATTCATTACCCTTGGTATTTTTAAATTTTACATGAAAGTTAAAAGAAATGCCTCGATACTTAATTGGCCAATTTCTTTAATTACTTAATTAACACAAGCAAATTTGATTTAAGCTCAAGAAAAAGGAATGTAAGATTAAATTTCTAATTTACAAGTTACAAGTGAAATATCCAAAATATTCTGCTGAATAGATAACTGATAAAGTACTTTAATTAACATGAATTTGCAAAGTATTACATCTGAATTTACATTATTGAGAGAATATTAAGACATAGATATTAAATTACAGTAAATTCAAATACACATCCCACTGAAATGTTAAAAGTTCTACTTTAGATAAGTTACCTTGAAAGTTCTTAATTCAAATATTCGAAAGTTAAATGTCAAACCAAAACTTGATGTTCAGCACAAAGATGAAATTTAAAGAGAAAGACACTCACCAAAACTGAGCTGCATGGAGAAATTCGGTACTCCAGAGTTACCTTGATTGCTCAATGATGTCCCAAGGTAGATACTAACTATCAGTGTTCGCCAGAGGTCCTATCTCTCACAAGAAAAATAAAATCCGGAAGAATGCAGTGCACTTCCATAGATTAACGGCAGACCAATTGCATATACCAATGCCTTGCTAGATGAACGGTAGAATTGTACGGTACATAGACAGCTCTGGGGGTGATGTCACTCCTCAGGTGGTTTAATCGAGATTTCTTTGCAATTTTAAAGTGCAAATGACGGTATCGCATTCAAAGCAGGTGGTTCAGGACCCGGAAAGTTGAAATCAGCATTTGCGATAATCTTTAGAGACGTTACAACTTCAGAAACAAAAGCGTCACTGTTACTTCGCGATTTTTACCAAAATGCATTATTAATTTCAGATTAGATAGAACTTAAAACACTTTTAACAAACACTAAGATCATAATCAAACGATATTTAAAGCCAGAAATAAGATATTAGACATTTTTAGTGTAACTAAAAATGTCTCGATAATTAAGACATGTTGATTGCTCTATTGTTGACACCGGACTCCAAGATTTAAACGTGTCAAGTTAAGAGGACTGCCAGCCCTTAATGCGCATCATTTTCTGACACTCATTGCGTTCCTTCTTTAACTGTCGGCAGTTGACAAGGAGTTAATGCTTCGCACTGGATCGAGACAGCTTATGCGGTCTGCCAACGTTTATTTCTTTCTCAGAAATTTTATAACGTCGCCAACGGATTTTACATAAAAACACATTTGTTCCAGAACCTTCGGGCATATCTTCAACGTTTATTTCGTTCTTGGAAATATTCGTCCGTTGGTAATGCGAAGTAGTTCTCCAAACAAAGACTTGTTGCGTCTTTCGATATTTTAATATATATGACGGAATACAGTAAGGGTTTTACGATACTGAGATTTTAGCGACTTTTCAGCAAATAATTTTTGAAACTGAAACTTAAAAAGTATCATAGAGAGAATTCGTCTGGGGTTTTCTAAATGTTTTTGAACCAGTAACGATTCTTAAAAACTCAATCGTTACAAACTTCTTTACTGCAGTCTTTTTTTCTACAAATAATTTCGAATGTCGATCTTCCCCTCCGTTTTCTTTAGGCATCCGACCTGTTTGAAAATGGTTTCTAACTATTCTTTGCACACGGTCCTTAGAAACATTCATAATTCCCAGGAATGTTTTTTGACAAACTTAAATTTCAAAGTGTCTGCAATTTGCCATCCGTACAAAATATTTTGTTGCTACTGTTTTTTTACCACAAGGTCGTTTTGCACTTCTATATCTGTTAGGTTTGTCAGCTTTACAGTACTTTAAAATGAATGAATCCTGTTCAATTTTTGTATTACAGCTGTAAAAGTCTTCATGGAAATCTCTTTCATAGTTAACTTGCACCGATATGTTTTACCATCATGTTGACATGTTGGATACTGTGACAATGTAGTGGGCCCATGCCCAAAAAGAGAAATCAATGATTGAAGATTTCCCTAGTATACCAAGCACACAATTGTGATATAATTTTTTTCCACGCAGTTACTTCTAAAACTAGACTATATCAGAGTTTGCTGGGAGATATTAATGCAAGTGAAAAAAGTGTGCCTTACCTGGCGTTGTTTCTCCATGATTTTCTTCCATTTAAGTGGATTGCTTAGCCGTTTTCTACTTTTTTCACGGGCCACAGGGAGAACATTTGTTTCCATCACCTCCAGATATACTCGTACTATATTTGCAATTATAATTTGCAATAACAATTATTATTTTTATAATAACAATTCCGCCAAATCTGTTAACCAAACAGAATAACATAACCTCACAACTAGAGTAGTTTTCAGAGTCAAATAACTAAATGTGACTACGTTTCTTCACTTCTCATTGGTTGGTTGGATGAAGCTAGTTCTGACACGATTGCACATATGTATAAAGCGAGTTCTGAGACGATTTCAAGGCAGATCATGAAAGTATAGAACAACGCGAAGAAAATGATATATTCATCTTAGTTTTTAATAAAAATTGATACAGTGAGTTCTGACATAGAACGCCTCAAATATAAAAGACGACTTTCTAGACTTGCGCTCTTAATTCTGAATTCAGGCGACATGAGTCTTCGGAGACCTAATTTGTACACACAATATATATATATATATATATATATATATATATATATATATATATATATATATATATATATATATATATATATATATATTGTGATAGGAACCAACAACCGAACATCGGCTAAATTAAATTTAAAAACAGTGCCTAAAAATGGTTACATACATCTTTTTGGGATGCATTATACGACCACTGAGAAAGAAGTGCTTGAGTACCTGAAGCAAACGGCAAATTCTATAGACTTTAAATGTAAGCTGCTAATCACTTATCCACTGGATCGCTTACAGGATGTTTATGATCCTAATATTTGGCTAGAAGGAGCTTCAGTTAGAAGATTTTTTCTATCTAGAAATTTTCAAGAGAGAAAGACGGAGATACACAACTTATAGTTTCAGTAAAATCAATGAATTCAATGACGACAGATCCAAAGCTTGACGTGAAAGAAAATTTTCAATTTAAATTACTCCATATAAATGTTCAGTGTTTAGTCAATAAACTCAGTCATATGGAACTTATTATTCGCCTCATTTTCTGTGTTTCAAGGAACACTGGATTACAGATGTAAATTTAGTAGCGGGGTTGACAATTGGGGGGTACGTTCCTGTCGCTTGTTTCGTTCGAAAAAAGCACGTACATGGTGGTGCGATCATTTTTGTTAGAAATGAGATTCAGCAAAGTTGCAAGGAAATAAAGTATATTGCAAAAATGTCTGCGGGGCTGCATTTTGAATGCTGTGCGTTGGAGTTTGAGGGTAAGACTTGCTTTATTGTGGTCTATCGTCCTAGCACTTTCCGTGATTTTGATTTGTTTTTTTTTCTGTTTTAGAGAGTGTTCTCAGTAAGGTCTGTAGAAAGTATGAACAGGTTGTTATCACGGGCGATCTCAACATTTGCAGTATGAATTCTCAATCTACAGAATCTAAAAGACTAAACGGTCTGTTGGACTGTTATCACTTAAAATCATTAGTTAACACATCAACAAGAGAGGGTAGATATCTGGGAATTCTGGTTCGTTCGTCGATAGACTATGTTATCACCAATATTGCAGATAGTGCTACAACCGTGTTTGACCCTGCAGTGTCTGATCACAGTGCTCAAGAATTATTGTTTAACATACACATGATTGACCTTCCTGTAGCGGGTGATCGGTCTTGTTTTATTAGGCGTAGAGTGTTTTCTAGCCGGGCCACTGACTTATTTGGTAGGTTTTTGAAAGAATATCTTATCCCGGTTAATTATTCGGAGAGGGCTAATATCGATCAGGTTTTTAGTACAAAAATAATTCAGTTTATTAGATTGTTTATTTCAGCATTTCCGGTGAGACTGGTCAAACTAGGGAACCCCCATGATAGAATGACCAGGTTTCAGTATTCTTCGGAACTGAAGAGATGTTCTGAAAATATAAAATTGTTTAATCGACTTAGAAAATTGTGCAATTCAAACGATATAGATGAAGCATATAAGGACTTGAAAAAAACAATTTAATTTGCGCATTCGAGAAGAAAAGCAGCAATTTTACTTAAGCTTGATAGAAGGCTCGGATAATAAGACAAAAACTTTTGGGTCACTTGTCAACAATAATAAACATACAAAAAATATAAAAAATTGTCCTAATAATATTAAAATAAGACATAATGGACAGATTATTTCCGATACAAAAACCATAGTTGACTTGTTTGGTCATGTTTTCTCTTCGGAAGTTCAAAATCAGGTGAGATCTCAGTATGGTGGTCAGGCTTTGGGTGGCACAACGACTAGAGTGAATAATCAGTCAATTCTTGTAGAACCGTTCACTCCTTTTGAAATAGAAAACATAGATAACTTAAAAAATAAAAAATCATCTGGTATTGATGAAGTTCCCATATCGGTGATAAAGCAATATCCAGGAACAGTAGCCGGTTGCATTTGCCATATAATGAACTTGTCACTTGTCGCCGGTGAGTTTCCAAGTAAGCTAAAGCAAGCCAAGGTAATTCCATCTGCGACAAAGGGAGCCAAACAAGATATTTTCAATTACAGGCAACTTAGTGTATTTTTTAAAATAATGGAAAAAGCGATGGGTGTACGATTGGAGAACTTCTTGGGAGATCAGGGAATAATATCGAAGTGCCAGCACGGTTTCAGGCCTAGACTATCAACGGAAACGGCTGTTATTGACATGGTGCAGTACATATACCACGAACTTGATAGGGGTCAGCACGTGGTGGCTTTTATGTTTGATCTCTTTAGGGCATTTGATACGCTAAATCCGCAACTCCTTGGGAAAAAGCTGCAGTACCTGGGGTGTTCGGGGCCCTGTTTGCGACTAGCTGCTCTCGTTTCTAACAAACAGAAAAATGGTAATATCGGTGGATGGAGTGCAATCACGACCTTTTGATGTACAGCTTGGCACTCCGCAGGGAAGTGTTGTTTGTCTTGTATGTGAATGATCTACTTGAACATATTGGGGAGGGGAGGTTGTTCATGTATGCGGACGATACGACAGTGGTTGTGTCGGGGTAGGATACACACGAGGTTAGTCGGAAGGTTAACTCGTTACTTTAACGGTTCGGTAAGTGGTGTGAGGCCAACCAGCTCCTTATAAATTACCAGAAAACCGTATTTCTTGAATTCAGAGCCCAGCAAAAGTAGGGAATTAAACTTGAGTTTCAGGGCACTGTAGTTTCTCAGGCCACAAGCGTGAAAGTATTGGGGGTAACTATTGACCAGCATCTTTCATGGAAAGAATATATTGAGATTGTGTGCGGTAGGCTTAATCAGACCCATTTCCTAATATTTCGATTAGCAGAGTTCCTTGAGACCACAGCTCTGATGACTGTCTACTACTCGGAAGTTTATTCCTTGATATCTTACAACATTGTTGTTTGGGGACAGTCGGTTGAGGTGGAAAGAGTTTTTATACTGCAAAAAAGAATAATAAGAGTGATTTTTGGTATGAGAGTAACACCATCTTGTAGGGCGCTTTTCAGGGACGCAAAAATAATGACGCTAACATGCGTTTCCCTATATACACTTTTAAATTATATTCATGGTGTCAAAGATGGGCTAACAAGGCAGTCTGAGATGCACTCTTACTCCACTCGCCACGGGAATCTGTTTAGAAATAGGCAGTTCTGTAAAATGAGGTACAGAAAGTCGCCTTTTTTGCGGGGGTGGATCTATATAACAGGTTGCCGGAAACTATAAAAGCAATTCAAAATGTGCATGAATTTAAAGCATCGCTAAAATCATACCTAACCAATAATTGCTATTACTCCATTGCGGAGTAAAATACCCGTGGGGCACAGAGCTGAGAAGAACGAAAATTTTATTGTGTTTGTTTGTTTAAAATGTTTTCTAGTTTGTTTTTTACATTTGTTTTCATAGTTTTGTTTTTATTTTAATAGTTGATGTGCTCAACCATTTTTAAATGGAATTAAGACAAAATAAATTATTGACTATTGACTATAGATCTGGTTTTCTGTAAAGTGAGTTGCAAAAAATGTATGTAGGAAATCACGATTCACGATTAAGACGGCGCTAGAAGTTATTTACACATGTAGCATTATCCGTATGTATTTAAAACCCCACATCGGTTCTTAAAGTGTATGTAATAATAAGGCTTAATAAAATAATTAAAATATCTCGGGGTGGTGGAGGGCTGTGAAGGGAGCACTCTGGACAAGGGGTTAGTGTGGACAACTTAACTAGTTAATTTTCAGTTAAATATTTGCGGGAAAAATTGTAAATTCTGGCAACAGTGTGTCTAGCAATCTGTGTTGTTCGTAGACAGGTAGACAGTTATGTCTCGCATTAGAAGGAGGTGAAATCCTTTAATTTGCGACGCTAAAAGAAAATAGAATACATCTGCTTACTTCGGAAAAATATATACCGGCGGAGCAAAGAATAGTGAAGACGTAGGCTGCGCATTTTATGAAGTACGGCTATCGACAGAAGAATAAAGAAACTTATCTGCGAACATTGCGAACGAAAGGGTTAGTTTTGGAATATCCTATCTGATGATATACACTTTTTAGTGAATTTTCTTAAAAAAAATTCACTAATGAGGAGATCCCGACTTTTGAATTTTGAACAAATTTCTTCAAATGAGCGCTAATTAGGCCCCCTAGAACACATATCCGGGGTCAGTTTCAATTTTTATATGTTTATATATATATATATATATATATATATATATATATATATATATATATATATATATATATATATATATATATATATATATATATATATTTATATATATGTATCGCACCGATAACTCAAAAAATTATGGGCCGATTTTGATTAAATTTGGTGAGTACCTTTCTTTTACAAATGGCTTGGATAAGTTCGTTATCCAGGAAAATCGGCCTAGGCTTTCCCGGAAAATTTTGAGTTTTCTTTCGAAAAAAATTGTAAAAAATTTATATCTCTAAAATTAACAAAGTAAGGGCAACCAAATTTGGTACGCAGATTTATATCATTATACGTAGGCTACCTACCAAAATTTAGCTCTTTAGATCAGAAGACAAAAAAGTTATACGCATTTAAATAAAAATTTATTGGGATTTTCTTCAAAATGTCAAAGTTGCGATTTAAAACGTCAAAAATTGGCAACATTTAGGCAAAGAACTTGAATCTAGTACGGGCTATGCAAAGAAACTGTCTCAAGAAGAATGTTTTACAAACCCTGAAGTCTTAGTGTCAACCGTCATTGTCCTTCATTTTACTAAAATATTTCCAGAAAATTTATTTCAAGTAAACCCTTTCTCTGATGCTTGGCAGTAGCCTTAGCTATAGAGTTTATCGTTTAATGGTATATAATTTTTGTCGAATTTTCGTAAAAATCAATTAAGCTCAATATATCCGTTATTATACAAGATATGAAATTTTTTTATATATTAATTATAGGGTGTCTTGAGCTACATCTTAAAAAATATTTCTACAATCATAGGGTGGCCTATAAGTCGTTGGTGATAAAAATTTTCTTATTTTTTTAATCAAACACGCCTTATGTTATTGCATTTTTGCATTTTCCATCGAAATATAATGCATGTTTGTAGGAAAAGAAATTCTGGATGCAGCAAGTGCGTTATGGTAGCGACTTTTGATCAAATGCTTAATATTTGAATAGCCCAATTTGCTATTAACCTATAAGGTTGACCAAGAAACGAGTTTTTGCGGGAACACTTTAAGTTTACTTTTGGAAATTTTTGTACATTTTCACACAATAAAGTTATTTTTATGAAACATGGCACATTGTTTTTACTATATAGGTTATACTGGTAACCAAAATTGATGCCTGCTTTCTTAAATAAAAAGAAAACAGACATATTTGCAATAAAAACATATTTAAGAAAATTTACTACCATAACGCACTTGCTGCGTCCCGAGTTTTTTAAGTATCCATTTATAGTTTTCTTATGATAAAAGATTTATTTGTTTTTAATTTTTTTTATATTTCAACAACACACCACAAGGGCTTACAGCCTAAGTATTATCGTACCGTGGGTGTCGACAAGGAGGAAAGAGTCAACTTGTTAATTCTGGACATGAAGGTTTGGAGGTTCGGAGGAGAAAGAAAAATATGTGTCGGCAAGAAATTACACAACTTGGAAGTCCTCGGGCATAACAAAATGTTATATATCTGGTGACCTGAACAGTATAAGGGTGCATTCGCTCTGTTCCCCTGGTAGATCTATTGGGGGCAGCAGGTGGAGGAACTATGGAAGAAAGCTCCCCTGAGCAGAGAAAGAGAGAGAGAGAGAGAGAGGTCACCAACGGCACGTCGGTAGGCAAGGGATGGCAGCCTTTGGGTAAGGGTAGGGTCGCCGATGAGACGTATAGCTCTCCTCTGAATGGAGTCCAAGATTGAGGGTGTAGAAGCGGCAGCGGCACCCCAGATGTGGGAGCAGTTTTCGAGGTTTGGCCTTATTTGTGAAGTATATAAAGTACAGAGATTAGCTGGTGAAAAGTATTTTCAAGCCCCGAAGAGAAAACCTAATTGCTTAGCAGCCGCTTCTGCAATTGATGTGACATCTTGGTGTCAATTGAGATTTTGATCCACAGAACTGCCAATAAGTGAAAAGAACCCATAACTTTGAATTACTTGGTTGTTCATTGTGACGTATCTAGGGCTGGTGTATCTCTTATGAGATAGAAAGCAAGACTGAGATTTGGTGGAGTTGAATTTCTACTTCCCAGTCTAATATTTTTCGGAGATCCACAGAGACAGAACCCTCCATGAGTTTGCGATCTTCATCTAATTGGGCTCAAGAGACAGGCTTAGACTATTGTATATTTCAGAGGAGGGTGCTGTCGTCCGTGTAACTGTGAACTGGGTTGGATGTGCTAGAGAGGAGGTCATTGATGTGGAGAAGAAACAAAGTAGGGGCTAAAGCTGAACCTTGAGGGACTCCTGCATTAATTGGATACAGTTTAGAGGAATGGCATCCACGAAAACAGAAATGCTCCGGTTGGAGTATAAATTTGCAGTCTAGGTACAGAGTTTTAGTGGTAGGCCATAGGATGGAAGTTTATTAAGCAGCGTTGCGTGCCAGACCTGGTCGAATGCTTTGGATATGTCTAGAGCGACAATCTGGGATTCACCGTGTAGTTCCATAGACTCGTTCCAAGAATGGGTGACAAAGGAAAGGAGGTCGGCAGTTGATCTCCTGACATATATTGTTACCATTATAGTGACCCGTGACACTTATTCAAAATTACTTCAACCACAAAATACCTTGATAGTTCTGTGTGTGTTACCATATGCATACATTCCCCACTTGAAGGACACATAACTAGAAAAAGGGGGACGCGTAGACCAAGAGAGAGAAAAAAATCGGGTCGCAGCAAGTGCGTTATAGTAGCTATCGATTTTAGAGGTCCTAGTATGCGCACATTTAAAGTATTCTTTCGAAAGTGTTACCATCCATATCTCTCTATTATTAAAAAAATCTTGCGTTCTAACTCCTTTTGGGAAAAATGCCCAAAACTCAATTTTCTATGACGCTAAAGAACTAAATTTTGCTATATCTGTAAATAGTGTAAGTCTCTTTAAAAGAAGCTTGTATTACAAATTTCAATAGAGTTTTACAGAAGATTTATAGAAGGAAACTTAACTCATGATTAGAAAGGTAAAGTATCTGCCAAATTATAAAAGTAGGAGTTATTTTTCCTTATTAATAGTATGATTTCGTTTTAGTCAACCTAATGAAACCGGTGTTTTCAATATCAACAATAACAAAATTATTATTTAAAACTCAAAGGTGACAAACCTATTTAGGCGTTTTAAACAAAATAAGATCTTGATCAAAACGTATGAAATCTGTGCCCTATTGTTTCTCCAAATGTCAAAATAAAACATACATTCATCGAGCTGGATTCGACTGCGTAACCTTCTATTTATAAGGCAAGCGCGACGCCTCTCAGCCATCTAGGCATACGTCAAGTAACGTTTTGTTTACACGATACATTAGATCGGCTTCATGCCCGAGATATTATGTTCAGAGTATACGTAACAATTAATTACAGAATTAGTAAAATTACCATTGAAACTTATCCCACGACTGTTTCGGTCTTATAGACGTCTTAAAGTTTAAAGATACAATAAAATCTTTTATAATCATTTTTATAGAGACTTGGCTTGATCTTGTTCACATTTCTACTATATTATGCGACAATATAATATCTCGATGCTGCGCTAAAACTGTATTTGAGGCCGTTCATAAAGCTATAAATATAGTGTCTTTTGATAATTGATTGAATCCCCCAGTCAAATAATAATCACTTGGCAAAATTTTAATTTAATGTCGTCTGTCATTTTCCATAATTGCGGCCGAGATTTCACGATTGTTGGTTCGGGTAGCAGATTTTATGCCTGATATTTATTTAGTTTGGTTACCGTTGATGCATAGTTTATACCTGTTGTATGAATCCATCTACGCGTGGCAGTTAACTACTCTGTCAGGTATTGGACTTTAACCACTAAGTCGTTTTTATGGGATTTTATTTTTAATTTCGAAAAAATCTAAATATTGTGTACCAAATTACTTAAAATTCACAACATAGGTTCATTTGCACTATCTCAGCTTTGTCAAATAATAATAATAATAATAATAAATTGTCTTTATTGAAAAGGTACACCCATAGAATACAATAGATAATTCACAAATAATTATAAAAAATTCAAAACTTAAACTAAAATAAACTATGGATGACCCCATACCAAAGCCCCGGCGAAGTCTAGCCACAATGGCTACTCCTACTCAACCGTGGCCAAGGCATGTCACCACTCTTGCTCAGAACAGCTGAGAGAATATTGTCAAAATCATTGATAAGGTGATTTATGTTATTATTTGGTGGTCTGTAAAAAGAACCAATCGCAATGGTTCTGTGTTGTAATTTTAATCTCAAGAATAGAAATTCTAGATTTTCATTAACGGTAAAGTCAAAATTAATAATAGTATATATAAAATAATTCCCAATATAAATCGCTATGCCGCCTCCCCTGCCAGTAGCTCTGTCTTTGCGTATCATGCTATAACCAGAAATAGCCACAATAGCCGAATCAACTCTTTCATTTAACCCACTCTCAGTTACTACAATTAAATCAAAATCATTGTCCTGCACCACAATACAAAAATCTTCAAAACCGGTCAACAAAGATCTAATATTTACATGTGCAATCCTCATCTATATTTTCGATTTATATATTTTATATACATATATATATTGTTTCGAATTATACATCATGTCATCACAAATTACTCTTGCATCTACAAATGTTCTGATGTTACGGCACTATATGAACCTAATTATTGAACTACACTATCAATGCAATAAAAGCAGCAAATACTTATCTACTCTACAAATTTTATATAATACTACACTGCCTACAATAGAGACATATTACAATATAAGTACTTGAGAATCATGAGCATGGAAAATTACAGTTATTTTTACCTCTTATCTCTACCAAATAAAGTTTAACTTTTGTCCTCCTAAATTTCTCTTTCACAATTTGGAGTACACATTGACTACAAGACTCGGGCTACTTTTTTTTGCCTTGCGGAATTTGAACCTGTCGACGTACTTCTTAAGATCTTTTTGTCCCCCAAGGGGAGCGTGGATATATTTGGCGGTCCTGTTTGAGAACTTTCAAAAACCCTCCCTGTTTGATTAGGTGTCGTGGGCCTCAGTTTTGATGTACCAACTAACCTTGACTCCGTCTCTTTGTCTGGTATTTCTACATCCAAATCCTTGAGGTCCTCAGGTCTGTAGACTTTATCATTTACATGTAATAACCCTTTTTTGATGTATGCGTTCCACTTATTTTCCTTGGATATCTTCAAATATTTACTCAGTATTCTACGCTGCGCAAGTTGTTCTGTGGTGTAATCGTTATTGATATAAATATCGGTTGCCCTCAGTTTATCAACTCTGTCGAGAATCAATTTCTTCTGATAATGAGAATTAAATTCGATAACTATTGGTTTGCTTTTAACTCCCTTACCAACGATATAAACGTCGCTAATGGTGTCGACTTTAATATTAATTTGGAGAACTGATTCAAGTTTATTTACTATAGACTCTGGCAAGTTTGGCAAGATCATTACGACGATCTTCACTTAAGCCAAAGATAACAATATTGTTCTTCTTTACCCTCCTCTCTAGTGCTTCCACCCTAGATTTCAATGAAATATTTTCTTGCTCCAACAAAGAAATTCTTTTATTTGATTCTTCTATCTTGTTTGACAAATTCAATTCCAAATCAGCTTTTACTTTTTTGAGTTGTTTCAACAATTCAGCATTTGTAATTTCATTATCTGATTCAGAGTTCTTCATTTTATTTTTAAGCTAATAAAATCTGATAAGTGAAATAAATATTTAAATGCTCTCTCGAAGAAATTGTCAATATCCTTATCGGCCGGCCAGTAAAAACTCAGATTAATAAGTATTCATGTTAAATATATCTCGCCATATATTTAACTGTTTAAAAGATTTACTTTAAACAGCTGCTTTCTAATCAAATTATTATCGAATATTCAAAACAAACTCACTGTTAGAACCAACCGGATTGCTCCCACATGCATGTCTTTTCCCAAACAATTTATTCTCACTTTTAACCACCAAAAACAGACCTTTATTGAGAGCACACCAGTACACTACCACCCCGTATCACTTCTGTCTTATAAATACAGGGATTTTATTTTTAATTTGGAAAAATTTCTGTATATTGTATACCAAATTACTTGAAATTAACAACATAGGTTTATTTGCACTATTTTTAGTCACATTTAAAAGCTAATTACAGTTACTCTAATACTTTAAAAAATATAGCGTTTTCAAAAAGTTTTCCCCGATTTTCCAGCGAAAAAACTTGAGCATAAAGGCTGATTAAGGAACTGGACCTCTCTTTTCGCCCAAACACGATTTTTTCCCAGTTTGATTGAAATGAGTATTTTTTAGTTAATGCTCGGATACATACATACCTATATATATATATATATATATATATATATATATATATATATATATATATATATATATATATATATATATATATATATATACATATATAAACATATGAAAATTTTAGCGGACTTTGGTTTTGGGTTCTAGGGACCCAAATTCGCGCTTATCTGAAGAAGTTTTCTTAAAAGCTTTTGATCGTGAGCGATTTTTTCTTAATAAAAATTGGCTAATAAGGAAAACCTGGCACAACTGTGACGTTTGGAAGTTGTAATGAAATAAAGAATGAAGGTGCAGACAGAGAGTCATGGTGGCTATGACATTGCGATAGCGCATTTAGAATATGATGATGATGGGATGAGAAAAAGTAATTACTTCTCAAACAAGAACTAAATGGCCAAAAATAATTTTTTGTAATGAAAGCAAAAGAAGGAAATTATGATTTAATTAATTCCTCAAATCAAATGAAACATAACCGATATGGCAACAGCGCGCGGCGGGATAAAACAGTGAAAGGTAATCACTGGAAGTAGGGTTGGAGATAAGCAGTGAAGTGTCACGGGTAAAACGCCGGGGCTTCTCTGCACCACTGCAGGGACCTTGTTTGTTTGTCTGATCACCTGTCCCCTTCCTAGATAAGAAGAAAGCGACTTATAAAAGCGTTATGTTGACCCCCGCTTTACTTCAGTGCAGTGCCTAAACACACGATCATGTTGTCCTTTTATTATGTGAGTAAATTCATTTTTACTCGTTTTACTATTTACCCTTAACTACTAATTACGTATGGGTTCATTATTGTATTGTGCCCTTGCTTTGGATTAAGTGTGACGGTTTTGGTGTTACAGTTTCTGTGGTTCTTTTGTGTGTTTCTAATAATTTGTCATTCGTCAGTTTATATACAGTGTGTCCTAATATAATTCTTTGCTGACGTAGGTACTTACTTACAAGGCAAAATAGTATGTAGAGTAAAACATACATCTGCAGTTATAATATATATATATATATATATATATATATATATATATATATATATATATATATATATATATATATATATATATATATATATATATATATAATATATTATAAAATGTTTGTAGTTTTTCAAACTGTTATTTTCTACAGCAGCATTTGAGAAAGTTCAGATTGTCTGCAAAATATTACCTTTGAAAGTACGGTCGTAAAAAGTTTGTTAGGAGAACAAGAAACAACACAGAATTAAAGCACAATAGCCAGATTTATTTGGGAAAAGGTGTTTGCCCAATAATTTGGCATTCGTCAGTTAACACACAGTGTGTTTTACATAAATTTTAGGTGGCGTAGTTACCAAGCAAAGTAATATAGTAAAACATACATCTACAGCTATAATAATTATATATAATTATTAGAACTATTATAAATTCTTTGCAGTTTTTAAAACTGTTTCTATATACAGCAGCCTTCGAGAGTGATTTGCTGTAAAAAAAATTACCTCTAAAAGAACGGTTGCAAAAATTTACTCAGCCGAACAAGAAACAACACAGATTTAAAGCGCTATAGTGATATTTAATTGTGTAAAAGGGTTTTCAGCTTTCTACTGTTAACAAATGCCTGGACGCAGCAAGTGCGGTATGGTAGTGAATTTTCATAGAAATGATCTGGCACAAAATATTTCATTATAACTTTTTTTTTCTTGTTACATAGAAATCTAAATTTTGGTGTATAGTTTAATTTTTATATTGTAAACCTACCTACCAACTTTGGTTATTATAGCTTTTTTATTTTTTGGGATAATTTTTTTTTCCGAATGGAAACTCAAAATTTTTCCGGAAAACCTCGTCCGATTTTCCTGATTAACGAACTTAATCAAGCCATTCATAAAAGGAAGGTACATGCCAAATTTTATCAAAATCGGCCATTATTTTTTGAGTTATCGGTGTGATGCATATATATATATATATATATATATATATATATATATATATATATATATATATATATATATATATATATATATATATATATATATATATATATAAACATATAAAAATAGCCCGGGATATGGGTTATAGGGGTATTAGTTCGCGTTGATATGCAAAAAAATTTTCAAAATTCAAAAGTCAGGATCTCCTTATTAGTGAATTTTTTCTACGAAAATTCACTAATAAGCAGAAACCATTTAAAATAAAATTTCGGGACGCAGCAATTGCGTTATGGTAGCGAATTTTCATTAAATGCTTCAAATTTGTATAACTCAATTCTCTATAAACCTAAAAAGTTGAGTCTTGGAGTAAGGTATTTACAAGGGCAACATATCAACCAAATTTCATCAAAATAACTTGATTATTTTTTGAGATACAAATTTTTTTCGGAAAAATTATGTTTCTAAGTTTTGCAGTCTCAACATCTATATTAGCGAATTTTTTTAAATAAAAAAAGCTTATTTTTTTTTAGTAAAAATTCGCTAATAAGAACAAAACAGAAATGTCACTACCTAAAAAAAGGCAACACTACACTGTGTTACCAGACGGTCACCCATCGAGACACTGACCATTTCCGAGGTTGCTTAACCTCGTTGATCGCTTGAAAATCGTTTTTTTTTTCAACGTGCTATAGCTGTTCGCTTGAAGTGAATATTTATCCAAGGTTTATATATTCGTCATTAACTTTTAAGTTTCAATTTCAAATAAAGAATTAAATTATTTTCAAATTTTGCAATATTTACACAATTTTTAACAGTCCTGATTGCATACGTACTGTTCCTGTGTAAAAAAATTAACATAACTTATTTTAAAGGTTAGGGTCATGGACAACCCACTTACTTCGCAATATGATCAAACAACTTTGTTGTTTTCGGGAATGATTTAATTTACAAGCTTTTCTTATAAACTAAAATTATTAATCGAAAAACAACCTATTCTCTCATTGTCCTAAAATAAAAATAAATTATTTGACATATGGCGCTACATAAACCGCGCTATTTTGCAATAAGACTGCAAATAACAAAACAAACCAATAGCAATTTGATTTCTGACCACGTGACCAAGAATACCAAATCTATAGATAAATCTTCCTAGACCAAATTCACAAAAAGGGTTATAATTGTTATAGTTTTATTCAACTTATAAGGTTTTTATTTAGTTATTGTTTGGATCACAACTTAAAATCAGGTTTAAACACTTTAGTTGCCGATTTTACCATATAGATTTTTGAGTAGGAAATCAATTCAAGAAATATATATTACCGCTAATTTTCCTAACTAGGGAAACTTCCCAAGTTTGTGTAATAAAATTTTGAAACTGACAACTTTGGCTTTTAAATTTATTTAGCACATTTTAAAGCTTTTCAACATTCAAAAAAAAACTAAGACATTCGTTATGTTAACCTCTCCCACACACATTACACAACCCCTTAATAAACTTTTAGGAGCGTGTCGTAGCTTTTTAATTTCTTTAATTCAGGATAACTTAATTTTGTTTTGAGAGCTTAAAAATCAATATATGAGAAGATCTTAGAATGCACTATATATGTGCAAAACTTCATAGCACTCACCTTAAGAATTTAAAAAATATAGCGTTTTCAAAAAGTTTTCCCCGATTTCCCACCGGAAAAACTTAAGCATAAAGGCTGATTAACGAACTCAACCTCGGTTTTCGCCCAAACAAGATTTGGTTACCCATTGAAAATAAGTGACAGTAGCTATTTGTAGCTATCATTTGCAAGCGCTGTTTGTTGTCAGTTATCTGCAGTTTGTAATACTTTAGAGAGCTTGTCATCATAAAATTAAGAACTTTAAATAATTATTATTATTATTATTATCGCAGATTTAGCGAGAAGCTAGTATTTGAAATATTGGTGGGCTACGAGGAAACTTCATATTATAAAGAAGTGTGTATGCTTTTTATGAAGTGTATCTTATTGGTCACAAATTAATGAAGGATATGTTACCAAATTATTGAAAAAACATAATAAAACTGGTGTAAAAGGTAAACTAACAAAAGGAAGTCAAAAAACCCCTGTAGTTGGTAATAAGGCAATATATATATATATATATATATATATATATATATATATATATATATATATATATATATATATATATATATATATATATATATATATACAGTGTGAAGCACACTTATGGAACAAAATTTATTATTCAGCAAAAAATAGGTTTTGTGGAAAACGCTGGGACATATGAAGTTTAATTTGTCGAACATTATGTTATAATCATAGTTAAAAAAACATTAATTCCTACCATTTTACCCCCATCACTTTATCCGTGTTTTTTTAAATAGCAACCCTACATTTTTAGTGAATTTTTATTTAAAAAAATTCACTAATATCGATGGTGAGACTTTGAAATTTTTTTTTCAAATGAGCGCGAACTAGAACCCTTAGAACCCATATCCGGGGTCCGTTTCCATTTTTATATGTTAATATATATATATATATATATATATATATATATATATATATATATATATATATATGTATATATATATATATATATATATATATATATATATATATATATATATATATATATATATATATATATATATATATATATATATATATATATATATATATATATATATATATATATATATATATATATATATATATATATATATACATATATCCTTCTGATAACTCAAAAAAGAAATAACCGATTTTCATGAAACTTGACAAGTGGCTTTCTTTTAATAATGGCTTGGATGAGTGCGTTATCCAGAAAAATCGGACCGGGTTTTCCGGAAAAATTTTGAGTTTCCTTTCGAAAAAAATTTTTTTCTCCTAAAGTAACAAAGCTGGTTTAATGAAATTTACTATATATATTGCGTTTGGAGAGATCTTACTACGTACTGAAATTCAACTTTCTAAGTTTATAGAAAATTGAGTTATTCAAATTTGAAGCATTTAATAAAAATTCACTACCATAACGCACTTGCTGTGTCCCGAGATTTTTTCTTCACAATTCGATGGATCACATTTTTTTGAATACGGAGATACCCCATATTTATGGTCTAATATTACAGTTTTCAATACAGGGTGGAAATTTAATACCGGAATATTAAAACTAAACAGCCTGTATTGAAAACTGGAATATTAGACCATACATATGGGGTACCTTCGCATTCAGAAAAATGTGATCCATCGAATTGTGATGATAAAATGTAGGATTGCTATTTTAAAAAATGGAGAAAGTGTTGGGGGTAAAATGGTGGGAGTTTAACTTTTTTAACTATGATTATAAGATAATGTTCGACAAATTAAACTTCACATGTCTCAGCGTTTTTCACAAAAACTATTTTTTGCGGAATAATGAATATTATATATATATATATATATATATATATATATATATATATATATATATATATATATATATATATATATATATATACATAACTTGGATACAACCCAAACTTCACTTTTTTTTTTAAATGGTACAACGTGCATATTCTTTCATTTATGAATTCCTTTTGTTTTGCCAATTCATCGACTATAAGTTGTTGGTGTCTATACAGAGTCGTTCAAAAGTAATGGCCGCTTTTCTAAAACATCGGAGGCAGATTGGACAGTCTGTATCTTTATTAATTTGTCAGCATATTAAGCCAAAACTCTGAATTTCAATCAATACAGAAAGGATTTCTTGAAAACAGATAACTGGGTGAGTAAAAACACTGCAGTCAAGTTTTCTCGAGAAATTCAGATAGAACAGCCTGTATATTATGAGTTTCGATACATCTACAAATGTTCTTTCAGTTTCATGAAGTATTCATTATACCTAAAACCAGGATTTACTGAGATAATTTTTAACCTGATATGTTTCTTAACAAAAATATGTACAATTATATACAGGAACGAATTAGTGTATTATTTTTGAAAGACCTGTATACAGTTTTCTGTCTAGACTCCTCTTGGGTTGATTAATCGTCAGTTGAGTCATATGGAGAATTATATTAAGATTTCCTGTCACTCTTTGTCAAAACCTAGTACTTCTTCCGACCTCGCTTTATTATTTTGGAAAACTTTCAAATGTCGGCTTGTTTCAACTGTGTCATATTTCTTAAAGAATGTATTGTTACCAATATAGAAGAGCATGGAGAAAAAATATTCCTAATATAAAAATAATAACTAGAAAAGAAAATTTAAATGAAAAAATTTTACAAGTGTAAATTAAAGACATACTTCTAAGGTAAAACAGACAAGGCTACACTTCAGACTGTATTTATTGACAAAAGCCCCTTTGACAATATCTTATAGGATTTTGTGACGCTGGCCAGCCTAGCCAAGGAGATACACCATTTGAACGTCACGACGTCTGGGGTAGACATACTTCTAAGGTAAAACAGACAAGGTGACACTTCAGACTGTATTTATTGACAAAAGCCCCTTTGACAATATCTTATAAGATTTTGTGACGCTGGCCACACTAGTCGAGGAAATATAAGTATTGAACGTCACGACGTCCGGGGTAGACATACTTCTAAGGTAAAACAGACAAGGCTACACTTCAGACTGTATTTATTGACAAAAGCTTTTTTGACAATATCTTATACGAGTTTGTGACGCTGGCCAGCCTAGCCGAGGAGATATAACATTTGAACGTCACGACGTCTGGGGTAGACATACTTCTAAGGTAAAACAGACAAGGCGACACTTCAGACTGTATTTATTGACAAAAGCCCCTTTGACAATATCTTATAAGATTTTGTGACGCTGGCCACACTAGTCGAGGAAATATAAGTATTGAACGTCACGACGTCCGGGGTAGACATACTTCTAAGGTAAAACAGACAAGGCTACACTTCAGACTGTATTTATTGACAAAAGCTTTTTTGACAATATCTTATACGAGTTTGTGACGCTGGCCAGCCTAGCCGAGGAGATATAACATTTGAACGTCACGACGTCTGGGGTAGACATACTTCTAAGGTAAAACAGACAAGGCGACACTTCAGACTGTATTTATTGACAAAAGCCCCTTTGACAATATCTTATAAGATTTTGTGACGCTGGCCACACTAGTCGAGGAAATATAAGTATTGAACGTCATGACGTCCGGGGTAGACATACTTCTAAGGTAAAACAGACAAGGCGACACTTCAGACTGTATTTATTGACAAAAGCCCCTTTGACAATATCTTATAAGATTTTGTGACGCTGGCCACACTAGTCGAGGAAATATAAGTATTGAACGTCACGACGTCCGGGGTAGACATACTTCTAAGGTAAAACAGACAAGGCTACACTTGAGACTGTATTTATTGACAAAAGCCACTTTAACAATATCTTATAAGATTTTGTGACGCTGGCCACACTAGTCGAGGAAATATAAGTATTGAACGTCACGACGTCCGGGGTAGACATACTTCTAAGGTAAAACAGACAAGGCTACACTTCATACTGTATTTATTGACAAAAGCCCAAGCTCCTTTTGTCAAAAAATACAGTCTGCTGTCTGTTTTACCTTAGAAGTGTGTCTACCCCAGACGTCGTGACGTTCAGAAGTTATAAATTAAAGACTATTCGATTTAGTGATATTGAAATACAACTTAAAGCTGAAACTTCAATGTATCAAATAACGAAAAATTGTGATAACAATGATATAACAACTACTCAAAAACAGTGAAAACTAGTTAATTAAGTGTTCGAAATGACCACCATTTTGCTCAGCACACAAGTTTAAGCGAGTTTCAAATAGTCACTACCTACTGCTCCAGTTAAAAGATTGTTGTCGAAATACGAGTAATTAGCTATCTATATTCGTGCACTTAGGTGTGTTTGTAACATTGTGCTAATAAAAAATGATTGAATTGATTTATTTTAAAACACGCCTTTCCTGTTCTGTTGACCTTTCATATTAACAGTGACGTTATAAGCCGTACTGCAATTATGACATATGCATAATAATTTTAATAATTTATAACTTTATACGTGTTTTAACATTGTGAGATATACGATACGGTCACTATCTCGGTGCGGAACCAGGTATTATTTTGTCACGACGGCTCCGAATAACACAAAATGTCATAAAATAGAGACTGCGCACAACCAACTAACAATCTTGTAAATTGTCAGCCCTGGCCCATTTTTTCGCTAATATAGGGACAAAGTATATAGGGCTAGATGTATTCTCACCATAATTAGAACCACAGACCCTGTCGTACATCTCATAATGTTCTAAGGCTGGCTACCATAGCCGTAACTTTAGAGGTGTGTTTTCGCTGTAATTAGTATACCGTACTCACGAGCTCTAATTAGAGCGAAACCGGTCTGCGGTTCTAATTATGGTGAGACTATAGCTAGCCTTACATACATTCTGACTATATTAGGGAAGAAATGGGCCAGTGCTGAAAATTAACAGAATTGTTAGTTGATTGTACACAGTCTCTATTTTATCACATTTTCTGTTATTTGGAGCGGTCGTGACAACATACTACCTAGTTTCGCACAGAGATGGTGACCATGTCGTACATCTCACAATGTTCTAGGAGACGGTATTACTTTATAGGTGTGTTCTCTCATGAGCTCTAATTAGAGCGAAACCGGTCTGCGATTCTAAACATGGTGAGAATACATCTACCCTTACGTGTTTTAGTGAATTTTCTTAAAAAAAATTCACTAATGAAAAGATCCCGACTTTGGAAGTTTGAAAAAATTTCATCAAATGAGCGCGAACTAGGCCCCTAATATCCAGGGTCAGTTTCAATATATATATATATATATATATATATATATATATATATATATATATATATATATATATATATATATATATATATATATATATATATATATATATATAGGTGTGTGTGTGTATCACACCGATAACTCAAAAAATAATGGGCCGATTTTGCACCTTTTGCAAGTGGATTGAATAAGTTCGTGAGTCAGGAAAATCGGCCCAGGTTTTCCCGGAAAATTTTGTGTTTTCTATCGAAAAAACGTTATATCTCCGGAAATAACAAAATAAGGGCAACCAAATTTGGTATTCTGGTTTCCGCCATAAAGGGTATCCTATGTACCAAAATTCATATCTCATGTGAAAAGACAAAAAGTTAGAGGTAAATTAATTTTTTATCAATTAAATCTGATCCTAGATATGTGTCTAAGTCGTTATCTTCCATAATTTCGTTAAAATATAAGCAAAAAATCCATTGTAAATCAAAATTGTTTGGTGTAAATAGTAAAGACGTTAGACAATTAACATAGGTACTACTGGATATACTTGCTAGTACATACATGTCGATCGTAGCCAGGTGGGCTAAGCCCTATACATCTGATAAACGACTCCTACATGACAAGTTCTAATCCTAGTTAGTGACGTTACTTTTTATCATTTTTTTTAGTCTCATTTCACTTTACCGTTATCTGATCAGACTGTTGCTACACCGGCCAATTTTTTCGCGAGTTTTTGTATAAAAAAATAATTTAATAGAGGAGATTAAGTTTCAAGACTTAACTCAATTTGAATAGCATATCTGGTTGTTTGTTCTTGCCCTAACTTAGTAAAATCGTTCCACATTTAATAGTCGTAGACTTTTCCCGTGTCTTCACAAGTGCTTGCTTTAGTGAATTTTCTTTAAAAAAAATCACAAGTGAGGAGATCCTGACTTTTGAATTTAGAAAAAATTCCTTTAAATGAGCGCGAACTAGGTCCCCTAGAACCCATATCCAGAGTCGCTTTGAATTATATATATATATATATATATATATATATATATATATATATATATATATATATATATATATATATATATATATATATAAATGGGGTTCTCCTCAAAACGTAAAAAGTTGCAATTTGAAACGTCAAAATTGGCAACATTTAGGCAAAGAACCTGAAAGAAATACGAATTATGTAAAGAGTGTTTTGCAAACCCTTGAGTTTCAGCTTCAACCATCATTGCCCTTCATTTTAATAAAATATTTCCAGAAAATTCATTTTAAATAGAGACTTTCTCTGATGCGTTGGCAGTAGTTTTAGTTAAGTTGATGGCTTAACGGTCTATAATTTTTAGCTAATTTTCGTAGAAAAAAACGTTAATGAGGAGACCTCTGCTTTTGAATTCTAAAAAGATGAGCTTCTTCAAATGAGCGCAAACTAGGCCCCCTAGAATCCAAATCCGGGTTTACTTTCTGTTTACATATATATATATATATATATAGGGTGACACATTTCTACTGTAAAGCACAATATAATGGTTATTATGCAAGATACGAGAAAAAATTGTATACATTATTTATAGGGTGTCTTGAGATGCATCTTATAAAATTATTTTGACAATCAAAGGCTGGCCCATAAGTCGTTGGTGTTACCTACACTTTTTTTGAGCATTCCTTATTGCATTTTGCATCGAAATATGATGCATGTTTGTAAAGAAAATCTAGACGCTGTAAGTGCGTTTTGGTAGCAAATTTTCATTAAATGCTTCAAAATTCAATAACTCAATTTTCTATTAACTTAAGTTTCGTCGGCTAGGAAACGAGTTTTCTCGGAAACGTTATAAGTTTATTTTCCGAAAATGTGTGTACATTTTCAAACAAGTTGATAAAATATGGTACATTGTTTCTACATAAAGGTTGCATTAAAGAGGCATATTTGTTATTAAACACATTTTTATGAAAATTCACTTCCATAACGCACTTGCTGCGTCCAGACTTTTTTTAATCTTCTTGTGTAGCCTCCATCCCCACAAATGACAGACATAACGTTTAATGGCAGATAATTAAGATAAGCATTTTCTCTGCTACCCCGTAGGTAGGTTGCAACAAAGCTTAAACTAGGTGAACTTGATTACCTAGTTTATCCTTGAGCTTTAGCGACATAACTGAACTGGCCGCAGACTAGAGGAACATGCAATCGCTCCGCAAGGTTAACTTCAGTTATAATAATGAAACTTACTCGCGGTGGCACCACCCAATCCTTTGTCTAGGAAATAGGATAGTTGTCTCGTGCTCTTTTTATGCATTTCAAATACTTTACATTCTTAACTTTGGTATAGATAACTTTTCATAATTACAGTTCTTTTTTATAAATGCATGCAGATGTCTTTAGTTTTCTAAGATACTCTGTCTTGCCACTAAATGCTTATTTATAATATCGAAGGTAATACACGCCATTTTCGCATTTTTACAGTAGACCCGATTTAGTAAGTTTTTCAAAATGTCCTCAACATTAAGTACAGTAGGACCCAAATCAACACAACATATTTTTAAGAGCCTGACGATCGTTTCACTAACAAGGGTAACGTCATCAGTTGATGAAAAATGATAAACTCTTAACTTCTAAACACCCTAGCGAAAGGAATTGCAAACAAACTTTCCACGTTTATATTTTCCTTTTTTTATGACCGGAAATACGTTACAAAAATTTCGACACACTCGGTCCGAGGCAGTTTCCCCATTTTTTTTTTACCAAAGAACTTCATGGGGATCTCTGTATATCTCTATTTAATATATAGGCTTATCTATTATAGTATAAAAAAATAATTGTTTAGATTTTCAGCAACAAATTAAGGCATGTTAACAAGCGCTCGAGTTCAAATAACCCAACCAAGTTGTAATTTAGTCTTAGTTAACCAAAATGTTTGATTGATTATCATAGTCACTAAAAATTTCAGATTGCAGATCCGTATTAGCTTATTTTAGACTACTAAATTTACTCCAAAGTCAGTAATTTACAAATAACTAAATTGGGAAAAATTTGGTTAAATTTTACATATAAAATATACTCAAATATACTTTTGAGTTTCAATTCCACAATTGGTAATTTTTAGGTCAAAGTGTGTCCTAAATTGGAGGTGTTCTTATGAAGTCCGGATTACATACATACATATATATATATATATATATATATATATATATATATATATATATATATATATATATATATATATATATATATATATATATATATATATATATATATATACATATATATATATATACATATATATATATATATATATATATATATATATATATATATATATATATATATATATATATATATATATAGTTAAATAAGGCCCTTTTGGCTTTATGATAAAAATAATTTATTACAACTAACGAACTATAAACGTTGCTAATCGTGAACAAGTAAAGAATGAATCTAAATCTAAATTAACTCATACTTATAAACTAGGATTGATTATGATGCAGTTTCTAATTGAACTCTGTGACTGCGTGAGGTCGATGTCATGCTGAGTGGACTAGATCGGGCCGGATGTCGTGGTATTGTTCCTACAGCAATCGGCTACCAGGCAACGTAACTCCCCCATCCCTAATGTGAAGGACGTCCTCGTTCTTTTCAGTAAACTCTTCAGGTGCACATCGGTTTTTTATATTCCGTAGCATGGCCTTCTTCTTGAACTTATGTATGGAGATGTAACACAAGATGACCACTAGGATGACGGTGATTATGGTAGTCATTCCCATGTGTGTTGAATGTACCAAAGGATGCAGTACATTGTGATGCTTCCTTTTCTCCATCTGACTTTTCAACTTGCTGGCTTCCTTGAAATGTATTGGATTGAATCTTATGATATGTTGAGGCTGTGGCTGGAAGGGTTGTATCAACTCGGGTACCCATGTAATGTTTGGACTGGTTTCTTCATAAGTCTCTCCATTTATAGATATCTTGCATCGTTCTTGACTGGCTACGAGGGTGTTGGTTGTGGTAATTTGTCTGTCTAGTCTTGACGGACACTCTTCTGAGATGCTGATCTTCTGGTTAGTGATCAGTAGGATATTTCCGTTTCGGAGTTGAACGGATGTTGTGTAAGAATTGGTTGTGGTGGCAAAGAGGCATGTTGATACGTTGTCTAATTTGCATCTTTCTTCATGGGGTTGGCCAGTACATATTATGGCTTCCTCGACAGCTGGGCATTGTTCTGCCTGTCCACAGATTTTTCTGGGGTGTTTCCAAATAGAAGGAAGCAGGTGGTACAAGGACTCTATTGGTTTGAGGTGTTGGAATGATTCGAAAATATGCTCCTGATGTGGGATGTAGGATAGGAACCTTCAGAAGGCAAACAATTGTATCTTTTACAGATAAAACATTAAATTTGGTATGTCATAATGTATGTAATAGTCCATATATATATATATATATATATATATATATATATATATATATATATATATATATATATATATATATATATATATATATATATATATATATATACCAAAATTCAGATCTTTACTTATGTTTTTATTTGTTAAAAATTGGTTTAGGTTGACTGGACTATTACATACATCATGACACAGTATTTATAACTTAAGGCAGAAGAGATGTTTTCTGATAAGATCTGAAATTTATAAATTAACTTGTGTACACATGGTAATTCACTATACATCAGTCAAACTTCAAGAACATATTACTACTTTCAGAGATAACCACTTCAACAGATTGACATGTGTGTGTGGGTGTTTGTGTTAAGTTCGCTTGGAACTTTACGTTCATTGGCCACAGAAATCTAAATTAAACCTACATAGTTCTAAAAAAAGATCTTAACCGGTTTGCCTAGAATTCTAATCCGAATCAGGTGAAATTTTTCGACATATACTCGTACTCAGGAACAGCAACAATATCCAACATTTCTAAGTAATTCTTTTTACATTTTATGTACAATTACATGAGTTTATCTACAAAAGTGTCATTTTCATGAAAATCTATTTATATTATGGGACAAGACTAGGGACACACGCTCCTTGCCACAATGTCCATCGTGGCATTTAAAATATACAAACAAAGACTGGACAACTAAATAGGTTGGGTCAGGTCAGGTCAACAGTAGAAAAACAGTAGGTGCCTAAATAATTAATCTAGCCTAAAATATTTACAAATGTACCAAGCAGTTACGATGTAAATTTTCCACATCATAACATATATTTTGAGCTACAAATCCTTATCTAAAATGTATAAGGTTTGAGAAATGAAAATTATTTTTAAACAGTGATGTGAGTCTGGCGGATGAATGCTACAACGGCGGTAAAAATCTCCAAATTATCGGTACTCAATAATGTTGGTAAATTTATTGGAAGTTCAATTTTAGGCTCAGAAATAGTTGACCAAAATTTCTCACGGGGAGTATTATAGTGATTGCATTGGAACATTATGTGATTCAAATCCGCGACATAAGAGTTGTCACAGGTGCAGTTGGAAATATTGATGATGCCGATCTTATGTAAGTGGGATGGAAAGCACCCGTGATTCAATTTCTTGTAATCTTGTAATGGTTGTGCTGTAAAATCTGGAGACATGTTGTTCTTGTATGTAAGGAATTCTGTTGGGTAGAGTAGGATGTATAAGTCCATACTGGTTAGTGGTATTTTCAACACATTTAAGCCATTGCTTTTGCCGCTCTAGCCTCAAGTCTCTTTTAGCACAAGCGTCAAGATCAGTGATTGTGAGCATGTCCATAGTTTTTGAATAGTCGTTTATAGACTCTTTAACAAACGTCCACCATTTCATTACCATATAAGCCACTATGGCCTTTGGCCCACACAAAACTAATTGTCTTGTTTTTGTCTATCAATAATTTGTTACACAACTTAATTATGTTGCAAATAATTGCGTTTTTATATTGGTAATGGTAATTTAACATCCAAAGTAGCGCCGATTTTGAGCCTGGTAAAATAACCGTATTTGTGATATTGTTGTCAACTACCCACTGTGTGGTTTCCTGTATAGCGATACGTCCTGCTGTATATATGCTAGTAAGCTTATTCAATTTAATCTTGCAAGATATTGAGTTATTTTGTACATATGTGGCACAACCCGTTCCTTTAGTACATTTTGAACCATCTGTATATAGAAGTGTGTGGTCTTTGAAATCTTCCTAGATGGATTACAATGTAGCTTTATTAGCTGATGGAAATTGAGTATAACACGGAAATATTACTATAATATTTGTTATTAAATATTCAATATTAAAAAGCGGAAATCTATCACAAGACTCAATAAACCTCTGATATTCGAGTATATACTCATAGGCGTCGATTATAGGTGGATTATTTTCTTTGACCAGAAGCTGTTAAATAGACGTTCGACAAATAGTATATGTGATTTATTATTCATACTTGTGTTGTGAAAATTACTCGTACATTTAATTACATGTTTTCTAGCAAGGAATGCTCTTCTAAGATAAAGTGGGGGTTCTAGACTTTTTGCCAGTACTGCTTCTTTTGGAGATGACCTCATGGCACCTAGACAAATTCTGAGCGCTTTTGTTTGAATCGGGTCAACGTTTTTAAGGTTAGCGGAGCCATATAGGATCCTACCATAAAAAAGTAGACATATTTTGAGATCGGCGACCCATTTAGCTTTGCTGATAGACTTCAGCAAATTGGTGCCACGCTCGCATCTGCCATTTATGTACCTAAGGTGTGTAGTCCACAGCAACTTTAAATCCAGGAAAATACCTAAATACCTATATTTATTGACAACAGGCAAGTTATAACTCAAGACTTTGATTTCAGTTGTCCCCTGTGGGTCCGGGGACTAACTAAAAGGATAGGCCCAAGGTAACTCCTGCCTGTCGTAAAAGGCGACTAATCGGAGTCAAGCAGGTGGTAGTGGACTTTTCCTTTACCTGATAGTAAAGGATTTTTTCACGCCCGAAGAAGTACCACCCCTTACATCAAGGGGCCGGTGAAGTCCCAACAGACGTTTCCGGTTCTGGTTTATGAGTCGGTTTCCCTTATAAGCAAAAGTTATGATGGCTCCTCCTTCTACAAAATATTCCAGAGATATAATACCCCTCCACTTGGATCTCCTAGAGAGGGGTGTACAGGGGGCGCCGGCATCAAGATTTAACATATCCTTCTCGAATATATGTGGCCTAAATTCTAACCTGAACTCCGTCCACCATTTCCTCACTGAACCCCAAATCAGTGCCAAAACAGCAACTAATCACCTTAATTTCCTGGGATATGAGCTCCTTACTTCCTTTAGATTGCATGGAGGCATGTGCGCATTCGTCCGTAACAATCTATCCTGCACCAGACTCCCCAATTTAGAAGCTGGAAGAAAAGACATACTTTGGATTAAACTCTCTCTCAGTGCTGCAACTAAATTCATCTGTTGCATTTACTGGTCATCCTCTGACAACAATTTTGTCCAGCTCTTCGACTACCTTTCTGAAAAAAACAGACCATCTGATTTCTGAATACCCTTGCTCCGAGATCACTATTCTTGGTAACTCCAAAGTCCATAATAAGGAATGGCTAGGATCTTCAAAAACCGATCCACAATGGAGAACAGCGGAGGCCTTTGCAGTCAGCAATTCTTTAGCCAATATGGCTTAGCAACCTACTGACTTTCCTCGCATCACAACACACGGCTCAATTCCCCTGCGATATCCTTCTTACTACAAAACCCGAATGCTTTACGACATCATTCACCGCCCTCCTTGGTCGCTCAGACCACGGCATGGCCACTGCCTCCTGTGCAATGCAACCCAAGGTCACACAGTCATCACACCCACGTATTGTTTAGCACTGCGACGAAATGCGTGATTACATTTCCTCATTTCCATGGGCGTCTGTCTGCTTCTCTCATCCTGACCCCTCTGATATCTCATAAAACGTCACCGAAATTATCCAACTGGCATGGAATTATTTATTCCACGTACACCAAAAACCTCATCAGCCACTCAAAAGCCCTGGTTCTCTAAATCCTGTGACAAGACCAGACTTGAAAAGGTCAAAGCTCACAAAACGCTTCTACACATTCTTGGAACAAGTCTATGGAACTACGCGGTGAAGCCCAGATTGTCGCTCTAGACATATCAGGTCTGGCACGCAACGCTGGTAATAAACTTCCGGCCTATGGCCTACCACCAAAACTCTGTACCTGGACAGCAAATTTTCTCTCCAGCCGGAGCATTTCTGTTGTCGTTGATGACCATTCCTCTAAACTGTATCCAATTAATGCAGGAGTTCCTCAAGGTTGAGCTTTAGCCCCTACTTTGTTTCTTCTCCACATCAATGACCTCCTCTCTAGCACATCCAACCCAGTTTACAGTTACGCCGACGACAGCACCCTCCGCTTAAATCTACAATAGTCTAAGCCTGTCTCTTTAGCCCAATTAGATAAAGATCGCAGACTCATGGAGGGTTCTGTCTCCGTGGATCTCCCAAAAAATATTAGACTGAGAAAGTTGAAATCTTGTACAATTCAACCCCACCAAATCTGTCTTGCTTTCTATCTCATAAGAGATACACCAGCCCTAGACCGATCACAATGAACAATTGAGTTATTCAAAGTAATGTGTCCTTTTCACGTGTTGGCATTCTGTAGATCGAAATGTCAATTGGTACAACATGTTACATCAATTGCAGAAGCGGCTGCTAAGAAATTATGTTTTCTTTTCCGGGCTCGCAAATACTTTTCACCAGCCAATCTCTATACCTTATATACTTCACAAATAACGCCAAACCTCGAATACTGCTCCCACATCTGGGGTGACGCTGCCTCTTCTACACTCGCTATCCTGGACTCCATTCAGAAGAGAGCTATACCTCTCATCGGTGACCCTACCCTCACGCAAAGGCTTCCATCCCCTGCTCACTAACGTGCCGTTGGTGACCTCTCTCTCTCTCTCTCTTTTATAGATATCTGCACGGGCACTGCTCAAAGGAGCTTTCTTCCATAGTTCCTCCACCTACTGCCCCCAACAGATCTACCAGGGGAACAGAGCGAATGCACCCTTTTACTGTCCAGGTCACCAGGCATAGAACATCTTGTTAGGCCCGCTCTTTTGTCTCGAGGACTTCCAAGTTGTGGAATTCCTTGCCGGCACATGTTTTTCCTTCTCCCCCGAACCTCCAAACCTTCAAGTCCAGAATTAACAAGTTCCCTCTTTCCTCCTTGTCGACACCCACGGTACGATAGTATTTAGGCTGTAAGCCCTCGTGATGTGTAGTTGAAATATAAAAAAAAGTATATTGTAACCTATGGATAGTAAAAAAACATTACTGAGCGTTTCTCTATACTGAGCTCAGAGCCATGACAAATTTACATTCGTAGAACGTATTAATCGAAAAAGAGCTGACTTGGAATAGATTATATGGTCAGTTATTCTCAGTGCAACTTATTTTTGCTAAATAGGTGCGTGATTCCCACTACTTTCACCAGATCTGTCCATGATAAAGCAATTGAAAAAATATTTTTATAGCTAATTGATGTTGTTGCAAATAATTTAAACAAACTATTTTCTGTTAAAATCATATTCTCTCTAGAATAATTGAAAATAAACAATGACTACACTATTTAATTCATAACGTTTCTAAGCTACAATTATTGCCTTAACTATGTTAATCACATAAATATATGTATACAGTTATATTAGGTGAACTATTTTATTTGATTTGTATCAGTCGGAATCCTAAAGACAAGCGTGCTAAGTGCTAAGAAACAAGATGACCTTGACATTAAGACAAACACAAAAAGCAATCAATTTACTATTTAATTATAAAAAACACATTAGCAACTATGTTTTAATAAAATTAGATCTCGTGTTGATTATAGACTGAACAGTGCATATAAATAGAATAAGCAAAACATTATAAAAATTAATATTTTAATTAATTTTTTTTATATGTGTTTACTTGGTCTGCCTAATTAAATTTTACAATCTGCCTCTCAAATAAGCTCAAGCTTTCGATTGAGAATGACACAATACCTTCTTCTGTCACTAAATTTTCCAATATATTTCAAATTTGGGACAACTCATTTTATTTTGATTTAATCTAATTTTTATTCCAATGTGACAGTGAGCGACAGTAAGTGAAGATTATAAACTGTGAGCATTGATAAGTACACTTGGAGAATCCAAATGACCACAATACATTAAAACAATATGGCGATCGTTTCACTAACCAAGTTAGCGTCATCAGAGGATGAACAATTCTAAATATCTTATATCCACAAGTCTATTTACATTCTTCTGTAGGTTAGTCGGTCACTAATGATTTAGGGAGGTTCAACGTCACAAAAATTAACATATTTCGTTTGGGGTAAATATCTGATTTCTTTAATTATCTATGCGACGTGCTTCTGCCGATATTTTTTGTAAAGTAATATATCAGTAGACTCCCCATAGGTGGCGAGGGCACATTCATACACTATTATTATAATTACATTTAGCTATATATATATATATATATATATATATATATATATATATATATATATATATATATATATATAATTATTTTTAGATTCTCCTCATTTACGTGGTGATTATTATCCCAAATATGTCGGGCAACTGAAGGTCTATCTAGAGTAGCGTAACTTCATTGTACTAAATGTACTTTGAATCTAATTTCCATAGATCTTTTTATTTGACTGCGGTATTTAAGATCTAGTTCTTTACCACTTATTTTATAAATTCTCGATACTTTGGCCGTACCATCCTTGTCTTTTGGGTTACCTAGCCAGTTTTTTAAAGTACCTTTTGTCGAAATTGTTAGTTGCAAATTGGCTTTTCTTAAATGCTATCTAGACCCCTCATGATTTCAGAATTTAAAAATAGTCTAAAGAGTTGTCACAACCTTATATCAAAAGGCTTAGGAAGAAAGTTACAAGTTGCAAATCCTAAAGTCCCAAAAAGGTCTCCCAACAACTTAGAAACGTGGAAAATCAATGAGACTTATTGTTTCGGCTATAGATTTTCCGACATACAATGTAGCAAAGCAGTTGACAAATGAGTTTAAAAGCTTACCGTCAAACAAGAAAGTTTTTCGGTAACAAATTCACTTGAATTTATTAATAAAATTAAAGAGATTAAATTGATTGAAGGTGAAGTTTTGATTTCATTTGATGTAACTTCATTGTTTCCTAGCGTTCCCACGAAGCAGCCGTCAACGTATTTAAAAGAGGTACTAAAAATTACTATTAATCGCCTTTATTAAACACAATAAAAAAACAAGAAATAACTAGAAATGAATTAAAATCCACAACTCAAGCTAATCTAAGATAAGCTAAGGTGAAATTCCATGGCGAAATCTAGCCCTTGGATAATCTACTCAACCATACGGTTCCCTCATGCAATAGTGCAACGTGAGCAGGTATATGATCCACTACAATAAAATACCACCAACCACACTCACATCGCAAGCAGCCTTTAGAAATTAAGAATGAGTTATTAGTACTACTAATATTGTTCACATTGGTCGCATTATCTATACCACTAATATTGGTGGGAGAGCAAATACCTCTTAAATGTGTTCTTGAATACACTGTCGGTGACACTCAAATTTGCACGAGGTAACGAATTATAAAGTTCAACAGAATTATAAATAAAAGCCCTTTTAAACATAGCTGTCCGATGACGCGGAATCGTTAACCGATATAGGTACCGAATATTGACGTCATGAGCCCCACTTCTAGAGGAGAAATTTTCCTTCAGAGAAGATGGTGATGAGCGACCATTAGTTACGGCCAAAACAAGATGTAGTTTTCTTCTATCAGTTTTCTTCTATCAGCCATTCTTAACCAACCCAACTCCCTATAAGTATGTGACACATGATCCCTACCACGCAATCCGAATATAAATCTCGAACACGAATTCTGAACTGCCTGTATGCGATTTATATCCCTCACATCAATGCAATGTCCGTAAACCAGATCACAATAATTGAAACTAGACAGCACAAGTGTCTGCACAAAGGTTTTTATGTAATTCTGTGTTTAATATATGCCTGTTACTGTACAATAATTTTAATGAAATAAAGCTCCTTTCAAGCATCCTTTTCACATGCTACCTAAACCTAAGTTCAGTATCGAGAGTAATATCCAAGTTCACGGAGGACCGTAAAAAATCAAGACTGGTACCTTCAATCATAATATTCAACATGTTCGTAGAGATGCTCACATCTTTCCTGCTACGAAAGATCGTCACTTTCGATTTAAGAGGATTAAGTTTCAAGCTATGCCCCTCCGAAAGGTCTGTCAACCGCAGCAGCCCGGAGTTAATGACCTCTGACGCGTGAAGAGAAGCTATGCTATCAAAATCAAACTGTAGCTGTGTATCGTCAGCAAAGGCTTGAACTCCACAGTGCTCAAGAGACTGCAGTATGCTAGATGTATACACCAAAAAAAGTAGAGGCCACAAAACGGCGCCCTGTGGTACACCCGAAAGAATGGTCACCCCATCAGACCATCTGCCATTAGAAAACTTCATCTGCGAGCGGTTATCAAGATAAGACTCGATCAGTCTATGAGAATAATTAGAGAAGCCATAATATCTTAACTTAGACAACAGGAGCCCGTGATTTATAGTATTGAACGCCTTTGAGTAGTCAATCAGCACAAGAAGAGAACGTTGATGAGTGCCACAGATGTATTAAAGCCACTCCGAAGGCCACACTCTGTGTGAGGCAGTATATTGTTATCATTAACGTAACTGTATAATTGCTTATACAGAACCTTTTCAAAGATCTTAGAGAGAACGGGCAGTATACTGACAACGCGGAGATCAGAAAAGTCACTCAGCATTGAATTCTTTGCCAGCGGTATACCTATTGAAGTCTTCCAGGAGGATGGGAAATAACTATTTTCAATACAGCAGTTGATAATGTGAGTAACATAGATGTCAATAAATGGACTATAGTACCTTATCATCGCCGCAGATATCTTGTCAATTCCATAGGCGTTAGATTTAATAATATTAAGAGCTTCATTAACTTCACCAACGGTTGCCAGAGTAAAATTGAACCTGTTGTCCGTATTCTGAACATGGCTACCGTAATAATTAGCAAGTTATGTCTTCTGTACATATGTGCTAAAGTACCGTCCGATTTCACCCGGATCCGACAGATGCTTAGGCAAAGCAACCCTCGGTTTTGCTGACATGCTCATATCACTCAGGCTACGCCAGAGCTGGCGAAAATCTCCCCGGACACGCAAGGAATCAAGATAGTTGTGTTTATCGCGCCTGACCATCGCCACCACGGTGTTTCTCAACCTTTTATATTTTTATATTTCTCCCAATCGTAACCATTCCCTGATCTCTTAAATTCATGGAGCGCTGCATCTCTGAATTTCATATGAAACCTATATTATTAGAGAGCCACGGAGCTTTGGGTTTAGTCACTTTAACCTGTCTCAAAGGAGCATGTATGTCAAACAACTGCAATACAAAAGAGTTGAACATTTCAATTTTCATCTCAATGCTAGGTTCACATATCAAATCCTGCCAGTTCAATGACTGTAAATCACGATTAAATAATATATAATCAAAGTTTCGAAAATCTCGGTAAGTCACAATCTTAGGTGGAAAGGTATCTTGTGAGTTTTCACCAGGGGCGGCTCCTCAATAAGTGCGCCCGTGCCCGCGCACTGCCGCCTGCCGGCGAAAACTAATATTTTTGCTATGCTATATTTTAATAAATTTTTATTTTTTTACCTCCTGCATTCTACACAAACAAAGAGAGTCGGCAGCCATTAATGCAGAATCAGAAGAACTATAGTGTGTTAATGATTGCCGACGTTATATACATCCGTATACACAGTCCTTCGTCGGTGTGTATTCTTCGGCGCTCAACCTAAATGAGAAACTTTATACGACTTTAATGGCCACCTAGTTGTGGAGCCAAGTAGTATGTTGTCACGCCAGCTCCTGGTTGTATACAGTCTCTATTTTCTTTAACCCTTTGTGTTATTTGGAGCTAGGTGGCGATACGTTTATCACTCACTTAGTCCTGGAAGGCTGGCTACCATAGCCATTACTTTGTAGGTGTATTTTCGTAGCAATAAGTATGCCGTACTGACGAGCTCTAATTAGAGCGAAACCGGTCTACGGTTCTAATTGTTGTGAGAATGCATCTAGCTTTACTGGCATTTGTTAGTTAGTAGTTTGGTCTGGAAAGAAACATCCAGGCAGTGGAGGTTTTGATTGAGGTTTAAGATGGGCGAAGAAGGAAAAATTTAATTTCAATAAATTTTGCGATGTCAAAATTTGGAGTATATCATTAGGTGATAGATGTCAAACATATTTAGAGCGATCTTTGCAAAATTATGTCAAAATACTCCACAAGTCGCAGGACTTATTTGTGTTGGCGTATTGTACAATTTTAAACAATAAAGATTTAAAGTTCAAAAAAAGTTTAAGTTTAAGTTCTTGCTCGGACACCGTTTTCATTGTTTAATAATACCCATGCACAAGTGTTTGACTTTTGTGGGTTAGTTTGTATTCATTCTTCTTCTGTTAGCTATAAAATCGACTTTAGCCTGAAGGGCTTTCACTCTCCCTCAAAGGGGAACATTCACTCATCCCAGGTATTTCAGATACCAAAGGGACTGAGCTCAGATGGGTCCCATTCCAAGTTATCGGGCCCTGACCGACAATGCGACACATACTCATTTCCCAGAAATCTCAGCACGGCGTAGGCAGTTGCAAGTATTACTGCCTTCTGCATAACCTTATAAAGATGCTCTCCAAGGCCCAGTCTCTTAACGTTTTCTCGATGATTCTTAGAAACCACACTAGTTGACGACCTGACTATTGGAATCATTCGGACGCTATCTGCCCTCCACTGTCTCTTTAATTGCATTTTGAGGTCTCTGTACTCAATGCTCTTCTCGTTGTACTTTATCTCTAGATTATTATTATTTGGAGTGGCCACATCAATTAGCGTCACTTGGTTGCAGGACTTATCCACTATTATTATATCTGTCCTGTTGTGAGCACCTCGTTGATCTGTGAGCACGGTCCGATCCAAATACAACCTGTATCCTGAGTTCTCTAGAACAGGCTCAGGAGTGTATCTATAGTGGGGCACCTTACTAAGACTTAAAAGTCCCAGTGCCAGAGGCAGTTCTTGATGAAATATTATCGCAACTGCGTCGTGCCTCTCTTTATACTCTGTTGCAGCAAACGCGTGACATCCTCCGGTGCCGTACTGGATAGTCTCTGATGACTGACACCCAAATCTACATTTGTCGTCTTGGACCGAATTATCTCCAACTATATACTTCAGGTAGTTTCTTGTTGGAATGACCTGATCTTGTATGGCCAGCAAAAACCCCCCTGTCTCTGGAAACATGTGTCCGGACACCAACCAGTAGTTCGACGCCAATTTGTCGACATGTGCCTGGGAGGTCTTATTCAGATGTAGCCCAAGGAGAGGCTTCTACATTCAAGATTGCAGGCTGTCCGGATCAGTCCGATGGTGACTTTGTATTTCACTTTCTTTTAATTGTAGCGGTGTTGAATCATCTGCCTCGCATATGTCACGGTGTAGTTCAGAAGTAAGCGCCTGCTGATGGAAATATGTACGCAGGTTCACTATCTGCTGGTTCAACTGTTTACCAATATACAACCCTCCTCTTTCACCTTGGTGTCTAGCGACGGTTACTCGCTCGATAGCACTACGGGGGTTATGCTTTTTGGATTTTGTTAGGAGTGTTCGCGCCTTCCGTTGTAGATTTTGGATGTCCATTTTACTCCAGTTCACAATCCCAAATGAGCATCTCAGTGCAGAACATGCATATGTATTAAGAGCTTTAGTCAGGTTCTTGCTATTAAGATGTGATCGCACCACCTGCTTTACTCTTTTCGTAAATTCATTTGTCAGCTCATTCTTCATTACCAAGTGGTTTATTTTCCTCGCTTGCTGTATTCGCAGGTATTTGTAACACTCTTTTGCATCCATCGAGGCAATTTTCTGGCCGTTCTACATTTCATATACACCTGGTTGTATTTTTGCTTTGACTACACATAAGGTGCGACATTTGTCAAGCCCAAACTGCAGGTCAATAACTCTGGACACCCTTCCACAATTTTAAAAGGAGTTGTTCCAGGTGGTCCTTTGTGGAAGTCATCAGCTCAATATTATTATTATTATTATTATTATTATTATTATTATTATTATTATTATTATTATTATTATTATTATTATTATTATTATTATTATTATTGATATTTATCGTTTTTATAGCAGCGGAAACAAATTGGAGAAAAACAATAAATACGTAAGACATTGGTGCAATTTTTAAATGCACTAGCTTGTGGTCAAGTCCATTACCAAATTATACTTTACCCTATTCCACAAACACAGTTTAGTATTCCTTAAAAAAAACCATTGCAAAACCTATACCAAAACATTTGCCAATAACATAATTTTTTTTATTACTTTAACAATCTAATTCTTTCTTCAGTTTCTGATTTGCGGTGATAAAAATATTTCTTGTCCATAAAGTAATGGTTCGGCTTCAATATCTGTAAGCGTTGCCGCATGACAGACAGTATCGTTATGAAACCACGTTATATTTCTTGTTGTGCACGTGAAACCAAATATCTCATTGCATTATTCAACGATTATGTTTATACATTAACCTTAGAATATAACTTCCACATATTTCTCTCGTTACGGAAAACATTTCATATATAGATTAACAAGGTGTGGTCGTTGTATTTTGATGGCTAAATGAGTGTAAGTTATGCGAACCTGCCAGTTACCTTGCACTAAATATTCTTTAATATTCACACAAGATTGTATGTGTGTGTTTTTGTTTCTTTAACGTCGTTCTATTTCCGAGACTATCGCCGACCACCGACGCCAGGGGGCAGTTTCACCTCACTATCCTGGAAATGTTCTTTTTTCTTTCTTTTTTTAATTTCAACAACACACCACGAGGGCTTACAGCCTAAATACTATCGTACCGTGGGTGTTGACAAGGAGGAAAGAGGCAACTTGTTAATTCTGGACTTGAAGGTTTGGAGATTCGGAGGAGAAGGAAAAACATGTGCCGGCAAGGAATTCCACAACTTGGAAGTCCTCGGGACAAAAGAGCGGGCATAACAAAATGCTCTATGTTTGGTGACCTGGACAGTAAAAGGGTGCATTCACTCTGTTCCCCTGGTACATCTGTTGGGGGCAGCAGGTGGAGGAACTATGGAAGAAAGCTCCTCTGAGCACTGCCCGTGCAGATATCTATAAAAGTGAGAGAGAGGTCACCAACGGGACATCGGTGGGCAAGGGATGGCAGCCTTTGGGTCAGGGTACGGTTACCAATGAGACGTATAGCTCTCTTCTGAATGGAGTCCAGGAGAGCGAATGTAGAAGCGGCAGCTGCACCCCAGATGTGGGAGCAGTATTCGAGGTTTGGCCTTATTTGTGAAGTACATAAGGTATAGAGATTAGCTGGTGAAAAGTATTTGCGAGCCCGGAAGAGGAAACCTAATTTCTTAGCAGCCGCTTCTGCAATTGATGTGACATGTTGGTGCCAATTGAGATTTCGATCCACAGAAATGCCAACAAGAGAAAAGGACTCATTACTTTGAATAACTTGGTTGTTGATTTTGATGGGTATAGGGCTGGTGTATCTCTTATGAGAAAGAAAGCAAGACTAAAATTTGGTGGGGTTGAATTGTACAAGATTTCTACTTCCCCAGTCGAATATTTTTTGGAGATCCACGGAGACAGAACCCTCCATGAGTCTGCGACCCTAATCTAATTGGGCTAAAGAGACAGGCTTAGAATATTGTATATTTGAGTGGAGGGTGCTGTCGTCCGCGTAACTGTGAACTGGGTTGGATGTGCTAGAGAGGAGGTCATTGATGTGGAGAAGAAACAAAGTAGGGGCTAAAGCTGAACCTTGCCGAACCCCTGCCTTTCTAAGGAGGGTAGACATCTTTCACGTGCCCAACATCACATGGACACGGGACCGACGGCTTTACGCCTCCTCCGAAGGGCTGAACGTACAGACATTCAACTTTCTCAAATACAGTACCACAATCTTGGTTGATGTTAATTGTACAGTACGTAATGACAAAGTGAAACGGAACCCTGAGAATCGAAGGCAGTACCCTTCGGTTTAGAGGCACCCCTCACCAGGTTAAGTGTGCGTTATATAATGGATCTGTTAACATACAGAGAGGTGCTAAACTAAGGAAAGAGGACTTTCTTTAGTGAAAAGTTGAAGAGAAAAGAATTAAAAGTCTGGGTGCAGCAAGTGCGCAAGGGAAGTGAATTTTCATTAAAATGTTTTTAATAGCAAATATGTCTTTTTTTATGAAAGTAGGTATAAAATTTGGGTACCAGCATAACCTATCTAGTAGAAATAATGTACCATATTCATCAAAATGTTCTTAAAGCGTTCCTGAAAAAACTGGTTTCCCAGCCAACGAACCTTATGTTAATAAGCAAATTGAGTGATTGAAATATAAAGCATTTCATGAAAATTAGAGCCTCGGTGATTCAGGGGTAAGAACGTGTGCCTCTGAACCGAAGGGTACTGGGTACGATCCCAGGGTACTCCTTTCACTTTTTCAGTACAAAACATTAAAATCAGTCGACGGTGTACATCGTATTTGAGAAAGTTGAATGTCTGCACGTCCCGCCCTTCGTCGGTCCGGTGTCCATGCGATGTTGGGGCCGTCAACTATCCCTACTCTCCTTACAGAAAGGGGTTCGGCAACATTTTCAAGATCGTGAGGTGAAACTGCTCCCTGGCGTCGGTGATTGGCCATAGTCGCGGAAATAGGCCGACGTTAAAAAACAAAACACACACAGACACATTAATGAAAATACGCTACCATAATGCACTTGCTGCGTCCCGAATCTTTTTTTACAAACATGCATTATATTTCGATGGAAAATGCAATAATAAAATAATATAAGGCGTGTTCAGATCAACAAAAAAAATCTGAACGCAGCAAGTGCGTTATGGTAGCGAATTTTAGGAAAAATGCTTTTAATAGCAAATATGTCTTGTTTTTAAAAGAAGGACATTTGGTTGGCAGTATAACCTATATATTAGTAACAATCTATCGCATTTTATTAAAATAGCTTTGTTGTTTCAAAGAGTACAACAAACATTTTCCGAAAATAAACTTTAAAAGTTCCAGAAAAAAACTGGTCCGATTTTCCTGCCCAACGAACCTTTTTAAGCTGTTTACACACCTGCCAGGATATAATTCTTCACAAACAGCTTTAGAACCAAAATTAAAAAAATATATATGGAAATTTGCAAAAATTTCATTTACCGAAAATCGCCATTTTTTTACAGAAATTGCTTTCAGTAATATTACACTAAATTATATTTTTCACAAAAGTTTGACAACTTTTTTTACAATAACTTACTAAACATTTACTATTATTTACCAACATATCACAAAAAACTTACAAAAATAAGTTCCACAAAAACACTAAAAACATTTGTGCGAAAACTTTTTAAATTAAGCAACTATTTGAGCGTGCCCGTAGACGGCAGCTCGATTTTTTTCGACGAGTAATACAAACAAAAAGCTCTCTGAATGCGTCATTTCCATGGGGCTCCGCTATCTATTGATAAAAACGGCGTTTCACAATTTGTGATATGTGTTTGAAATGTGTTAAACACATGAAAAACTGCAAAACAATTGAAATAACTCAAAAACGATTAACGATATCATTTTTTTTCTTACAAACATGCATTATAATTTGCTGGAAAACACAAAAATTCAATAAAATAAGGGGGTTTCTATTAAAAAAGGAGAGTGTGTATCACCAACGACTTATGGGCCAGCCTGTGATTGTCAAAATGAGTTTATAAGATGCAGCTCGAGATACCCTATAATTAACGTACATACTTTCTTGTCATGTCTTGTATAATAACGGATATATTGAGCTTTGCCGTAGAAAAGCGTCACCCTGTATATGTGTAAACAGAAAAAAACTGAAACTGACCCCTTATATGGGGTTTTAGGGTTCTAGTTCGCGCTTATTTGAAGAAATCTTTTTAAAATTCATAAGTCGCGGTCTTCTCAATAACGAAATTTTCCTACGAAAATTTGCTAAAATATACACCATTAAACCATAAACTTTATAGCTGAAACTACTAACGAAGCATCAGCAAGGGGGTCTATTTAAAATGCATTTTCTGAAAACATTTTAGTAAAATGAAGGCCAATGATGGTTGAAACTGAATCTTAAGGCTTTGTAAAACACACTTCTCACGACATATCGTCTACATAATCCGTATTTGTTCAAATTCGTTGTCTGAAAATTGCAAATTTTGACGTTTCAAATCGCGAGTTTGACGTTGAAGAAGAAAAGTTATCAATTTTTCAAAATATTTTTTCTGCTACTTGACGTTTTTGCGTCAAGAAAACTTAATGGTTGGATGTAATATTTAGTTGGTTTTGTTATCACACAAAATATTTTATTCTTGTGCTTTCTTCTGATCACCAGTGGTACCAAAAATGTTTCATTTCACTCCCCATTCATCCACTACCCTCTGGAGCGTTTTTACCCGAAATCAATCCCAACCTTTAGTTTGTTGGATGCTAACTGCATATAAAATTTGAACATGATATCTCAATTCGTTCTAAAGTTATCGTGGCTACCGACAGACAGACAGGCCGACAGACTAACAAACCGACAGACCGACAGACCGAGAGACCGACAGACAAAATTTTTCGTTTATGATGCCTTTTTGGCCCTTTTTACGACGTTAAAGCGAAAAAAAATTTTGAAATCTTTGTCGCCGATGCGATACTTCCACACGTTGTGACGATGTGTAAGTAAAAGTATCAAAACATATAGAAAACATGATTTCGGAATAAATTTTTTTCTTCTGTCGGTCTGTATGTCTGTCTGTAGCCACGACAACTTTGGAACGAATTGAGATACCGTCTTCAAATTTGGTATACAGTTAGCACTCGACAAACGAACGGTTATGATTATTTTCGGGTAAAACGGCTTAGGGAGTATGGGAGGAATGGGGGTGATTTGGTGAAACTTCATATTTTTTTCGTTAAAACTCGAGGAATATAACGTTTTAGGGTTAGTTATTAGAAAACTTTTAATTTCATCAAACATCTGTTATTTTGTGCTGATATTAAATTAGGGGTTGAATATGTGTCGGTGAAATATTGTTGACAAACATTTCGAATTTTTTTTGCAAAATGGCGTAAAAAGTCTGAAAACATAACTCAGAATGTTAAAAAATAGGGACTGTATACAACCAACTAACAATTTAGTAAATTGTCAGCCCTGGCCCAAGTCTCTATTTTTTAACATTCTGTGTTATTTGGAACTGCCGTGACAACATACTACTTGGCTCCACAACGAGATGGCGGCACGTGTTTCGTATCTTACATCTCACTTAGTTTTGGGAGGCTGGCTACCATAGCCATATTACTTTATAGGTGTATTTTCGCTGCAATTAGTATGCCGTACTTACGAGCTCTAATTAGAACAAAACCGGTCTACGGTCCTAATTGTGATGAGAATGCATCTAGCCTTACATACTTTGTCCCTACATTCGGGAATAAATGGGCCAGGGCTGACAATTTACTAACTTGTTAGTTGGCTGTATACAGTCTCTATTTTTTAACATTCTCCGTCAACCATTTCTTCTAGGCTAATAGGCGCCAACTCCTCTTCCACACCAAAACCCAAATCAGTGCCAAAACAGCCACTAATCCCCTTAATTTTCCGGGGTGTGAGCTCCTTACTTCCTTTAGATTGCATGGAGGCGTGTGCGCATACGTCCGTAGCAATCTACCCTGCACCAGACTCCTCAATTTAGGAGTTGGAAGAAAATAGATACTTTGAATGAAACTCTCTCTCTCTCAGGGCCGCAACTAAATTCGTCTGTTGGTCGGTCACCTTCTGACAACAACTTTCTCCAGCTCTTCGACTACGTTTCTGAAAAAAGCGACCGTCTGATTTCTGAATATCCTTCCTCCGAGGTCACTATTCTTGAGGACTTCAATGTCCATAATAAGCAATAGCTAGGATCTTCAAAAACCGATCTACAAGGGAGGGCAGCGTAGGCATTTGCAGCCAGCAATTCTTTAGGCCTTTGCAGTCAGCAATTCTTGAGCCAATATGGTCCAGGAACCTACTTACTTTCCTCGCATCCCAATACACAGCTCAAATCCCTTGGATCTCCTTCTTAGTACAAAACCTGAATGCTAAAAGACATCAGTCACCGTCCCCCTTGGTCGCTCTACACAATCCCAGTCAAGAAAACCGTCAATCATTTAACGACGCGGGAAACCGCTCTGTCCGCATTCTTTCTGAGGCAAAAAACTAGTTTAATAACTACATCAAAAACAAAGTCGTCTCAAGCTGCAATGGCAGCCAACCCTTCTGGACTCTTGCTAAATCTATTGGGAATAATTTGTGCAAGAGCATGTTCCCCTATCTTGTTTCAGGGGGTGAAATTGTTTCTACCGCCCTGGGCAAGGCTCAACTTTTTGCCTCGTTGTTCGCCGGCAATTCTACTCTCAACCCATCTCCAAATGTTCAACCACCAACAGTACCCAATGTCGCGCATAAAATGACGGATATCATTTTGAAAACTAAAAAGGTACGAAAAATGCTCGCTTCTCTTTATACCAGGAAAGCCTCTGGCCTTGAAGAGATCCCAGCAATTGTTCTCAAAAAATGTGCACCAGAACTTGCTCCTGTCCTGACTAGTCTCCTTCAGACATCTTACAACACAGAATTACCAAAACTCCTTGAAAAACACAGTCTAATCGACGGCAGGCAGTATGGATTCCGTCAGCGCACATCAACTGCCAACCTCCAGTTCCTTTGTCACCCATTCTTGGAACAAGTCTATGGAACTACACGGTGAATCCCAGTTTGTCGCTCTATCATATCCGAAGCATTCGACCAGGTCTGACACGCAGCGCTGCTTAATAAGCTTCCGGCATACGGCCTACCACCAAGACTCTGTATCTAGACAGCAAATTTCCTGCCCAACCGGAATTTTCTGTTGTCGTAGATAGCCATTCCTCTAAACTGTATCCAATTAATGCAGGAGTCCATCAAGGTTCAGCTTTAGCCCCTACTTTGTTTCTTCTCCACATCAATGACCTCCTCTCTAGCACATCCAACCCAGGTCACAGTTACGCGGACGACAGCACCCTCCACTCAAATATACAATATTCTAAGCCTGCCTCTTTACCCCAATTAGATGAGGATCGCAGACTCATGGAGGGTTCTGTCTCTGTGGATTTCCAAAAAATATTAGACTGGGGAAGTAGAAATCTTGTACAATTAAACTCCAACAAATCTCTGGCTTGCTTTCTATCTCGTAAGAGATACACCAGCCCTAGAACCCTCCATCACGATGAACAACCAAGTTATTTAAAGTAATGAGTCCTTTTCACTTATTGGCATTTCTGTGGATCGAAATCTCAATTGGCACCAACATGTCACATAAATTGCAGAAGCGACTGCTAAGAAATTAGGTTTCCTCTTCCGGACTCACAAATACTTTTCTCCAGCTAATATCTATACCTTATATACTTCACAAATAGAGCCAAACCTCGAATACTGCTCCCACATCTGAGGTTCCTCTGACGCTTCTACACTCGCTATCCTGGATTTCATTCAGAAGAGAGCTATACGTCTCATCGGTGACCCTACTCTCACCCAAAAGCTGCCATCCCTTGCCCACCGACGTGCCAGTGGTTAGCTATCTCTCTTATATGTATCTGCGCGGGCACTGCTCAGAGGAGCCTTCTTCCATTGTTCCTCCACCTGCTGCCTCCAACAGATATACCAGGGGAACAGAGCGAATGCACCCTTTTACTGCCGAGGTCACCAGACATGGAACATTTTGTTATGCCCTCCTTCTTCTCCGAACCTCCAAACCTTCAAGTCCATAATTAACAAGTTGTCTTTTTCCTCCTTGTCGACACCCACGGTACGATAGTATTTAGGCTGTAAGCCCTCGTGGTGTGTTTTTGAAATACAAAAGACAAATTCTGTGTTATTTGGAGCTGTCTAGACAACATACTACTTGATTTCACAACGAGATGGCGGCACGTGTTTCGTGTCTTACATTTCACATAGATTTGGGAGGCTGGCTACCAAAGTCGTATTATAGGTGTATTTTAGCTACAATTAATATGCCGTACTGATGAGCGAAACCAGTCTACGATTCTAATTGTGGTGAGAATGCATCTAGCGTTACAATCTTTTTGCGTTAAAAAACTTTATATTTGTCAGCAATAATCAACCTCCTCATTCGTTGTAGAAAATATTCCCTGAAAATGACAAATTTTGATTGTATTCACACTAGTGCGTGCACTAGTGTAGTAGAGCCCCAATAAGAAAACTTATTCTTCTAGTTTTAGAATACCTTAAAATAAGGTTGTTTTGAAAAGTTGTTTTACATGCAGGTAACTTTATGTTAACTTTCGTAAAACTATTACCTAAAAGAAGCTAACGGAAGCTGCAGTTAAAACTGAAATAAAAGACATTTCTATGCATATTTCTATCAAACTTTGTACATTTCGTTTGTTGTTCACGAAGATACGCATCAATGAATAATTCAGACATTCATTCAGTTTGTACGAACATAAGAAAGTGTGTCTTGCACGTGGAAAGTATTATCTAAACGCATTGTCTGTGACAAAAGTGGAAAGGTGTGGTCCACTTAACTCTTATTTTCATTTTGATAATGCACTTGTAGTAGAGCACCTTACTCTCGTTGACTTATAAACCTACTAAAGACCTTACATAACATCTACATGAAACCTGTTGACCAAAAAGTGAAATCAATGTAAATTAAATTTATCTAGATCAATTGTATGGCGAACATTTAAATATTTATTACTTATCTGCATTTAAAAATAATAGCAAGGCACTTTTCGTAATATCTGACATAAAAAAAGAAACTTAACGGCGGTCGTGAAAAACGAGAGCAACTTAAAAAGGCGTATTTTCTGTAACAGACATGATTACGTATAATACCTACCTGTCTTAAATCGACAAAAGTTCTTAGCCTGCAGTGTATGTTAAGAAGTTTTAATTTTTACTTACATTTAATTGGACCCAGCATCTGTAGATGTTTTGCATAAGAAGGAGACAAGCTGATTTGTTCAGTTATTGCCTTTTAATAAGATGCTAGTTTTTCAGAGCAAAACCTTTTCACCCGTTCCAGCTATCAGATCAAAAGAATGGGAAAAGTCTGGACACAGCAAGTGCGTTATGGTTGTGAATTTTCATAAAAATGATCTGGCACCAAATATTTTATTATAACTTTTTTTCCTTGCGACATAGAAATCTAAATTTTAGTATGTGCTTTACTTTTTATATCGTAAACCTACATACCAGCTTTGGTTAGCATAGCTTTATAATTTTTTGAGATAATTTTTTTTTCTCTAAAGACAACTCAAAATTTACCCGGGAAACCTCGTCCGATTTTCTTGGCTGACGAACCTATGCAAGCCACTTGAAAAGGACGGTACCTGCCAAATTTGATCAAAATCATCCTTTTTTTTTAATTATAGCTGTCATATATATATATATATATATATATATATATATATATATATATATATATATATATATATATATATATATATATATATATATATATATATATATATATATATATATATATACAGGCTGTTTCAAAAAACATGCACAATCGCTCGTGGGGCAATTCCTTACTAAAAAATAAGAAAAAAAGTTCCTGTGCACATGGGCCCGGAAACGCATATTTTCCAATATACAGGGAGTTGAATTTTTTTTTATTTTAATTTTTTATAAATAATTTCAAAACCACTGGATTGATTTTAATGAAACTTGGAACTTGAAAGTGTATTATGAAAGTGCATATTTTCAAGTGAGAATCTGCTTACAACTGCGTCAGTGGCGTGCGTACGGGGCAACTAAAAATTCATTTGGGGAAAAATATGTGCGCCACTGTCTTTTTCCAATTTTGATACATCAGTTATGAAGCTTATTACATAAGCCACAAAAGCTACCTCTTGGTATTTTTTCGTTCAGGGCATCCCCTAGGAGATATGATTAATTTTATAAAAAAGGGCAAAGTACCGATTAGTCGGCGTAATAATAATAATAATAATAATAATAATAATAATAATAATAATAATAATAATAATAATAATAATAATAATAATAATAATAATAATAATAATAATAATAATAATAATAATAATAATAATAATAATAATATATGTTTACTGCAACCATAAGAATATGAAAAACAAAACATAGAGTAAACATTACAGCAATAAACGTGCAAATAACTAACCTACGTAAAACTTATTGGTGATAAACATTCAAATGAATATTACAAACATTGATAAAAAATGATAAATAAAAAATAAAAATAAAAAATGAAAAAAGTAATCGTAAAGACACCATGATTTTTACAAACTCTTGTTTTTTGTACATTACTCAATTGACTTTAATAACAAAGCTAAAGAAAATGTTGAAAGTGACCACCATTAGCGTCGTTACAATTATTTAACCTTCTGCGCAAAGATCTTCTTACTCTTCTGCAAATATTTTGGTCTTCTCTAATGCTGTCAAATGCATATTCTATTCTTCCCAACAATTCTTCTCGTGTATTTACTGGTGTTTTATACACTATTTCTTTTAAATGACTTCACAAATAAAAATCGAGAGGATTCAGGTCCTGAGATAGAGGTGGCCATGACACCGAACCTCCACGACCAATCCATCGATGACAGTATGTGTTGGCTAAATATGTTCTTACAACTGCTGCAAAATGTGCGGGCGCACCATCATGCATTGTACCATTTCTCATAAAAAGCGGTAGTAACAACGGCAAATCATTTTGTAAAAAGTTTAAATATGATTCATGGTCAAGACGATTCGGTAGAACAACAGGACCAATTTTGTGATTTTCAATAATAGCAGCCCAAATATTGATGGAAAATTGATACTGCGAATCTGCAACTCTTAGAGAGTGTGGGTTTTCATCGGCCCATGTATGTAAATTGTGAAAATTTACGATACCTTTTCGCGTAAATGACGCCTTATCAGTATATAGTACACGTTTAGAAAAATGTTGGTCGCGCCTAAGTTTGTTTAAGAACCATTGACAAAACATTACCCTTGGTTGAAAGTCTCTAGGTAGAAGTTCCTGGACACGTGTAAAATGATAGGGATATAAACTTTGATCCTTCAGAGTTCTGTGAACTGATGATGCCGAAATATTACCCAGTTCGGTGGCAATAATTCTCGTACTTGTACTAGGATCACGTTCAACTCTATTTAATATTGTCTCTTCAACTCGTACAGTTCGACGGTATGTTCTGCGTCCAGAGTCAGCTTTTAAAGGTTTTAAAGAACCAGTTTCTCTCAAATGTCTTACAATACGTGGGAAAATATTTTTGTCAGGAATTCTTCTTTGCGGATAAGTTTTCTGATAAACTCGCACAACTTGTCTAGCATTTTGATTTGTTTGTCCATAAATTAACAACATATCAGTCAAATCCGCTGAAGTGTACTTAATGAAAACCATCTTGAGAGGAGGAAATAATATTAATGAGCAGCTCAGTATCAACAAATAACTAAAAACGAAAATACTGCACCGTATCAAAATTTAAAGAATAGCACGAAAACTCTTTTGACGCCTACCAAGCACTTCAAAATTGTAGAATTTAGAGAACTGTCAAAAATTATAGTTTCATGGCACTTAACGATTACTGTTTTCATTACTCCAACGAATCGGTACTTTGCCCCTTTTTATAAAATTAATCATATCTCCTAGGGGATACCCTGAACGAAAAAATACCAGGAGGTAGCTTTTGTGGCTTATGTAATAAGCTTCATAACTGATGTATCAAAATTGGAAAAAGACAGTGGCGCACATACTTTTTCCCCAAATGAATTTTTACAGTTACCCCGTACGCACGCCACTGACGCAGTTGTAAGTGGATTTTCACTTGAAAATATGCACTTTCATAATACACTTTCAGGTTCCAAGTTTCATTAAAATCAATCCAGTGGTTTTGAAATTATTTATAAAAAATTAAAAAAAAAAAAAATTCAACTCCTTGTATATTGGAAACTATGCGCTTCCGGGCCCATGTGCACAGGAACTTTTTTTCTTATTTTTTAGTAAGGAATTGCCCCACGAGCGATGGTGCATGTTTTTTGAAACAGCCTGTATATATATATATATATATATATATATATATATATATATATATATATATATATATATATATATATATATATATATATATATAGGGTGGCGCATTGAAAACAAAACAGACCGATTTGCCTCCAGAGAAATTATTTCTTTAAGAAACACTGAAACATGTCAATTCTAATATTGAGGGGGACATGTTTTGACATAAAACTCAACTTTGTCGCATCAACCCCTTAAGGGTGGTGATAACAACCCTTATCTTTTAAATAGGGAACATGGGTCGAGTGTGACATCATTTGAAAGCTCTTTCTTTTTTTAATTCAGTATACTATTTTTTTTAATGTTTTGTCAACTCGTTTAAAAATTATTTAGTTGGAGTTGCAAGAACGTATTTCATTCATTGTGATAATAAATGCACTAATTAGTCAATTTTTCGTTAAAAATAAAACTAAAAAACCAAATCAAACGTTCAAAAATGTTTATTCAGTTGAGTAAGTGTTCAAATTGTTGACCACCAGCTTTCATACAAAAGTACAAATTTTGTTCAAAACGAGCTCTGACATTCTGGAACATCTGTGAAGTTATTAGACGGCATTCTTTAACAATGCGTCGTCGTAATTCTTCCAGAGACTCCGGTTCTGTTGCGAAAATTCTACTCTTTAAATGGCCCCATAGAAAGAAGTCTAAAGAAGTTAAATGGTGATCTAGGGGGTCACTCAATAGCACCTCTACGCCCAATCCATTGCTCTGGAAACTTTCTGTTCAAAAACTCTCTAACACGTTGTGAAAAATGCGGAGGAGCTCCATCTTGTTGAAACACTAATTGATTTTCTTGATAGCGATCATCATTTTCAACACTGTAAATTAGTAGAGGGTAAACGATATCTTCTAGTAACTCCAAATACGTTTCGCCACTCAAATTGCCATCAAGAAAAATTGGTCTGATTAAACGGTCTCCAAAAATGCCAGTCCAGACATTCAATTTTTGTGGAGTTTGAGTGTGGACTTCGTGAAAATTTCTTGGATTATTATCTGCCCAATAACGACACTTATGACGATTGACTGTAGAGTTTAATAAAAACGTACACTCGTCTGAAAAACACATATTGAACAGAAAGTTTCCGTTATCAGCTATTCGTGCAGTCATAACTTCACAAAACTCCAGCCGCTGATCAAAAGCATCTTCATTTAGCTGTTCTACAAGATGAATTTTATACGGGTGAAATTTATGATGTTTCAATATTCGCTAAATTGTTCTTCTTTTGATGTTGGAAACAGTGGTCAATTTTCTCGTGCTCAAAGTTGGGTCTGCAGCAATTTGTCCTAAAACTTTAATCTCAGTAGTCTCACTTCTAACCGGAAATTCACGTCCAGGATCCCGTTTTTTGTTGGCTACTGAACCACTTTGTTGAAACTTTACAACTAACTCCAAAATCTATTTTCTGTTAACATGTTTGTTTGGATGTCGTTCATTAAACAAATTTACGGTATGGTTGGCACAGTCATCGTTTTTGAAAAAAAGAGTAATTAGTTCAACTCTTTCTTCTACAGAATACACCACTGTGAAATTAATTTTCGGTAGTACTATCAAGTATCAAACCGATCGATAAACTGAAATAATAAACCGCATTTCTCTCATTCCGATAAGAAAGGTTCTGATAGTCAATTTTTTGTTTTCAAACCAACAAAACATTGACTATCAGCACATTTCTTATCGGAATTAGGGAAATGCGTTTTTGCATTTTTAACTCTGAATAATTTTTAAACGAGTTGTTAAAACTTCCAAAAAAATTTGTGTGCTGAATTCAGAAAAGAAAGATCTTTCAAATGACCTGTTTCAGCGTTTCTTAAAAAAAATATTCTCTGGACGCAAATCAGTCTGTTTCGTTTTCAATACGCCACCCTATATATATATATATATATATATATATATATATATATATATATATATATATATATATATATATATATATATATATATATAAACAAATAAAAATTTAAACTTACCCTGCTTATGGATTCTAGGATCCTAGTTGTTTTAAAAATTGTTTTAAAATTCAAAAGTCCGGATCTCCCCATTAGTGAATTTTTCTATGAAAATTCACTAAAAGTCATTATTCGTACTATTAAGCGCACATTTAAAAAAAGTTTGGGGCGCGCCAAGTGCATTATTGTAGTGAATTTTCAAAAGAATGGTACACTCTTTGTAAGATATATTATCAAAACTAATCCTCTAAATTTAAATGGTATTTGGAGATTAGTTTTTGAGGTCCTAGTAAGCGATTGCTTGAAGAAATTTCTATTCTCTATGGAGCTAGAAGATTAAAATTTGGTACATATATATAAATACTGCAAGTCGCTTTAAAAAAATTGTGTTACAAATTTCATTAAAGTTACAAAAGTTTTCCAGAAAAAAACAATGATTTACAAACGGAATGTACCTGCCAAATTATCAAAAGGACAGGTATTTTTTCTTGGTCAACAAAATCGAAATAGTTTTTGCAAAGAAAGCAACCAAAAAGGTATTTCACAAAAATTTACTATGGTTCAAGATTGAAGATTCTAGCTTAATGGAAAATTGGGTCATCGGATTTGAAATCATTTTACGAAAATTCTCTACCACAACGTACTTGCTGCATCCAGACCCTCATCGCTTATTTACTATTGCTGTATCCATACTTTTTTAAATGATAAAATATTGTAGTTCATTATGTGAGACTGACAAACAAGGCAACCTCAAATTCATTTTTGGAAAAATATTTTAAACAAATGAAATGAGGTAACAATTTAAACACAAATTAAATATTCTTGGTTCGTGGCTTCGTCACGGGGTTCTCCTCCCCCTTCTACACGCCTACAACCACCCTCAATGCATCAACATGAAGAATATAAACAAGAGAAATCTCTTCGGAACATCCCCTAAGAAAGTTGCGTGACCTGACGTGAATAAGGGTTCTGGGCGAAGTAAACAGGATTTTAAGAAAGTAAAGCTGCAAAAGGGGTAAAAGATGAGATTATAGAGGTCCAACCAAGCTGTTTTTGTAGCTTTCCGTTCACATTTCCTTTTTATCTTCTTCCCCGTCCAGCAACCCTATTTACTCCTGGTCCTGTAACTTTCCTAGGGGCCGTTTGCAAGAAATTTTTCTTGTGGTATGTGCATTCAGAAAGGGTTCTAGGCATGTTCCCTATGGGTTAATATTTGAGGGATTTAAGAAATTCGTAAGTAGACCAGTTAATGTCAAACTGACAGATAACTCCAGGGCTCGGATTATATGCATTTCGAATATTTTTTGCGTTATTTAAGTGTATTTTGCCTAAATTGCATATTTCCATATATTTGGCATTATTCGCATATTTTACAATTTTTTGGGGTTTCCGTATATAACAATAGCCATATACTTGTTTCAATGTAAGGAACTGCTAAGGTAATATAGGCCATTCAAATGCAGCTGGCGGAAAGGGGATGCCAAATTCCTGGTATTGTATAGTTCGAGCGCTTCACGCAGATATAATACAGTCCGCTAGACATGGTGAGCTACCTCTGGGCTCTTATAATCCACCGCCTCCTAGCTTTGTATGTGCTATACCGAAATGAAACCAGTAGCTAGTAGGTGAGAGTATAAAAACAAATTTTTGGCAGGATTGTCGGTAATGGCGCTCTTTTCTTGTACTTTACATCAACGAGAAATAAATAGCAATGCAATTTGTGGGTATTGTATAAATCTAAAATTCGTAAGAACTAGGATTTTAGCTCGTCTGTCTTAAAAACTGCGTCCGAAATTCCCAATAATAATGGCAGAATGTATTAAAAGGACTGACCGCCAGGTAATTTTATTCGTATAAATATTTATTAAAATATTATGTCTCGTAAGAAGACATTAAAGGGGATTAAGGCTGATTTCATTACACGCCAGTAGTGTCTAGAATTTAAAGAATTTGTTTCTCTTATTTAGTTTGCTTGTGCTTAGTTGCACGCGCAATGAATTTACTTTATCTTTAGACATTGTTAGTGTGGGGTTCTTTCTATTATTTTATACTGTAAAAAACGTGCACCAAATTGCCGAGCTGGATAAGGCCACACCAGGGCATTCCGTACATGGTTACAACGTTTGTTGTAAACCATGCGGGCAAGTGGTAAGTTACTTTTTATTTTAAGCAGCTGATCTATTTTCTTTGTTTTTCTAACCCTCGCCATTAATCAGCCCAGTATCTATTTGCAAAAGTTTCCGACACATGATTTTTATAATCGAAAGTTATAAAATGTAATCGAAATAAAAGATCAAGTCAAGATAAATCAAGTATTAAAAAAATACCTTGCAGTTCTTAAAAAAATTACTGAAATACAAATTAAAAACATAATTCTTTATTTTTATTACTTAATTCACGGATATTGTATAAAAAGAATACTAAATTTCTATTTATCCACAAATAATGTAGATGCCTGTAGTAATATGGATATATTTTCGAACAAATTTCAAGCGCAAGGAAATACCTCATAGAACAACACTGTAAGACACCTCTGCACCAAAAAAATTGTGCAAAACGAAATTCAAATAATATATCCCAAGAATTAATACGCGATTGTTTAAGAAACCAAACAAAGAAAGCAGAAGAGGATACCTTTAAATTTAACTTATGCACGGCAATGGTTGCTTCTAACATTCCACTGAATAAATTAAATAACGCTGTCTTCAAGTCATTTTTGGAAAAATATTGTAAATAGTCTATACCAGATGAAAGTACTTTGAGAAAAAATATGTTTGAAAAAATGCTATCTAGAAACTTTTTCAGAAGTAAAAACTCTTATAAAAAAAATTTTGTTACGTTGTAGTAGATGAAACTGAAGATGTTTGTGGTAGATATATTTCTAATTTAATGATAGGCACCTTAAGTGAAATTTCTTCATCTAGCCATTATTTAATTGCAGTCAAAGAATTAGAAAAAAACACAAATAATATTACTATAACAAGATCTATTCAAGAGGGTCGGTCAAACGTGTTTTTACCAAATGCTGTACCAGTCGATAAAGTTTTATTACTGCTCACCGATGCTGCTTCATATATGGTCAAAATTCGAATTCATTTAACAATATTTTATCCCAACTTGATTCATTGTACGTGCCTGGCTCACGGGTTAAACACGGTAGCAGAAAAAATTGGACATCAATTTCCTTTAGTCAATGAATTTATTAATAATATGAAAAAAGTGTTGGCCAAAGCTCTTTTAAGAGTTGAAAGATATAGAGAAGTTCTGCCTGGGGTACCATTATCTCCTAGACCTGTAATCACGAGATGGGAAACCTGGGTCGAGGCTGCCTTCTTTTATTTTGAACATTTTAGAGAAATCACGGAGGTAATGCTTGAATTTGCAGATGAAGCAGGTGCGTCAGTGAAACAAACAAAAATTATTTTAAACGACTCCAAATTGAGCCGGCAATTATGTTTTATAAACAGTAATTATAAAAAACTTTTTAAGAGTAGTAGTGTCTGATTGACGGGGACACTGGTTAAGAGATTAGATACGTCAAAAGACACCAGAAATGAATTATCATTCAACTCTATGTCCATGAGTCTATCTACTGGCTCAGTAGAACTCTTAACTTGTTCTTTGGCTTGTTGTGCTTGTCAGTTTACTCTGATATTTTAATTCATTTTGACTGCATGTTTTAGCTTTAACTTAGTTTTTTAACTTCTGTTATTGTAACTGCTTAGGTTTTTACTGTAGATCTCTTAGCTTTAGTTTGACTTTTAGTTTGCTTTTCACTGTGCGACTTTGTATTTTAATCTTAACGTTTCTGTATAGAGTGTCTTGTCACCATTGTGCTCTACCCTGCAAAATTGCCTACCAGAAAAACGATGTATTTCTGACACACCTTTTTATTGTGTTTCTAGATTTATTCTCTGAAGATCGCCACTTAGTGGGTTGAAACGCGTTGGGAAATTTAATAAATTTTGTCGTCTGGAGAGAAGCCTTTCATTGAGTGTTCTAATTATAGATTTTATTGTGTACAGCACATATTCTTAACTTTAAATAATTTAATTCACCCTGTTGCATAATTGCTTTAAAGTATATTATTTACTTACAGGTGGCTGTGTTTACAATTCTTGCAGTAAGTCATGCTCAAGATTATGATTATCAGCCAGCACCGAGGCCTGCACCAGCCCGGATAAATCCCAGTTACTCCGGTAACGCACCTAAACCAACTCCAGTGGCTATACTTAAACAAATAAATAGGTAAGAAGAAAAACTTATTTGACTGTAGTTTGAATTGTCCACTGCACAATGTGTTTCACGATTAATAAAACCCAGTTAGATGTAACGAAAATGATTGAAATATTGTCTTGTAAAATACAAAAGTCTAGACGCAGTAAGTGCGTTATTGTAGTGAATTTTCATTAAAACAATTTAATAATATAAATGTTTTTTTTAATAAAGCATGCATCAAATTTGCTTACCAGTGTAACCTGTCTAGTCAAAACATAAAGTACCATATTTCATCAAAATAACTTCATTGTTTGAAAATGTACAAAAATTTCCCGAAAATAAACTCAAAATGTTCCCGAAAAAACTGGTTTCTCGTTCAACGAAACTTAAAGGTTAATAAAAAATTGAGCTAGTCAAATTTGAAGCATTTAATGAAAATTATCTACTAGAATGCATTTGCTGCGTTCAGAATATCTTTTCTTTTCTTACAAACATCCATTCTGTTTTGATGGAAAATGCAATAATATAAGGAGCATTAGATTAAAAAAAGAAAATTATTGTCACCAACGACTTATGGGTCTGCCTGTGATTGTAGAAATATTTTTTAAGATGAAGCTAAAGACACCCTATAATTAAAATATACAATTTGTTTCTCGTATATTGTATAACAACGGTTATATTGCGCTTTATTGATTTTCTACGAAAATTCGCTAAACATTATATACCGTTAAACGATAAACTCTATAGCTAAAACTATTACCAAAGCATCAGAGACAAAGTCTATTTGATATGAATTTTCTGGATATGTTTTTATAAAATGAAGGACAATGACGGTTGAAGCTAAGACTTCAAGGTTTGTAAAACATTCTTCTCGTGACAGTTTCTCTGCAGAACCTGTATTAGTTTTAGGTTCTTTGTCTAAATGTTGCCAATTTTGACGTTTTAAATCGAGACTTTGACGCTTTAAGGGAAACCCTAAATGTTTTGTGAATTTTCTTTTGAAAAAGTCAGTAATGAGGAGATTCCGACTTTTAAATTTTGAAAAAATTTCTTCAAAAAAGCGCAAACTAGCACCCCTCAAACCCAAACCCGGGGTCAGTTTCAATTTTTATATGTTTATATATATATATATATATATATATATATATATATATATATATATATATATATATATATATATATATATATATATATATATATATATATATATATATATATATATATAACACACCGGTAACTCAAAAAATAATAGGCCCATTTTAATCAAATTTGGTGAGTACCTTCCCTTTGCAAGTGGCTTGGATTGCTTCGTTAGCCAGGAAAATAGGCCCCGATTGTCTAGGAAAATGTTGTGTTTTCTTTCGGAAAAAATTATATCTCCAGAGGTAACAAAGTAAGGGCAACCAAATTTGGTGCGCGTGTTTGTATCATAATAATATCCACGTACAAAAATTTCGGTCTGTAGGTTGAAAAACAAAATGTTATAGGTATTTAAGAAAAAAAAATTTGGGTTTTTCTAGAAACATCAATGTGCGACTTGAAACGTCAAAATTCGCAATATTTAGGCAAAGAACCTGGTGCAAATAGGGATTATGTAAAAAAAATATCACCAGAAGGGGATTCTGCAAACCATTAGGTTTCAGCTTCAACCGCCATTGTCCTTCATTTTACTAAAATATTTACAGAAAATTCACTTCAAATACACCCTTTCTCTGATGCTTTGACTACAGGTTTAATTTAAGTTGATGCTTTGGCTGTAGGTTTAGTTAAGTTTATGGTTTAACCGTCCATAATTTTTAGCTAATTTCCGTAGAAAAAATTCGCTAATGAGGAGACCGCGACTTTTTAATTTTAAAAAGATTTCTTCAAATGAGGGCAAAGTAGGCGTTTTGTTTTTTATTTATTTTTAATTGAAACTGTGTAGCACATGTCATTTTATCATGTATATAGTTTTGCATTAAATTTAGGTTGTAGCAATTTATATTATCTGTTAGGTTTATTTTGCCTTAGGGCTCGTGCGCATTTTTGCCGCCCCAATAGTACCGCAGCCTTTAGCTTCTTGTGCATGAATTTGTTAGGTTTGGTTTATTCTGTACTATTGTTTTGCAGTAATTTATATTGATTTTTTTTTAAATGCTTTTACCCTGTCATTGGTTGTAACTGTTGGGTAAATTAAAAAAATAAAAATAAATCGTCAGATAAAAGAACAAAATCCACACAACATATAATGTCAGAAAACTCGTGTATTTTGAACACAGATGTAGAGACTTCTTCTCTGCTTTCATAGATATACTGCCTGATGATGCCGTAAAAGACAAAACGGGTTGCAAATACTTTTAAAGCCAGAGAAAGGTTTAAACATATGTATTTAGTATGGAACAGATTCACCAAATAAGGGCAAAAACAATTAACGAATCTCGAATTTTTGTTTAAGACCATGCATTTCTTAACTTAACTTAACTACTTTTAGAGCTCAGGCAAATTGTAGACAGATTTTTTATGTGGCTGCCAATATAAAAAAACATTTTAAAAATTTATTTATATAGAATAAGGTTACATTCATTCAGAAGAAATCACAATTTAATCAGTAGTTAAACTCATCTGACCGTTAATATTTTTCAACAGGCATAATGAAGATGGATCGTATACTTATGGCTACGAGGGTGCTGATGGCTCGTTTAAGATCGAGACGAAACTTCCAACAGGGGAGGTGAAGGGCAAATACGGGTACGTGGACGACACAGGTAAAGTCCGTGTTGTAGAATACGGAGCTACCAAGTATGGTTTCCAACCTGCAGGAGAAGGAATTACCGTAGCTCCTCCTACACTAGTGGATGAAACCACCAACAAAGATGGTGCGCTACTACCAGAATATTCTGGTGCTTACTATGACCAGGATCAGGCTGCACCTGCACCCATTCCAGTGAGACCTGCTCCAAGGCCCAGACCTCAGCCGCAGCCACAGAGATCTTACGAATCGTACTCACCTCCACAACAGTTTGATGCTGCACCACCAAGGAGAACTTCATCTCCTGTACCACAGAGACCTCTAGCTATACCAGGGGCAGTTCCTGCTAGTACACAGGTATATGGCTTATTATATGTTTTAATATAAAACGGCTTTTCCGAATATTGCTTCACCTAATTAATCAGGAGTTAGGCTGACTACAGAAAATTGCAGAACTTGCAAGGGCTAGTCGAAACACATCATATTTACGTCTCTGTGTCAATTTATTTCGGAGTTTATAAGGAATTCTTTTATATAGGAAATTAACATACAATTTTTTTCTAACGCCTTTGTAAGAAAAGGATAGATAGTAGTACAGCGAACTTTTTGGGTGGCTCATCGAATTAGGGCTCTAATGTCGTAATTTTCCTTATCGACGTTTTCCACCTATGCTTAGTAACTAATCTATATACAATGTCTGGAAAAAACCGTTACAAATAGCAATATCTAAATAAGTTTGTTCATATCTGAATTATATCGCTTACTGCTCAAAGAAAAACTGAGTAACCTCCAAACAAGAAAGCTCAAACTCGAGATTTTGTGACCGGAGGGATGATTTGAATCTGATGGTATGAAGAAACTTGTAAAAGTTTCTTTCCTATAAATGTCAATTTCTAACCTATCTACATTTTTGATGACAAGAGTATCAAGGAAGGGTAATTGGTCGTTTCTCAATTTCGTAAGTACACTCGATTGAAGAGAATATACTGTTCAACTAACAAAATTATTGATGTTATATATATATATATATATATATATATATATATATATATATATATATATATATATATATATATATATATATATATATATATATATATATAGTCATGACACTCTAGATTTAAATTCAAAATCTTATTTTTTTTTAAGCAAAAATGTCAAAAGTTGACATATGAGGAGTCATTGTATGTAGAATGTCATTTTCTATCAGTTAACCAAAAAATACCGCAGGCGCAATTTAAAAATCAAAAGTTGCAGACATTGCCAAGGAAACAGGATGTGACCGAAAACAACTGAATACGTCAATCAATCTGGATTTATGTCATATACTAACATACCAAATTTCATTCTTTTATTGGCGTGAGCCACTTTTGACAAACACCTGGTGTACTTTTATGTTTGTTGAGTATTTTTTTTTACATTTTGTATTTGTAAGTTTTATGTTTCCTATATTTTATTGTATAACATGAAACTCTAAAATGTATTTTGCATAAATGGAGGGAATAAATTGATATTGTATTATATATCATTGTGTTATTTGCAGAGCTTCGACTTTGGACCTCCATCAAGACCCTCCCAACAAAGCTACTCTCCAATATCCAACTTCGCACCGGCTCCACGACCAGCAGCCAGGCCGGCTCCTAGACCAGCACCAAGACCTTCATTTGGCTTCTCCGATCCTGCACCCATCGAAGAAGATTTCGGTGAACCTGAGAGTAGCCCGATCAGGTCGGCACCCAGGATAACATACGCTCAACCGGCTCCCGCTAGAGCAGCTCCACCTCAATACGCCCCAGCTCCCAGACCTCAGCAACAGTACGCTCCAAGGCCATCACCAAGTGGTGGACGCAGCGGTGGAATCTTAGATCAACTTTCCAGGGACTACGCACTACCTGAAAATGGAGCCGCCCCTCTGCACGACATTAGCTTTGGTTATTACTAGACTTAGCTAACTAATAGTTAAGGAATGCTCATTGTTATACAGAGTATGGCGCGAAGACCTTCTTTTAGACATATAGATCGAACTAAAGATACCTTATTTATCAAAATGTGCATACGGGGGATACTCACTTAAGTTTTCTCGGTTAAATTATTTGCGTTAAGATGCGACTTCCGGTAGTTACTTTTAATGGACAGAACTTCGTGAGTATTACTCGTATATAAATTTTCAGAAATGAAGTGCTTTCAGTTTTGCCTATAGAAGCTAATAGAAGATCTAGGCGCCACACTCTGTATATAGAAACTATAATGTATTTGAAAGTGCATTCAGCCATATGTGATACCAGTTATTTTATAGTACTGTGGATTGGTCGTTTTTCTCTTTCTAACACTCATTTAGAATATGTTTATAACTTTCCACAATTTTGCTCCTATTTTGTTGTGTCAATATTGCATTTCTTACATAGTTTTCTGTGATCTGCTTGTAAAACAAATATGTTTTTTGACTCTTATATCATCTAGATATTTAGCGCTATACCTATCAGCATAGACTTTACTAATGTCAATATCTAAATAATAATGCTTCTGTTTATCTATAATGTAGTGACATTGTCATAGTTTTCATTTTCCAGTAAGTTGCTGCTATAAATTTTAAGATAGTAGCAAACAATGATTCCACAGTGAAAAGTAAAATAAGTAGTGCCAGAATTTAGGTAATTATTGAGATACTAATCTGATAAAATGTAATTTTTCATAGGCAAAACATTTAAATTTGTTGTTCGTAGACTAAAATTTTACCTACTTCATGTTTTATTTCTATGCCAGTGGCGGCTCGTCGGATGACGCTGGTAAAGCGCTGGTCCACCTATATTTTTCGGTTAAGCTAAACTTTTTCATTCAAAATCCACCATAATTTTAATTTATTTTTTTTCACTCTCTCAAATTCATTTCGTACAATCACAAAACATATATCGTGACGTCGCGCCGCAGTTGATAATGTATTTTATAGTAATTTAATATATATATATATATATATATATATATATATATATATATATATATATATATATATATATATATATATATATATATATATATATATCAAAAAATTGTGGGAAAGCCGTAAGTTGCAAAATAAAACTCTTTATTACATGCCGAGCTTTCGGAAAAAAAATTATTCCATTCTCAAGGCTATAACATGGAAATAAAAAGTTTATAATTTACCTAAAAAAAAATATATAAGTTTAAAATACTTACAAATAACGTGAGTTTTACTGAACTATTTATTCAATAACAAAAATGAAAAAACCTTTTTATAAATTTGAGTGAAGTCGAAAAGTGCCAAACATATAAAGCTAACTGTTGTCTAATTGAATTTGTTTTTTGTTTTTGTCTAAGAAATATAAATAGGGGTAGTGATTTCTAAAATTGTTATCTTTCTTTAAGTTTATTAAATTGTCGTTAAAAGTAATTTCAAATTCTTCTAAATACATTCTTCTATTACTTAAGGTTTCACAGTGTAAAATAGAAACATTACTAAACTTTATATTGTGGCCAGTGTCGAGATTATGTTCTGACAGAGCGCAAGTTCTTTTTGTAAGCGTATGTCACATTTGTGCTGTGTTAACCTATCTTTAAGGACTCTGCTTGTTTGGCCAATGTATCTTAAACTACAATTATTACATGGAATACAATATACCACTTGTTAGTTTCCACCGTTTGTTAAGATTGCGTCGGATCGTGAGAGGCGTATTTTTCTTTTTACTATGGTGCCGTTAAACAACAATCTGGTATGTGTCGCATTTACAGACTTTTAAAAGCTGGATTTTTCATGTTTCTTTTTGGCAAGTGAAATTGATTTGTTTATTATAACATCTAAAAGAATAATTTCAAAATAATAAAATATTAGATATAAAATTTCAAGTTGTAAAAAAAGAGAAGGGCCATGAATTAGAAAAAAATATGCTTGTAGCTCTTCCCTCTATAAATAGATTTTCATAGGTAATACGCGCTGTATTATATTACCGTATGTGTGCGTGTACAGTGTCCTCTCATCGAATATTCCTGACCATTATTCCGAAAATTATCAATGTGAAAGTGTATATTTTTGTACAAATGGATTTTTCATTTAAATACTGAAGTGCCAGAAAAACGCATCACCTTGAAAATTAAAAAAAAAAATTCATCTGCGGCGCAGGGGAGGTCTTTGTCTTCCTGGACCACCCTTTGCGGCCGCGCGAATTCTGCCTTATCCACTCTCAATGTTCTATACTACAATTCCTGCCATTTAATAGACTAAAATGAACATATTCATCTTGATGTTCAGTTTATTTCAGTACTCTCTTCACTAATGATTTAACCTATCTTCTATTTTAACTAAATACATACCATATGCATTTGTGTTTAATTATGTGTGCTTATTAGAGAGAATCCCAAACTTTGTTTTACATTTCAAGTTACATTAGTTTATTGTAAAAATTTTTATGTTTGTCTTCCTCATTCGTTTCTATTTACTCCAAAATATAAGGTCTTGGTTAAGCATAATTATATAGATAATTTTCTGTCTGTTTTTTTGCGCGGATTTTAGTGAATTTTCTGAAAAAAAATTCACTAATGAGGATATATATATATATATATATATATATATATATATATATATATATATATATATATATAATAATATTTATTTGGTCCTTTAGTTACAATTATTGTAAATCGGACAAGTCAAAAAACTTACAAGATAAAAAAGATAAAAAACGTATCAAAACTTATCAAAGGTACGTGCCCAGAAATCTAAAATCTAACGAGCTTCACATCACAACAAAAACCATACATTCGCAGTGCAGCTTCACAAAATTCACTCAAACTATAAAAACTATGAGTAATTAAAGCAACCTTCAGTTGCTTTCTAAATTTTTTTGTAAAATTTGTGTCCTTCAGAGAACAAGGCAGCTGGTTGTACAAAAAGCATCCCGCATAATATGGCGACTTCTTAAAAAAAGAATGGTGACATTTATTCAGGTGAAAAGTATCTTTTTCACGAGTGTTGTATCCATGAAAATCCGAGTTGATACCAAATTTTCTTTTGTTTTTATGAATGTAAGTTAACAGGTGGAACAAATAAACTGATGTTAACGTCATAATGTTCTTTTTCTTAAAAATGTCACGACAAGAGCGCCCATAAGGTATATTGTATATTAGTCTCAGGATTCGTTTCTGCAGCACAAATATTCTATGGCAGTCCGAAGATTGGCCCCAGATAACGATACCGTAACTCAGATGTGAATAGACAGCCGCGTAATAGACTTTCAGCAGATGTTCCGAGCTTAAGGAATCTTTAAGCATCAAAATTGCATAAAACGCGGAATTTAATTTCTTGCACATGTGATCAATCTGGTCTATATATAACAGGCTACTGTCAATTCTAACACCCAAAAATTTTGTCACCTTTTCGAATTGCACCGCATTTCCGTTCACCAAAATAGTGATGTCGCACATGCTCTCTCTTCGGTGGCAGTTATGCATTTCAAGAGAAAAAGTCTTGTCATAGTTTAAAATTAGTCGATTTCTATAACACCATTAATCAAAAGATTGTACCACTAATTTTAATTTTAATTCACCGTCTTGCCGAAGACAACAATAGAAGTGTCATCGGCGTACATGAAGACTTTTCCGTCTTGTATAAATTGCGGCAAATCGTTTCCATAAAGTGTAAACAAAAGTGGGCCAATGACACTTCCCTGGGGTGTGCCCATACTTACACTATATCTTCGGGAATTAATATTATTTGCTTTTACAAGTAACTGTCTGTTGGTGAGATACTAAAGTAGAAGGTCGTTGCAAGTGCCTCTTATCCCCAACGCCCACATCTTCTCCTTAACAAAAAAAAAAGGATTTACTGTGTCAAAGGCACAAGACAGGTCAAAAAATAAGGTCACCACAATGTAATTGAGGTCCATTCTTTCGTTTATATATTGAGTGTATTCGATAAGGGCAGTTTCTGTAGAATTATCAGTTCTAAATCCGTGCTGTGATGGTGATATTATATTATTAGCGTTTAAAAACTTGACCATCCTTTTATGTACTGCCCTTTCTATTATCTTTGAAAAAATGCTTAATATAGAGATGGGACGATAGTTCTCCAAATTGGTACTGTCTCCCGCCTTCAACACAGCAACAACCACAACCAGTTTCAATAGGTCAGGGAATTTTCCCAGACATATACAGGAATTTATAATCTCTGTAAGTGGCGCGGCAAGCTCAGCAGCACATTGCTTAATAATTTTTATTGGAACATCATCAAAGCCGCTTCATTTTTTATTAGAAAGTTCGTTAATGATGTCAATAACTTCACATTCAGTTACAGGTGTTATAAAAAATGTTTTGGGCTTATATTGTTCGGCTGTGCAGCTATCAGACATCTTGCCCCCGAAATGCAACATGAGCGTCCTCTCAGCAACACATGAAAAATATTCTGCAAGTACCTTAGCAATTTCTACTCTACTAGTTATATTTTTCTTTTCATATAGTAAATTCGAAATGCAGTGCTCTTCACTAGGCTTGTTTTTCTTAAGATTAACAAGCTGCCATAGTGCTTTAGTTTTATTTGGGGCGTTACAAATATAAGATGCTGTGTAGTTTTTTTTTCCTGTTTAATTAAGCTATTTACCTCGGCTTTAATTACTTTATACATAGCGTTAATCTCCCTCTATCTGGATTGTTTTCGCATTAAATTTAAAAGCCTTAGGTCATTAAGTTTTTGTTGCAAATTTGGTGATATAAATTTTTAAACAAATTCTAACCTAAATTATGTTATTGTATTTCCATTTATTAACTGACTTCAAAAAAAGGAGGAGGTTCTCAATTCGATTGAATTTTTTTTTTATCTGTGTTACCTCATAACTTTTTTCTAAGTAAACCGATTTTCATAATTCTCTTTTGACTTGAAAGTTGATGCTTCTCATGTGGTCTCATATAAATTTGTTCAAGATCTGACCCGTAGTTTTTGAGTTATCCATAAAAAGTCGGTTTCCTTTTAATTTAAACTTATTTCTCAACAATATTACCTTTGTACTTATTATTTTAACACAAGACCTTGTTCATATCCTAAAACTTGTAAATTTTGTCAATATTTCGGTCTCCCTGTTATTATTTAGCCACCAGCATTTGCATGTTAGTTAATTTATTTTCAATCTTTCCGACACTGATAATAACAATATTTATTAGCTGCATTTACGTCTGTCACTTGTCGAATCATGTCATTATCATTCGTCATATTCGCTAATATCAACTGACAAGGTTGAAGTTCCGAACTTCACTACCAACCTTACAGATCGCATACCTTATTATTTCACTCCCTTCTCTAGTTTTTATTCCTTCACTAATTTGCTTCTATTCCATTTCTCTTCTATAGGTACTTGTTTTAAAACTCTGGCGTGCGAAAAACTAGATCATCTTGGCATATGATTTCAAGAAAGCCGTTATAATGTCTTATTTTGTTGTTTTTTTGTCACTATTTCTTTATAGTTAGCCGTGTACAAAATTTATTTTGCGTCTTATCATGATTTCTAAGTTTGTTTAATAAAATTCCAAATCATTTTCGAAAGGTTAACGAACGCTGCAAAAGTTAAAGCAGCAATAAATTGAAATGTTTTCAGTAAAACTCTTGTTATCAGCTATTATTACAGGATACTCACTTTACAAGCTAGCATATTTCTGTTCTATATTTTTAGTAATAATGTGATCTTCTACAATATTTGCAATTATATGGTTTATGCTACTCTCATAGAGCTGTAAACAATGTGCAATAAATAGCGTATGTTCTATCTAGCTTAATGAGCCCCTGAAGATATTAGACAATAAAGCATGTTGTTTACTTAAACTTTAGACTGGGCTTAACTATATCTTTCTCTATTTATAAATAGAAAACTACTTACTTTCAAATTATCTGGTTATTGTCTTTGCAGTAAAGTCAGTAAGCATTTTCGATAATGTAGATATTGATAAGTTTTATTATATTTAAATGGAAATTTTACTTTTAGAGATTGCGAAAGTTTAATAAAAATTAAATATGGAATTATTTTGTGTTTTATTTTCTTTAAAAACATACAATCTTTCAACAACACACCAAGAGGCCTTACAGCCTAAATACTATCGTACCGTGGGTGTCGACAAGGAGGAAAGAGGCAACTTGTTAATTCTGGACTTGAAGGTTTAGAGGTTCGGAGGAGAAGGAAAAACATGTGCCGGCAAGGAATTCCATAACTTAGAAGTCCTCGGGAGTAAAGAGCGCGCATAACAAGATGTTCTATGTCTGGTGATCTGGACAGTAAAAGGGTGCATTCGCTCTCTTCCCCTGGTAGATCTGTTGGGGGCAGCAGGTGAAGGAACTATGGAAGAAAGCTCATCTGAGCAGTGCCCGTGCAGATATCTATAAAAGAGAGAGAGAGAGAGAGAGATAGAGGTCACCAACGGCACGTCGGTGTGCAAGGGATGGCAGCCTTTTGGTGATGGTATACACGAGTATAGCGAGTGTAGAAGTGGCAGCTGCACGCCAGATGTGGAAGCAGTATTCGAGGTTTGGCCTTATTTGTAAAGTATATAAGGTATAGAGATTACCTGGTGAAAAGTATTTGCGAGCCTGGAAGAGGAAACTTAATTTATTAGCAGCCGATTCTGCAATTCATGTCACATGTTGGTGCCAATTGAGATTTCGATCCACAGAAATGCCAACAATTGAAAAGGACTCATTACTTAGAATAACTTGGTTGTTCATTGTGATGGGTCTAGGGCTGGTGTGTCTCTTATAAGATAGAAAGCAAGACTGAGATTTGGTGGGGTTGAATTTACAAGATTTCTACTTACCCCGTCTAATATTTTTTGGAGATTCACAGAGACAGAACCCTCCATCCATGAGCCTGCGATCCTCATCTAACTGGGCTAAAGAGACAGGCTTAGAATATTGTATATTTAAGTGGAGGGTGCTGTCGTCCGCGTAACTGTAAACTAGGTTGGGTGTGCTAGAGAGGGGTCATTGATGTGGAGAAGAAACAAAGTAGGGGCTAAAGCTGAACCTTGAGAAACTCCTGCATTAATTGGATACAGTTTAGAGAAATTACCATCCACAACAACATAAATGCTCCGATTGGAGAGGAAATTTGCTGTCCAGGTACAGAGTTTTGGTGGTAGGCCATAGGCCGCAAGTTTGTTAAGCAGCGCTGCGTTCCAGACCTGGTCAAATGCTTTGGATATGTCTAGAGCGACAATCTGGGATTCACAGTGTAGTTCCATAGACTTGTTCCAAGAATGGGTGACAAAGGAAAGGAGGTCGGCAGTTGATCTGCGCTGACAGAATCCATACTGCCTGTCGTGTATTAGACTGTGTTTTACAAGAAATTTTAATAATTCGGTGTTTATATACTTTTCCATCACTTTCGAGACGAATGAAAGGAGAGAAATGGGCCTGTAGTTGCTAGGAAGCGCTTTGGGTCCTTTCTTGGGGACGGGTTAGACTCGAGCAGTTTTCCAGTTACTAGGGAATATGCCTCTATTGTAAGATGTCTGAAACAGACGAGTCGGGGCAGGAGCAATTGTTGGGATCTCGTCAAGGCCAGAGGCTTTAGTCAAAAGCCAGACTATACTCTAAACCAGCGTTTCCTTTTTATAAAATGATTCATGAAATGCTAAGCCTATATGTCTCTAAGACATCATGAAATTTTTCACAACATAGACATCTACTTGCTTCTTGAAAATAAGGGGTGATTTTAAAAAAAATCGAAAATTTGGATCGCAACGACTTATGGCCCACCTGTGCTTTCTTAATATTTTTGTAAGATGCAGATCAAGGCACCCTATAATTAACGTATACATTTTTGTCTCGTCTCATGTATAATAACGAATATACTGAGCTTTACCGCAGAAATACGTCACTCTGGATATGTGAGTTGTGGGGCCATGTTCGCACTCATTTGAAGAAATCTTGTCATGATTCACACAGTCTCACAGTCTCTTCCATAGCGAATATTTTCTACGGAAATTGGCTTAAAATTACAGACTATTAAACCATACGCTCTATAACTAAAACTACTGCCAAAGTAACAGAGGAAGGGTCTATTTACAACTATGTTTCTGCAGACATTTTAGTAAAATTAAGAACAGTGACGGTTGAAGCTGAAATTTAAGTCTTTGCAAAACACTCTTCTTGCGTCATTTTCTCTACATAAGCAGTATCCGTTTCAGGTTCTTTGCGTAAATGTTGCCAATTTTATGTCGCGACTTTGACGTTTTAGGCAGAAAAACTATAAACATTTCAAAATATTCTTTTTGGTATTTCTTAACGTTTTTGCGTCAAAAAACTTAATCTTGGTGTGTAATATAGAATAGATTTTGTTCTTGACACAAAATATTTTGTTTTTAGAGAATTTTCATTGAGAAAAATTCGCTAATAGAGAGGTCACGATGAAAAGCTTTTGAAAAAATTTCTTCAGATGAGCGCGAATTTGGGTTCCTAGAACCCAAAACCAAGGTCCGTTAACATTTTTATATGTTTATATATATATATATATATATATATATATATATATATATATATATATATATATATATATATATATATATATATATATATATATATATGTATGTATGGATGTATGTATGTATCAGAGCGATAACTCAAAAAATACTAAACTGATTTCAATAAAACTTGTTTTCGGGTTATTTCAAATGTTTCACTTTTTTGGCACATATCAAAAATTATGATACGGTGTTTTTACCGCTATGTAGCAGAGTCCTATGAAAATACGCATTCAGTGAAGTTTTCGTTTATATTATTCGTGAAAAAAATCGAGGTGCCGTATAAAAATTGTTTGTTTCAAAAATTTTTGTGAAATTTTAAAAAAGCTTTTTTCGGATTTCCATGACAAGTGCAATTTTTTTCGGAAGTTTCGTCGAATAGCTTTTTGTGTGGATAGTTATATCTTGGTAGGTAGGTAAATATATTGAAGCAGTTCGTGGGCCAGGCAAATCAGACCAGTTTCTTTCGGGAGCGTTTTAAATTTATTTTTGAAAAAATGTTGTCCTTTTTCAAACATACAAGTTATTTTGATGACATATGGTACATTTGAGTGAATTTTTAATTTAAAAACTGATAGAGAGGTATCGATGGTGAGACTTTGCAAAATTTTTTTTAAATGAGCGCGAACTAAAACCCCTAGAACCAATAGCCGGGGTCAGTTTCAATTTTTATATGTTTTCCGGAAAAATTTTTAGTTTTCTTTCAAAAAAAAATTTTTTCTTTGGAAATTACAAATTTGTTTTAATGAAATTTAAGGGATATGTTGCCTTGAGAGAGGCCTTACTATGTACCAAAACCAAACTTTATAAGTTTATAGAAAATTATGGTTTTTAAAAGTTGAATTTTTTGTCTAAAAAAAATTTTTCGCCGAAAATTACAAAGCTTTTTTAATAAAATTTGGTGGATATCTTGCTCTAGGAAAGGCCTTACTACTTACCAAAACCAAACTTTCTAAGTTCATAGAAAATTGAGTTATTCAAATTTGAAGTATTTAATAAAAATTCACTATCATAACGCATTTGCTGGGTCTCGAACTTTTTTTCTACTATATAGGTTATACTGGTAAGCAAATTTGATGCCAGCTTTCACTAAAAAAGACATATTTGCTACTAAAAGCATTTTAATGAAAATTCACTACCGTAACGCTCTTGCTGCCCCCAGACTTTTTAGCGAATTTTTCGTAAAACGAAAAATCACTAATGAGGAAATCTATATATATATATATATATATATATATATATATATATATATATATATATATATATATATATATATATATATATATATATATATATATATATATATATATATATTGTGTGTCGTATCGATAAGTCAAAAAATAATGGGCCGATTTTGATAAAATTTGGTAGGTACCTTTGCTTTGTAAGTGGCTTGGATGAGTTCGTTAGCGAGGAAAATTGGACTAGTTTTTTCCGGGAAAATTTTTAATTTTCTTTCGGGAAATCTGTATCTGTATCTCCGAAAATAACGAAGCTATGACAACCGTATTTGGCAAATACGTTTCTACGATCAAGCTTACCCTACGTACCAAATTCAGATCACTAAGTTCAAAGCAGAAAAAGTTATAGGCATTTAAAAAAAAAATTTGGGTGCCACTGGTGATCAGAGGAAAGCACAAGAATAAAATATTTTGTGTGACTAACAAAACGAATTGAATATTACATACATCCGTTAAGTCTTCTTGACGCAAAAATGTCAAGAAGTAGCAGTAAAAATATTTTGAAGATTTTAAAATTTTCTTTTTAAAACGTCAGAGTCGCGATTTGAAACTTCAAAATTTGCAATTTTCAGACAACGAAGTTGAAACAAATACGGATTATGTAGAAGATATGTCATGATATGTTTTTCAAAGCCTTAAGCCTCAGCTTCAACCATCATTGTCCTTCGTTTTACTAAAAGATTTTCGGAAAATCCATTTTAAATAGACCCTTGTTCTGATGCTTCGGCAGTAGTTTCAGCTATAAAGTTTATGGTTTAATAGTCTATATTTTAGCAAATTTTGGTAAAAAGAATTATTATTGAGAGGACGGCGACTTATGAATTTAATAAGATTTCTTCAAATGAGCGCAAACTAGAAACCCTAAAACCCATATACGGGGTCAGTTTCAGTTTTTGTCTCTTTACACATATACAGGCTGACGCATTTCTACGGCAAAGCTCAATATATATCCGTTAGTATACAAGATATGAGAAAAGAGTATATACGTTAATTATAAGCTGTATCTTATAAACCTATTTTGAAAGTTACAGGGTGGTCCATAAGTCGTTGGTGATACACACTTTCTTTTTTAATAGAACACCCCCTTATGTTATTGCATTTTTATGTTTTCCATCAAATTATAATGCATGTTTGTAAAAAAAATTCATATCGTTCATCGCTTTTGAGTTATTTCAATTGTTTTGCAACTTTTTGGCATATATTTCAAACACATCACAAATTGTGATACGGCGTTTTTCTCAATATATAGCGAAGCCCCAAGAAAATGACACAGATAGTCATTTGTTTGTATTACTCGTCGAAAAAATCTAGCTGCCGTATACAGGTACTCTCAAATAGTGTCTGAATTTTAAAAGTTTTCACATAAATATTTTTAGTGTTTCTGTAGCAATTATTTTTGTAAGATTTTTGTAACATGTTAGTAATTAATAATAAATGTTTAGTAAATTATTGTAAAAAAAGTTGTCGATTTTTAGTGTAACATCACTGAAGCCAATTTCCGTAGAAAAGAAGGTGATTTTTTGTAAAATGTATTTTTGCAAATTTTGATATAACTTTTTTTTTTAATTTTGGCCCTAAAGCTGTTTATGAATCATTATATGTTGGTAGGTGTGTAAATAGCTTAAAGAGGTTCGTTGGCTAGGAAAATTGGACTTACTACACACTAAAACTGAACTTTCTACTAGATAATTGAGTGATTAAAATTTTGAATTTTCTTTTGAAAAAAAAATTTTCTCCGAAAATTACAAAGTTATTTTGATAAAATTTGATGGATATGTTACTCTGGGTAAGACCTTACTATACACCAAAATTGAACTTTCTAAGTTTGTAGAAAATTGAGTTATTAAAATTTGAAGCATTTTCTGCGTCCCAAACTTTTTTTTCTTGCGCACCCCCAATGCATTAAGGCACGAGCCGCTATTGTATTTGCCATTAAAAACATTATTACGAAAATTCCCTACCATAACGCACTTGCTGCGTCTAGACTTTTAGTGAATTTTCTTTAAAAAAATCACTAATTACGAGATCCCGACTTTTGAATTTTGAAAAAATTTCTTCAAATGAGCGCTAATTAGGTCGCCCAGAACACATATCCGGGGTCAGTTTCAATTTTTATATGTGTTTTCTACCGAAAAAAACTTATATCTCCGGAATTAACAAAGTAAGGGCAACCAAATTTGGTACGCGGGTTTACATACTTATAGGTAAGTTACATACCAAAATTTGTTTGTAGGTCGAAAGACAAACAAGTTATAGGCATTTAATGAAAAATAAATTGGGGTTTTCCACAAAACATCAAAGTTGCGATTTAAACGTCCAAATTGGCAACATTTAGGCAAAGAACTTGAATCTAATACGGGCTATGGAAATAAAATGTCTCAAGAAGAATGTTTTACAAACCCTGAAGTCTTAGTTTCAACAGTCATTGTCCTCCATTTTAATAAAATGTTTCCAGAAAATTCATTTATTTCAAATAGACTCTTTCTCAGATGCTTGGCAGTAGCCTTAGCTATAGAGTTTATCGTTTAATGGTATATAATTTTTGTAGAATTTTCGTAAAAAATCAATAAAGCTCAATATATCTGTTATTATACAAAATATGAAAAAAAATTATATATTAATTATAGGGTGTCTTAAGCTACATCTTAAAAAATTATTTTGACAATCACAGGCTGGCCCATAAGTCGTTGGTGATACAAATTTGCTTTTTTTTTTTAATCAAACACGCCTTGTATTATTGCATTTTTGCATTTTTCATCGAAATATAATGCATGTTTGTAAGAAAAAAAATTCTGGACGCAGTAAGTTCGTTATGGTAGCGAATTTTGATCAAATGCTTCATATTTGAATAGCTCAATTTGCTATTAACCTATAAGGTTGACCAAGAAATGAGTTTTTTCAGGAACACTTTAAGTTTACTTTCGGAAATTTTTGTACATTTTCAAACAATAAAGTTATTTCGATGAAACATGGCACATGGTTTTTACTATATAGGTTATATTGGTAACCAAATTTGATGCCTGCTTTCTTTAAAAAACACACACATTATTGCTATTAAAAAACAATTTTACGAAAATTCCATACCATAACGCACTTGCTGCGTCTAGACTTTTTTAATTATCGTGATAACCAGCATGACAGAGCAGTTGTTTTGCTGGTTGTATAACGTAGGTAGTAATTAGTATCTAGTTGAACATAAAAGTAATTTAAGCTTAATCGCATAGTTATTATGCGCAAACTGTACTCTGTGTGGAATGAACACTTTCTACTTCCATTTGAATACAATTACTTAGAAAATCACCAAGAACGAATTGCATAAAAGTTACATGCTCAAAATTTTTACATGCATTACGCAGTGTGAACGAAATCAACACACACGGTGCTGAATGAGCTATTAAGGCGAATTATATACATTTACGTGCGTGTTTAATTACCACTGAGAAAATCTCTAGATCAACAAATCAACAAAGACTTCACAGATATGCCATGAGATTTGATCAAATTGACTGCAATTACGGAGGCGAAATGCAATATATAATTGGTCACTAATACACATAGGTCTCCCTAAAAGAAAAGTGAAGCAGAGTTTTTTCCCATTCCCATACATAACACCTTAAAAGCATGAGGTTTACTATATCTGTACCCATCCAGGTATCGAACTTCTCGGCATTTATTCCATCAAATAATGTTTTAAATAAAAGTCTGGCAAGTGCGCTGTGGTAGTGAATTTTCATAAAAATGCTTTTAATTTCAAAAAGATATGTCTTTTTTAATGAAAGGCATAACATTTGGTATAACCTATATAGGCTGGCGCATTGAAAAGGAAACAGACCGATTTGCGTCCAGAGAATTTTTTTTAAGAAACGCTGAAACACGTTAACTTTAATATTGAGGGGACATGTTTTGACATAAAATTAAACTTTGTCACATCAACCCCTTAAGGGTGGTGGTAACCTTTATATTATATATAGGGATTATGGGTCGAGTGTTACATCATTTGAAAGCTATTACTTTTCTAAATACAGCACACAAATTTTTTTGGAAGTTTTATTAACTCGCTTAAAAATTATTCACAGTTGAAGATGCAAAAATGCATTTCACTCATTCCGATAAGAAATGTGCTGATAGTCAATGTTTCTTTGGTTTGTAAACAAAACATTGACTATCAGAACATTTCTTATCGGAATGAGAGAGATGCGGTTTATTACTTCAGTTTATCGTTCGGTTTGATACTTGATAGTACTACCGAAAATTAATTTCACCATGGTGTATTCTGTAGAAGAAAGAGTTGAAATAATTACTCTTTTTTCAAAAACGATGACTGTGCCAACCGTACCGCAAATTTGTTTAATGAACGACATCCAAACAGACATGTTAACAGAAAGTACATTTCGGAGTTAATTGCAAAGTTTCGACAAAGTGGATCAAGAGCCAACAAAAAACGGGATCCTGAACGTGAATTTCCGGTTAGAAATGAGACTACTGAGATTGAAGTTTTAGGACAAATTGCTGCAGACCCAACTTTGAGCACGAGAAAATTGGCCACTGTTTCAAACATCAAAAGAAGAACTATTCAGAGAATATTGAAGCATCATAAATTTCACCCGTATAAAATTCATCTTGTACAACAACTGAATGAAGATGATTTTGATCGGCGGCTGGAGTTTTGTGAAGTTATGACTGCACGAATAGCTGATAACGGGAACTTTCTGTTCAATATTTGTTTTTCAGATCATTGTAGGTTTTTATTAAACTCTACAGTCAATCGTCATAATTGTCGTTATTGGACAGATAATAATCCAATCCGTTTAATCGGACCAATATTTCTTGAAGGCAATTTGAGTGGCGAAACGTATTTTGAGTTACTAGAAGATATAGTTTACCCTCTACTAATTGACATTGTTGAAAATGATGATCCTATCAGGAAAATCAATTAGAGTTTCAACAAGATGGAGCTCCTCCGCATTTTTCACAACGTGTTAGGGAGTTTTTGAACAGAGAGTTTTCAGGACAATGGATTGGGCATAGAGGTGATATTGAATGGCCCCCTAGATCACCGGATTTAACTCCTTTAGATTTCTTTCTATGGGGCCACTTAAAGAGTATAATTTACGCAACAGAACCGGAGTCTCTGGAAGAATTACGACGACGCATTGTTGAATAATGCCGTCTAATAACTCCACAAATGCTCCAGAATGCCAGAGCTCGTTTTGAACAAAATTTGTACTTTTGTATGGAAGCTGGTGGTCAACAAGTTGAACACTTACTTAACCGAATAAATATTTTTGAACGTTTGGTTTTGTTTTTTAGTTTTTTTTTTGCGAAAAATTGACTAATTAGTGCATTTCTTATCACAATGAATGAAACACGTTCTTGCAACGTTGATGTGACAAAGTTGAGTTTTATGTCAGAACATGTCCCCCTCAATATTAAAATTGACGTATTTCAACGTTTCTTAAAAAAATTCTCTGGACGCAAATCGGTCTTTTTCGTTTTCAATGTGCTATCCTGTATAGTAGAAATAATGTACCATATAAAATAACTTTATTGTTTAAAAGTACAATAAAATTCCAGAAATAAACCAAAAATGTTCCCGAAAAAAGTGGTCCGATTTTCCTCGACAACAAACCTCTTCAATAAGTATAATTTGGAGAACCCAATTCATCACAATACAGTTTCTTGACCCGACGATCGTTTCGCTAACAAAGTTAGCGTCGTCAAGGGGATGATTAAACTAAGTGAATAAACACTAGAACCACAGCATAATAAATGCTGTGCTAGAACCACTATTTATATGTTAGTTGCCAAATAGTTGCGAACAGCGTCCTCTAGGACCCCCACTGTTGAGTCTTACATCCCTGTCATTAAAACTGCATACCTGCCTTTGTTATGCTGTGCGTCGTTATCGAATATTCCTTCTAAGAAGGACACACTGGTTCTTAAGATAACAATTCGAACAATGGACTACATAGAACCGGTTCTACTCTATTCATCGAAACATTTTTGTTCAAATTTCTAACGATATATATACTTTCGTAAGCATCAAACTGACGCGACTGCCTGACTTTTTTTGTTAACTTGAGATTTTATCTTTATCTGCATGATGATTGGGGGAGAAAGAGCGTGTTTTCCTTCCCCAATGTTTTACAGGTGGATTGATCCCACCCTCGCTAATTATTCGGCTTTGATAGTTAGCGTTTGAAGAAGATGTTGAAGATGTGGACTGTATTTTTAACTTTAGATGCACTGAATTCCAGGAGATTTCAATAATACACTTTTTATATTTATATATGTTGTATTGTTACTATATACACTTTGAACTTAACACTTATTTACAATTTGTGGTTTTACACTTGATTTGATGGGTTACTTAGGAGATTTTACAAGCTTATTAGCTACCTGTTATTTCATTTATTTAAATGCGCGTATGGTGGAAGTTGATTACGTATACTTTCTAATTTAGAAGAAAACACTAAATTTTCACGGAATCACTGTATGAGCGGAATTTTAGTCGGAAGATTGGAACCTGAACTGAACTGGCTTAGCCACACGAGCGGTGTTTAAGTGGAAGATTGGGATCTCAGAAGTCCCAAGAAGCTTAGAGGATGAGATTCGTTGCATAACTGGACTGTATAACTGAACTGGCTTAACACACGAGCGGTGTATAAGTGGAAGATAACGAACTCGTAGTCCCAAGAAGCTAAGAAGAGGAGATCGATCGTAGAACTGAATTGTGCTTTGCGAAAGGCTTGCTTTTACCGAGCTTTTGACGTTTGGCTGGTTGACGTAGTTGACATAATGTCAGTAATGCAGGATGGCCAACCAGTTAGAAGTATTATTCATAGTAAAGAATTCCACCCAAAGTCTGCCATCACTTGCCCACCGACGTGCCGTTGGTGACCTTTCTCTCTTTTATAGATATCTGCACGGGCACTGCTCAGAGGAGCTTTCTTCGACAGTTCCTCCACCTGCTCCAACCGATCTACCAGGGGAACAGAGCGAATGCACCCTTTTACTGTCCAGGTCACCAGACATAGAGCATCTTGTTATACCCGCTCTTTTGTCCCGAGGACTTCCAGGTTGTGGAATTCCTTGCCGGCACATGTTTTTCCTTCTCCTACGAACCTCCAAACCTTCAAGTCCAGAATTAACAAGTTGCCTGTTTCCTTCTTGTCGACACCCACGGTACGATAGTATTTAAGCTGTGAGCCCTTGTAGTGTGTTGTTGAAATAAAATAAAAACTCCCTGTATTGGCTCTGCTGTAATAGTTATGCAAAAGAATAAATGTTTGTCCGAAACAGTCAGATTCACTCTGATCTGGAAATGCTTTCGATACATGAGTTTATAACTCTACTATCCACATCTCAGTTTGCAAAAGCCGCTTCTCACCCAACTACGACGAGCAACTTCCACATAAGCATAAGCGTCCAAAGCTTATACTTACCCGCTAACGCCCCCTCGGTAAAAACAGAATGGAAACATTCATACCCAAAAAGTCATTATGTGTATTCTTTCCGACGGAGGTATGGACTAAAGTCCGGTACTCCCAGGGAGGGAGTTTTAGTGAGTAAGTGTACTAATGAGTACGAGTCTCACAGTACCTCGATATCCGACGGCACTACGGTGTCGTGAATGAGGTCTGCATGAGGCATCTCTCCCTCCTGTATAAAAAAAAAGAATAAATCACCACATAGAATCACCAATCGTCATATCGGTAGCTGTAACCCAAAGCCGTTAGGCAAAAACTATTTGAATAAATCGACTATAATTAATCGTTACCTGTTGTAACTTAATGTAGCATTAAACGAAGTTCTCATACAGTCGATATTAATGATAGGATCGGATAGCAACCAAAAATAATTAACTTAACTAACAAATGATTGTCAGACGGCTCACTATAACAATATATTAACTACACCATTATCTCATCAGAAAGAATGAAAAGGAATCGTATCATTATTTCTGCATAATGATCTCATAAGGATTTACAAGGGGTCAGCCAGACAAGGAATGAGCTCTCATTGCGAAATGCCTTAATGATATTCATTAGTTTTACCAAACCACGCTCTTACATAAGCCCTACATACTTATTGACGTATTTAGCAAAGCAACATGTTCTATTATTTTATCATTTGTGATTTTATAATTGATTTTAAACGGTCTGGTGCAACTGAAGTTGTTCTTTTTGTTATTGGCTAAAAATTATTTTATTTTGGGGATTTGGTTATATCAAAATAGTTGCGGTTTTTAGTGAATTTTTTTTAAAAAATTCACTAATAAGAGATCCCGACTTTAGAATTTTGACAACATTTCTCCAAATGAGCGCTAATTAGGCGCCCTAGAACTCGTATCCGGGGTCAGTTTCAATTTATATATATATATATATATATATATATATATATATATATATATATATATATATATATATATATATATATATACATTTTTTTCGAAAGAAAACACAAATATTTCAGGGAAAACTTGGGCCGATTTTCCTGACTAACGAAAAAAAGGTATGTACCAAATTTGAATCAAAATCAGCCCATTATTTTTTGAGTTATCGGTGTGATATATATATATATATATATATATATATATATATATATATATATATATATATATATATATATATATATATATACACAGGGTGGCGCATTGAAAACGAAACAGACCGATTTGCGTCCAGAGAAATTTTTTTTAAGAAACGCTGGAACACGTCAATTTTACTATTGAGGGGGACATGTTTTGACATAAAACTCAACTTTGTCACATCAACGCCTTAAGGGTGGTGATAACAACCATTATATTTTAAATAGGTAACATGGGTCGAGTGTTACATCATTTGAAAGCTCCTTCTTTGCTGAATTCAGCACACTAATTTTTTTGGAAGTTTTATCAACTCGTTTAAAAATTATTCACAGTTGGAATTGCAAGAACGTATTTCATTCATTGTGATAAGAAATGCACTAATTAATAAAATTTTCGGAAAAAAAAAATAAAAAAGAAAACCAAACGGACTTCGTGAAAATTTCTTGGATTATTATCTGCCCAATAACGACAATTATGACGATTGACTGTAGAGTTTATAAAAAACGTACACTCGTCTGAAAAACAGATATTGAACAGAAAGTTCCCGTTTTCAGCTATTCGTGCAGTCATAACTTCACAAAACTCCAGCCGCCGATCAAAATCATCTTCATTCAGTTGTTGTACAAGATGAATTTTATACGGGTGAAATTTATGATGCTTCAATATTCGCTAAATAGTTCTTTTTTTGATGTTGGAAACAGTGGCCAATTTTCTCGTGCTCAAATTTGGGTCTGCAGCAATTTGTCCTAAAACTTCAATCTCAGTAGTCTCATTTCTAACCGGAAATTCACGTCAGGATCCGTTTTTTTTTTTTTTGTTGGCTACTGAACCACTTTGTCGAAACTTTGCAACTAACTCCAAAATGCATTTTCTGTTGACATGTCTGTTCGGATGTCGTTCATTAAACAAATTTGCGATACGGTTGGCACAGTCATCGTTTTTGAAAAAAAGAGTAATTATTTCAACTCTTTCTTCTACAGAATACACCATTGTGAAATTAATATTCGGTAGTACTATCAAGTATCAAACCGACCGATAAACTGAAATAATAAACCGCATTTCTCTCATTGCGGTAAGAAATGTTCTGATAGTCAATTCGCACTCGACTCATGTTCCCTATTTAAAATATAAGGGTTGTTATCACCACCCTTAAGGGGCTGGTGTGACAAAGTTGAGTTTTATGGCAAAACATGTCCCCCTCAATATTTAAATTGACGTGTTTCAGCGTTTCTTAAAAAAAATGTCTCTGGACGCAAATCGGTCTGTTTCGTTTTCAATGCGCCACCCTATATATATATATATATATATATAATATATATATATATATATATATATATATATATATATATATATATATATATATATATATATATACATATATATATATATATATATATATATATATATATATATATATATATATATATATATATATGTACAAATTTAATCTAAGTCTGGATATGGGTTCTAGGGGGCCTAGTTCGTGCTCATTTGAAGCATTTTTTTTTAAATTCAAAAGTTGGTATCTCCTCATTAGTGATTTTTTTAAAAGTAAATTCACTGATACGCTTACGATATAAGGTATATTGGGTTCGTATGACGACAGTCATGAGAATTAGCTTCTGTAACTTAGTTGCTGCGTCCAGACTTTTTTTATAGTGCCTTTATGAGAGACATTGACGAATTATATGATGAGTCATCAAAGTACAAGAGAGTGGTAAAGTTTGATTTGAATTATACATAGAGAAATTTCTGGATTTTGGACATGGTCAGAAGCCATATATCCCTACATACATTGTCGCTGTATCAGGGAAAAAAGCGCCGGGGCTGTCAATTTACAAAACTATTAGTAACTTTTCGTAGAAAACATTCACTAATGAGGAGACAGAGTTTTAAATATATATATATATATATATATATATATATATATATATATATATATATATATATATATATATATATATATATATATACAGGTGTTTCAAAAATGATGGTCTATGTTAGAGGCGCACATTCAGCACAAAAAATAAGGATATTTTTTCATATAAACATGGGTACGAAAATGCTTACTTTTTTAAATACAGCGTGTTAAAGTTATTGGTTGTTGTCAGTTCTTCACGAATAAATCCGAGTCAAATTAAAACCTTGACGTGAAAATTGGCATGCGGAGGTTTTCGAGGCCAAAAAATTTGAGACAGCTTGCATTCAATTGTCTATAATTTTTTGACACCCAGTAATATCGACCTAGCGTATAGCTACATTGCAGCTTTTGTCAATTGTAAGCAAAATTGTATACTTGATTTAAATCTCTCAGTCACACCATTTTCGAGATATTTCAATTTCTGTATGTCGATGTCGCTCAAAAATGAATTCTGTGACAAATCATAGGAATACATTTTTCACCTTTTAATTTACTTCTTCTCTAGTTAAAAATTAAAATCTTACCAGGTAAAAGAAGTGACAAGACACAATCATGAAGATAAAATAAAAAGCCATTATTATTATTATTATGTTTATTCAATTAAATTATACAATATGCAATACACAATAAGTCTATGACTTGTGCTGTGTTTTTACAAAATTTAACGGGTTCATCCAAAAAATCATTGGCAATTGTGGACCAAGTTCACTATACTTCAAATTTTGACATTCTATATGGAAAATATTTCTTACTTTAACTTCCTCCTCTCAATTGCTCTATTGTTACCTCCATTTACCAAAGTTCTTGACATCTTTATACTTATTTTTCAACCACGGGTCAACCTTAATAGCCCATATTTTTTTCAAAAATAATAAACTTTTCTAATCCGAATGACATCGCTTTGACAGTAATATAAAATGATAACAAACTTTGAATATTCATTGATTGTTGTCGCCCTTACTTGGTGAAACTTGTCCATACTGCATACAGACTTGGAGAATACTTCTCTAGCTTCACTGTTGGTTTTTAGTGGTGAAGGACGTAGCCAGCGCGTGAGCTAACTGGAGCAAGTGGCCCTTCGAATTCTGGAAGTTCTAGGATGTTCTTCAGAAGCATTGAAGAACATCCTAGAACTTCCAGAATTCGAAGGGCCACTTGCTCCAGTTAGCTCACGCGCTGGCTACGTCCTTCACCACTAAAAACCAACAGTGAAGCTAGAGAAGTATTCTCCAAGTCTGTATGCAAACTTTGAATAAACCATTTAACAAAGTGGTTTCCATCGTTACGGGACTTGACTTTTGCGTTTTCGTCGTGACATATACTACATTTGACTTTTACGTTTGAGACTACTCACTATTTTTAAGTAATTAATTGTATTGTCCGTAATTTTTCTAATTAAATATGGAAGTCTTTACCAACAATGAACTAACAGACATGCATGTTATGTATTCACGGGGTCTTGGTAACTGTTTTGAGGCGAAACGACTGTATGACCAAATCAGAGAATTCCAGACAGAAGGATGTTTCAAGGGATTGACATCCTTCTGCGAGAAACAGGTACATACTTACATTATCTAATACATCTATGTGTCTCTTTCGAATATATATTTTTTTACCAGGTACCCTTAATAAAATTACTGCTGATCGAGGCAGACAACGAAGTGCACGACGTCCTGATTTTGAAGCGGCTGTTCTGGATGAAATTGAACAAAATCCAAAAATAAGTACTAGGGAAATGGCCAATCATCTGGGAGCATCCAATGCAACGATATGGCGAATTCTTCACGAGCTTCCATATCACATCTAACGTGTGGAGGCACTATCGCCTGAAAGAGATTTTATACCTCGCCTACAATTTTGCCAATGGTTTCTTCAACATAATAATGTAGAGTGCTTGTTTAATTGTATGTTGTTCACTGACGAGTCTGGATTTAGGCGCGATGAAATCGTCAATTTTAGTAATAGCCATATTTGAGCTGACGAAAATCCCCACGCAGTTTTTGAAAGGCATCATCAACAGCAATTTTCCTTAAATGTATGGGCTGGAATTGTAGGGTGTAATTTGATAGGATCAATCTTTTTACCTCACAGACTTAATGCTATAACTTATCTTGAATTCCTGCAAAACCAACTAAATGGGTTATTAGAAAATGCACCTGTTGACGTAAGACATAACCTGTGGTTTATGCATGACAGAGCCCCCCCCCACATTTCGCCCTTAATGTCAGAAACTACCTAAGCAATACTTTTGGACGCAGATGGATCGGACGCGGTGGACCTCAGCCATGGCCGGCTCGATCCCCTGATTTAAATCCTATGAACTTTTATTTATGGGGGCATCTCAAAAGTATTGTTTATGAAGCAAATGTTGAAGTTGTTGATGATGTGCAGCAAAAATTGTACTTGGATGCGAACAAATTAGAAATACACCAGAAATATTTCACAGAGTACGACGTTGTATGCTCCGCAGAATACGAAAGTGTATTGAAGTGGAGGGTGGTCATTTTGAACATTTATTGTAGTCAGGTATTATAAAATGTTACAAACCTTTTATTTGTTGTTTTATTTGTTATTAAAATTTGCAGAAAATACAATTTATTGCTTGAGAAAAATTAATTTTTGAGCGACATCGACAAAATTGAAATATCTCGAAAATGGTGCGTCTGAGAGATTTGGATGAAATATATATATTTTTTGCTTACAAATGATAAGAGCTGCAATGTAGCTATACGGTAGGTCGATATTACTAGGTGTAAAAAAATATAGCCAATTGACTGCAAGCATAGTCTTAAAGGTGGCGCCGTCTGCCAGCAGTGTTATTAACAATAACATATTTAAATTTCTTGCCCTCGAAGAAGACCCCCACATGCCTATTTTCCCGTCAAATTTTTAATTTGACTCGGACTTATTGTGAAAAACTGACAATGTTTATTTTTTGTACTGAATGTGCACCTGCAACATAGACCATCATTTTTGAAACACCCTATTATATATATATATATATATATATATATATATATATATATATATATATATATATATATATATATATATTAACTATAACAGGATTTATAACACGGCATTTCTCTACTATACAAGGCGAAGGGTTAAGGACAAAGCCGCAAGGAGACAATCGCATACACGTGTTTCAAGCTTATTAGCCATCATCAGTACGGTATAGCCAGCTGAAGATGGGAACACTCTGGATGAAGATGCAAAAATACACGGAGTCACAACAGGCAACCAGTGCACAATTGCAGCAACATTTGGAACACCCGCAATCCGAAGGAAACAACCAAAAAAGCCACGCAGGTGATTTATTTGCCTCCGTGGCTTTTTGCTATCACCGATAATTGTAAAAATAATGGGCGGATTTTGACAAGATTTGTCAGGCGAGAAGTTCGTTAGTTAGAAAAATCGGACGTGGTTTTCCTGGAAAATTTGGGGTTTTCTTAACAACAACACAATTTTTCCTCCAAAAATACCAAAGCTATGGCAATTAAGATTGGTACGTGGGCTTATGTTATATAATGTGAACTATATACCAAAATTTAGATATCTATCTTATAACAAAATAAAAATAAAAGCATTTACACAAAAAATTGGGTGTCCTGAAAATTCCCTACCATCCAGACTTTTTTTAGAACAGTTTGTGTTTATTAGAGCTGCCATGGCAACATATTACCTTGTTACACAACAATATCGCGACCCTGTGGTACATTAGGGTGAAGCGAAAATATCAACTTTTAAAATTTTTAACTCCTGTATGCGGAAAAGTGGCGTAGTAACGGGTTAATAACCCATTTAAAATTTGAAGGCGTTTGCTTGTTGTTTACCGGTGCCCCCACCACTTTAAAGGTAGCGCTCTCGGGCGCACTCATGAAAGGCTCGTCTAGGCATCATTTGGTCAGTTCTACTACAAATTTTAGCTTGTACATGTGTGTTTTGTTAGTTTGATTACTATCAGTTGTTTAGAACCATATTTGACAATATCAAAAATAATATTTTTTACGTTGTGGAAATGGTAATAACATACCAAAAACGAGGAAAGACGTTAAGTGTCCTGTGTTTGGAGCTCCGTCCAAATTTAAAAACAATGTGCTACCGACATACGCCGACGTTATGAAAAACTATCTATTTATACGGCAGTCCTTATTGGATGCTTCGCAAAATAAAGCAGAGCCTACATTGACACATATATCAACAATTTTACTTGAAATTAAAATAATATGGGCGAAATCCTCCATACCAATCATTTCGGATCAACAAATCATACATTTAATCAGAAGTTATCATAAGAAAGTCCGAAAGATAAAAAAACCTATAAAGTCAAGGAATAGTGAAGTGCTCTTAACCAAAATAGCAGAGTTTAGACAAACTGCAGAAGGTAGGCTTTTTGACATTTCAACTTGTAAATGTGTTGATTTTTTGTTATGCAAATGCAAAATAAAAGTAACGTCCAGGGAAAGAGAGTTTTTAACAGATCAAAGAACCGGCAGAAAGATGGTTATTGGTTCGGTTGATGTTATTACAACAACAAAAATTGAACGTTCTCTAGAAAGAAAGCGAACCGAAACAGTAACGAAGCCTGGTATTATCATAACAGAAAATGGGATTTTACATACATTTTTAATACCTGAAGATAAAGAAGATCACAACCTAGACGATCTAAATAAAACCAAAGATGGCCCAGATTTTGTTAAAGAAGTTGATAATGTCAGAACCTGTCAGCCAATTCCAGGCACTTCGCAGATAAGATTAACTCTACCGAGCTTATCCCAAGCCTGTGATCGTACGGGAGTTTCAGACAGGTCAGCTGCGATAATAGCTAACGCCGTCCTAAAAGATGTTGGACTAATTTCAAAAGAAGAAGAAAGTAAAATAATTGATCGAAGCAAAATTAGACGAGAACGTAAGCGAGCACGAAAAACAATAAAGGAACAACACAATGTTGATAAGAAACCTTTTTATGCTATATTTCGACGGCAGGAAGGATAAGACTCTAGTTCAAACAAAAGAAGGAGACACTTTCCATCGAAAAACAATTGTCGAAGAGCACATTCCACTCATTTCTAAACCAGGTTCGAAATATTTTGTCCATTTTAAAGTTTCCTCAGGTACAGCTAAAAACATTACAACAAATATACTTCAATTTCTCCAAAAGCAAATGGACTTGTCTGACTTAGTCGCAATCGGATCTGATGGAACAGCTGTCAATACGGGAATTCACAACGGCATTATTTGTAATCTAAAAGTGGAAACTGGAAAATCCTTACAGTGAATAATTTGCCTGCTGCACGGTAATAAATTACCACTTCGTCACCTAATTAAACACTTCGATGGAGAAACAACTGTGCCAACTGGATATATTGGAGTACTTGGCAAGCAGTTGCGAAGAACTACCAATTGTTTCATTTAAAAAGATTAACGTAGTAGTTCCAGAAGTAGATCCGAACATTTTAAGCACTGACCAGAAATATCTTTTAGAGATAAGTGTTGCAATATCAAATGGCGTTATTTCAGAAGGTTTAGCTCAAAAGCAACCTGGCCAGTTGACACATTCAAGATGGTTGACAACTGCCAACAGAATTCTGCGCTTGTACGTTGGAACTATAAATACATCTTAAGAATTGAAAATTTTAACAACCTGTATATTAAAAGTGCATGTAACAATCTGGTTTTCTATTCAGCTAAAATCAGATATGAAGTACAGTTCGCTGCATTTATTTAATTTAATTCAGAGATTTCGATACCTACCCCTACATTTAAGGCAGATAGTTGACAAAATTATTCAGGTCAACGGCTATTTCGCACACCCAGAAAACATCCTTTTATGTATGCTTAAAGAGGAACGTTTGAACATTAGGGAACTAGGTTTGCGACGTATTTTAAAATGTAGAACAAACCATCCTCAAGTTAATGTAAGAAAATTTAAAGTCCCTAATATTAATTTCGAAGCTACAGATTACACTGAACTAATATATTGGCAAACAGTAGCTGTAACAGAGCTTCCAATTACATGAAAATTTTCTACAGAAAATTTTCTACCGAAAATCTGAGGGAAATGATTGCTGAAAAATGATATTTTTAAACCATCATGTCACATCGAAGCTGTCGAACGTTGCGTAAAACTTGTAACGGAAGTGTCGCTAGCAGTTTGTGGTTCTGATGCACGAGATGGTTTTATTAGAAATAGTATTTATGGGCGTCAAATATTACCTAAATTTGAGAGTAAGAGCAATTATTTCAAGGCCGGCCTATGAATTTGTAACTTGGGGAAGTGGGTGGTTGCGAGAGCTGCAATTTTAGAAATTTATGAAATTACGTTAATATCTGAAACTTTGAGTGTCTAGGGGCACTGGAAAATATTGTCCTAGAAACTTCAACTTTTTCAAGGTAAATATGCAGTACAGTATGTCACTTTTCTCGATATAGGGTTCTCCAAATTCCAAAAATTATAATTTTTGCACATGTTTCACTCCACCCTATTGTACATATCACATTTGAAATTAAATGTGAGAAGATGGTTGGTATATTCCTACCTTTCCTGGGTATAAATTATAACTGCATTCTTTCTAGCTTCAATAACAGTCGATTCATATATAAATTTCTTTGAAATGTTCCACTGATTCAGCAAAAGTTTATTTAATAAATGTATGCAAGAGTTGTTCTCTTGAGAAAGCTCTTGCGAAAGATTTCCATGGCCTATTGACAGGAAACAATGCACACAATATTTGTATTTATTTTTTTCACACTGCTAGTGTAGATAATATGACTATTATAGTATTACTACATTAAGCTTAACAAAAAGTTTAATTGTTTTAAAAACATAAGCAGTTTTCTTTCCTTTTTATCTCACTAAAATATTTTCACTCACTTAATAAAAAATGTACACTACCAAACAAAAATAACGAAACGAATTTGTTTATTTCATTACTATATACCCGCGATTTACTATTAAAACCCTATCTGCCTTTGTCAATATTTATACAACACAGAAAAAAAAACCGGACGCAGCAAGTGCGTTATAGTAGCGAATTTTCATAAGAATTGTACACTATTATTATACGGCATATTAGTAAAGTTAATACTTTAAACTTACACAGACCGTGAGGATCAATTTTTGCGCTCCTAATATGCGCATATTTGAAGAATTCTTTCGAAAGTGTTACCATCGATATCTCTCTATTATCAAAAAAATCTTGCGTTCTAACTCCTTTTGAGAAAAATGCCCAAAACTCAATTTTCTATGAAGCTAAAGAACTAAATTTTACTATATATGTAGATAGTGTAACTTGTATTACAAATTTCATTAACGTTATACAGAAGATTCCAGAAGGAAACTTAATTCATATTTAGAAAAGTAAAGTTAATATGCCAAACTATAAACGTAGCAGTTATTTTTCCTTATTATTCGCCTTAGGATTTCGTTTTAGTCAATCTAATCAAATCGGTTTTTTCAATAATTCATTCAAAATTATAATTTCAAACTCAAAGGTGACAAACTTATTTAGGCGTTTGAGACAAAACTGAGATCTTGTTCAAAACGTATAAAATCTGTGCACTGTTGTTTCTCCAAATGTCAAAATAGAACATAAAAAAATATACATTCATGGAGCTGGATTCGATCGCGTAACCTTCTGCTTAGGAGGCAAGCGCGCTGCCCCTGCGCCATCTAGGCATACGTCAACTAACTTTTTATTTACGTGATACGTTAGATCGGCTTCATGCCTGAGATATTACATTTAAAGTAAACGTTACAATTACAAAATTAGTAGAATTACCACTGAAACAAATTTCACGACTGTTTCGGTCTTATATGACGTCTTATGTTTAAGCTTAAAGATAAAGGAAACTATTTTAGAATCATTTTTATATAGACTTGGCTTCATTTCGTTTAAATTCCTGCTATATTATGCGACAGCATAATATATCTATGCTGCGCTAAAACTGTATTTGGGGCTATTAATAAAGCTACAAATATAGTGTATTTTAAGAATTAATTGAATCCCCCACTTAAATAACAATCACTTAGCAAATTTTTAATTTCATGTCGTCTGTCATTTCCCATAATTTCGGCCAAGATTTCACGATTGTTGGTTCGGGTAGTATGGTTTATCCCTGGTATATATTTAGTTTGTTTACCGTTGATGTATGGTTTATACCTGTTGTGTGAATCAATCTACGCGTGGTAGTTAACTCTGTCAGGCACTGGACTTTAGCCACTAAATCGTTTCAGAGATTCGATTTTTAATTTGGAAAACACTCTAAATATTGCGTACCAAATTACTTAAAATTCACAACATATGTTTATTAGCACTATTTCTAGCCACATGTAAAGTCTCATTCCAGTTACTCTGACACTTACAAAAATATAGCGTTTTCAGCAAGTTTTCCCTGATTTTCCACCGGATAAACTTGAGCGTAAAGGCTGATTAACGAACTCGGCCTCGGTTTTCGCTCAAACAAGATTTTTGCCAAGCTTGATTGAAATCAGTTTAGTATTTTTTGAGTTATCGCTCAAATACATACATACATACATACATATATATATATATATATATATATATATATATATATATATATATATATATATATATATATATATATATATATATATATAAATCTTAACGGACGTTGGTTTTGGGTTCTAGGGACCCAAATTCGCTCTCATCTGAATAAATTTTTCAAAAGTTTTTCATCGTGACCTCTCTATTAACGATTTTTTCTTAATAAAAATTCGCTAAAACGATATCTTCAAATGAGAACCTTATAAACGGCTTTCCGACTCCTAAACTGGAGAACAAAAAATTACATGGTTAAATAAGTTTTATACCTTCATTCTAAAAGCACTACTAAAAGCAAAATAGAAAAGGCTGGACAATGCAAGTGCGCTACGGTATCGAATTTTCATAGCAATAATTTACGATTTTTTTTACGAAATTTATAGATACAGTGTGGAACAGCCAAATGGAATAATAATAATAATAATAATAATAATAATAATAATAATAATAATAATAATAATAATAATAATAATAATAATAATAATAATACCTTTATTATCCATTTTGACAGCATACAAGCTACATTGGATTTGTCAGCCTTTTACAATAATTAATTTTTCACAACATTAAAATATTCATTTAACGTATAAAAACAGTGGTCTGATAGAAAATAAGAAACTTGGCTTTTAAACACCTTAATATTTTGGATATTTTTTAAATCATTAGGAAGATGATTAAATATTTTCAATCCAATACAGTTTGGAGAGTCTTTTATTATCATCTTAGTTCTAGCATACGGAACATAAAAGTTACAAGCCTGTCTGGTACTGAAGGTATGAACATCACTGTTTAGTTATAATTTATCACCATTTTTAAAAACATATATACACAACTCTAAAATATATAAACATGTCACAGTTAAAATTTTATGACCAGAAAAGTAGGCCCGCCATGACGTCATCTGTCCTATGTTGAAAATAGAGCGCATTATTCTTTTTTGAGCGATAAAGATATCATGCAGCAAGGTAGAATTACCCCAAAGACATATACCGTACCTCATTCTAGAATCAATATGACTGTAGTATAAAGATATTAGTTGCTTTTCAGTCAAAACATTTCTTATATTTATAAATACAAAATTAAGGGATGCCAGCCTTGAAACCAATGTCGTACAGTGCAACTTCCAGTTGAGATGTTCATCTACGTGTATTCCAAGGAACTTGTAGTTATTGACACACGTTAGATAAGTATTGTCAACTCCCACACTAAGTATATCAACTTCCCTCTGACGCGGATGAAATCTCACCATCTCTGTCTTCGAAGAATTAAAATATATTAGACACCGAGAGAACCAACTCCTTAAGTTATTAAAAACGTGATGACATTTATTATTCAAAGCATCATCTGTCTTTTTAGAAACGATTAGAGACGTATCATCCGCATACAGAGTAAAATGCGCATCAGGAGATACTTTGTCAAGCTCATTGACGTAAATGGTAAAAAGAATAGGGCCCAGTACTGAGCCCTGAGGCACACCAGTAGGAACAACAACACGCTCAGAACATACCCTACTTATTCGTTCTGATGTCTTGAACTTTATCTCAGTATACTGTTCTCTGTTCGTCAGGTAAGAGTCAATCCAGCCAAGTGCATTACCTCTCAAACCATAACAATAAAGCCTGTCACACAGTATCCTATGGTTAACACAATCGAAGGCCCTGCTGAGATCACAAAAAATCCCAACAGGGCACTCACCAGCCTCCAAACAAGTGACTAAACCCTGATAGAAGTCAATAAGAGCCGTTGTAGTGGAGTGGCCCTCTCTAAAGCCATGCTGACAGGCAGACAATATACCACACGACTGCAAAAATTGTTGAATGAATAAATTCAGTACCTCAATTATTGTGCATATTTATAAAAAACTTTGGACGTAACAAGTGCGTTATGGAAGTGAAGTTTCATAAAAATATTCTTAATAGCAAATGTATCTCTATAATGCAAGCAGGCATCAAAATGGTTACCGGTATAACCTATATAGGGTGGCGCATTGAAAACGAAAGAGAACGATTTGCGTCCAGATAATTTTTTATTAAAGAAACGCTGAAACACGTCAATTTACATATTGAGGAGGAAATGTTTTGGCATAAAACTCAACTTTGTCAAATCAACACTTTAGGGTGATAACAACCCTTATATTTTAAATAGGAAGCATGAATCGAGTGTAACATCATTTGAAAGCTCTTTCTTTCCTGAATTCAGCACACTAATTTTTTTGGAATTTTTATTAACTCGTTTAAAAATTATTCACAGTTGAAAATGCAAAAACGCGTTTCACTCATTCCGATAAGAAATGTGCTGATAGTCAATGTTTTGTTGGTTTGTAAACAAAAATTTGACTATCAGAATATTTCTTATCGGAATGAGAGAAATGCAGTTTGCTATTTCAGTTTATCGGTCGAGTTGATACTTGATAGTACTACCAAAAATTAATTTCACAATGGTGTATTCTGTAGAAGAAAGAGTTGAAATAATTACTCTTTTTTTCAAAAACGATGACTCTGCCAACCATACCGCAAATTTGTTTAATGAACGACATCCGAACAGACATGTTAACAGAAAATACATTTTGGAGTTAGTTGCAAAGTTTCGACAAAGTGGTTCAGTAGCCAACAAAAAACGGGATCCTGAACGTGAAAATCCGGTTAGAAATGAGACTACTGAGATTGAAGTTTTAGGACAAATTGCTGCAGACCCAACTTTGAGCACGAGAAAATTGGCCACTGTTTCAAACATCGAAAGAAGAACTATTCAGCGAATATTAAAGCATCATAAATTTCACCCGTATAAAATTCATCTTGTACAACAACTGAACGAAGTTGATTTTGATCGGCGGCTGGAGTTTTGTGAAGTTATGACTGCACGAATAGCTGATAACGGGAACTTTCTGTTCAATATCTGTTTGTCAGACGAGTGTATGTTTTTATTAAACTCTACAGTCAATCGTCATAATTGTCGTTATTGGGCAGATGATAATCCAAGAAATTTTCACACTCAACCTCCACAGAAATTGAATGTCTGGACTGGCATTTTTGGAGGCCGTTTAATCGGACCAATTTTTCTTGATAGCAATTTAGTGGCGAAACGTATTTGTAGTTACTAGAAGATATCGTTTACCCTCTACTAATTGACATTGTTGAAAATGATGATCGCTATCAAGAAAATCAATTAGTGTTTCAACAATATGGAGCTCCTCCACATTTTTCACAACGTGTTGGGGAGTTTTTGAACAGAGAGTTTTCAGATCAATGGATTGGGCGTAGAGGTGTTATTGAGTAGCCACCTAGATCACCAGATTTAACTCCTTTAGACTTCTTCCCATGGGGCCATTTAAATAGTGGAATATAAGCAACAGAACCGGAGTCTCTGGAAGAATTACGACGACGCATTGTTGAAGAATGGCGTCTAATAACTCCACAAATGCTCCAGAATGTCAGAGCTCGTTTTGAACAAAATTTGTACTTTTGTATGGAAGCTGGTGGTCAACAATTTGAACACTTACTTAACTGAATATACATTTTTGAACGTTTGGTTTTGGTTTTTAGTTTTTTTATCGAAAAATTGACTAATTAGTGCATTTCTTATTAGCATGAATGAAAAAACGTTCTTGTAACTCCAACTGTGAATAATTTTTAAACGAGTTGGTAAAACTTCCAAAAAAATTTGTGTGCTTCAGAAAAGAAAGAGCTTGCAAATGATTAATACTCGACCCATGTTCCGTATTTAAAATATAATGGTTGTTATCACCACCCTTAAGGGGTTGATGCGACAAAGTTGAGTTTTATGTCAAAACATGTCCCCCTCAATATTAAAATTAACGTGTTTCTTAAAAAAAAGCTCTGGACGCAAATCGGTCTGTTTCGTTCTCAATGTGCCATCCTGTGTATATATATATATATATATATATATATATATATATATATATATATATATATATATATATATATATATATATATATATATATATATATGTACATATGTATATGCGTGTGTGTGTGTGTGTTCAGAAAGATTTGGCAGATACCTTCTTTTTATTAAGGGCTTGGATAAGTTCGTTAACCAGGAAAATCAACTGGGTTTCCCAGGAAATTGTTGGGTTTTCTTTATAAAATATCTCAGAATATAAAAAAGCTGTGGTAACAAAATGTGGTCAGTAAATTAACGTTTTAAAAGCCAAAATTTTTATCTCTAGGTTAAAAGAAAGAATTTATAAGCATTTAATCAAAAAATGTTTGGTGTCAGATTATTTCTATGAACATTCACTACCATAACTCACTTGCTGCGTCCGGACTATTTATTGTCGGCTCAAATCGTATGTGGCGATGATGATGTTTATTATTGGTCAAATTTTAAATCGAAATTATTGATGCAGGTCAGTAAAAAAGCTGAGTAACTTTGAGTAACTAACCTAAAAACAAGTTCTAATGAATAATTGAAAGAATGTTTTTACTCATGTAATCTTCATTGTGGGCTTATGCAAATTTACGCCATTATTCAATCTTTGATTATCATCGATGAGTGGTGATCATGCAAACTATGCACATAATGTTACAAAATATGTGAAGAAAATAACCGATACAATATGCATAAGTAATATATAAATAAGAAACTGTTACACATTTTTATTGGCATATTTAATAGCCGTATGTACTATACAAGGTGAATCACTGAGAACTGCACCGATTGATTATGGGAAAACCATCGTCGGGAAAAATATCAGAATTTGGTACTTTACTAACGCAATTGCGAGATACTGGGCTAAAATATTTTCAGACTAGTGGTATTTCCAGTTATACCGAAAGTACATGTCAACTTCCTTATTTTAAATTCGACACCCAGTATCTTATAACATTCTGAGATTCTGCGTAACATTCTGAAAACTTTTTGTGTATAATGTCATATACCTACGTCTTCTTCTTCTTGAGATATTCGAACTTTAATGTTAAAATTGACGTTTTCAAACAGAAACATATTTCGGTTATCGGTATCGATGGTTAAATTTTCGGAAATTTTCTTCAAATAAGCGCTAATTAGGACCCCTGGAATCCATTTTCATGGTCAATAGAAAAGTTTATATATACATACATATATATATATATATATATATATATATATATATATATATATATATATATATATATATATATATATATATATATATATATATATATATATATATATATACTGTGTCCCAAACTGGATGTGAATGTATTGCTATCTCCGTTATTATTAGAGATAGGGAGACGGTTAAATTAGCAATGTTTTCTAGAATTTCATGCTCGTTCCAAATATGACTTTGCCCTGACTCTTTTCGTTTTTGAGCTACTTTGAAAAAAAACAAAATTTGTCGATTTCTTTTCTTTTCAATATCTAAGTAGATGTTTATCTCTGACATGTCTAAGACTTGCACGTTATCAGGACTCTTTTTACGGAGTAATCTTTTTGTGCTATTCTCAATTTTGGATTGTCATTTGTTTTTTAGTTACAGGTATCAACGTTTGTTTTTATTAGGGCAGCGATATGGGATTTTTTGCTCATATGATAGCCCGTGAAAAGAGATTTCCAATTATGTACAATATGCTTGAGAAATCCTGTAATTGCACTGACAATTTTGAGAAAAACCGTTTTGAGGATAGTAGGCTATCAAATCCAATACCATACAAATTACAGAAAAAAGTGTTAAGAAGCAGTATGCCATGGAGTCTAACAATAGACTTCTACTTTTAACATAATTTTACGTAATGTTTCACGATAAAAAATATTGCGATTTAATTTACAATATTTAATTAGGTAATAATGCTAGGTATTAGTATGTGAAACAGTTTAATAACGAAACCCGGCAATAACAAATAGAGACTTAGACTTCACAAAATAACACAATTAGAAACGGAACTCAATAGATAATAAAATAGAAACTTAAAAATACACTAAATAGAAAATTGTTCAATATGGCCACCGTTTTGCTCAATGCACTTTATACACCTTTTTTAAACATGCCTGCAAACTCTGGTGAGGGTGTTTTGGATATGATTTATAGCCTCCGTGATTCTGTTTCATAATTCATTGATATTTTGTGGTGGATCGAATTTATACACATCATTCTCAAAGTACCCCAAAAATAAAAATCAATGGGTGTTATATCAGGACTTCGAGCACACCAATGAACCGGCCCATTGTTGCGAATGACAAGATTATTAAAATTTTGGTACAAAAATTCTTTGACGATCCTAGCATTGTGAGCTGGACAACCGTCTTGTTGGTACCAAATCTCGTATAAATTATCATGAACTCTTCTAATTGTTGGTAAGATATCATTTCTCAATAGATGAAAATACCTTTCCCCAGTGAAACTATTTTCAAAAAAGAACAGACCAACATTAAAGTTACCTGATTTTTTTTAAATTAACTGTCTAATCTACAAATAAAAATAACAGTTCTTTACCTAATAAGCCGCACCAAACATTAATACCAAATCTGTCTTGCAATCGTCTTTCTTCCTTTAGATGGGGATTTTCATTTGCACAATAATGCCTATTATGGCGACTATACACAACACAATTTGTAAATCTGGATTCATCAGTCCATATCATTTTCAAATGAAAATTTCCATCTTGCTGACATTGCTGACAGAATTGAAGCCGCTTAGGGCAATCGTCAACATTTAAGCCTTGTACGATTGTAGGTTTGTATGGATGGTAATGACTTTGTTTTAATACACGGTGTACCGTACTTTTTGGAGCGTCAATTTGTTCATCATAAAACCGAACACATTGCAAAAGGTTTTCGTTTGAAACTTGTAAGATGGCATTATTTCTTTCTTCATTTCTAGACATTGGTAGTTTCTTTGCGTGGAAACTACCGTCGTTCAATAGATTGGTCACTATCCTGCGAAATATTTTGGTGTTTGGTTCTGGTGTTTCTGGGTAGTTGTTTTGATATGAATGTGCAGCTGCCTCAGTATTTCGGTTAGAACGAATATAACATTCCAACATGTCAAAATATTCTTCATTACTGAACATATTGGTGAATAATATTTAAAATAAACAGGAAACAAACTATTTAGTACAAAATTTTAAGCAACGTGTTAAATACACCTCAAGTTGTTCAGATAATTAAGAATGGCAGTATTCTTAATTGCCGCGATGGTGTTGTATCCATAGAAACCTTTCTTCTGTTGTTTTTCAGTTGACTTACGTTTAAAAATCAAACAATTTTCAAAGGCGTCTTCGTAAATCATTAATCTACTTTTTATTGAGTTCTGTTAGTAAATTTAGTTATTTACTAGGTTTACCTATTTAATTAAATTATAACAATTTTTTAGGATTATCTTGTAATGTAAAATATCATTTGTAATAATGGGCCGATTCATTGGTGTGCTCAAAGTTCCTATTTTTTTATCGTGAATCATTACGAAAAATTATCTTAAAAGTGGAAGTCTATTGTTAGACTCCATGGCCTACTGCTTCTTGAACACTTTTTTTTGTCAATTCTTTTCTGGTATTGGATTTCATAGCCTACTATCCTCAAAACGGTTTTTTTCAAAATTGTCAGTGGAATTACAAGATTTCTCAAACATGTTGTACATCATTGGAAAGGACTTTTCACAGGCTATCACATGAGCAAAAAATACAATATGGCTGCTATAATAAAAACAAACGTTGATACCTGTAGCTCAAAAACAAATGACAATCCAAAGTTGAGAATAGCACAAAAAGATTACTCTGTAAAAAGTCTTTTGATTATGTGTAAGTATTAGACATGTAAGATCAACGCATACTTAGATATTGAAGAAAAAAGAATCGACAATTTTTGTTTTTTTCAAAATAACTCGAAAAGGAAAAAGGCAGGGCAAAATACAAGCCATATTTGGAACGAGCATGAAATTCTACAAAACATTGCTGATTTAACCGTCTCCCTATATCTAATAATAACGGAGATAGCAATACATTCCCGTCCAGTTTGGGACACTTAAGATGAATTGAGCAAAAATTCAATATGGCTGCCATAATAAAAACAAACGTTGATACCTGTAGCTCAAAAAACAAATGACAATCCAAAGTTGAGAAGAGCATAAAAAGATTACTCTGTAAAAAGTGTCCTGATAATGTGCAAGTCTTAGATATATCAGATCAACGCCTACTTAGATATTGAAGAAGAAAAAAAATCGACATTTTTTTTCAAAATAACTCGAAAATGAAAAGGGGCAGCGCAAAATACAAGTCATATTTGGAACGAGCGTGAAATTCTACAAAACATTGCTGATTTAGCCGTCTCCCTGTCTCTAATAATAACGAAGATAGCAATACATTCCCATCCAGTTTGGGACACCTAAGATGAAGACACGCCTATATTTTCTTTATTTTTAGAGATAGCGATTTCATTTTTTGTACAGATGTAAAACGTCATTAGGCTGTTTGAATAATAGCCTACCCACTTCAAATGTTAGATGTCAACGCAGCCTACTATTATTTCAGGAATAAGGCCGGTTCTCTATATTTCGCGATACGTTAGAGATATAAAAAAAGTTACTTTAAAAAGTTATTCATAATTCAATTTTAGCTGCAGATACCGATTTTCAAGTCAAAATTTTTACTTTTTAGTAAATTTTTAGACAGTGTCCAAATTTTCCATCAGATTTTAACAGGTAGATTGCCCTGGAAACAAATTAGCACCGTGTAAAATATTGCGATAAATCTCAAATTGACATTAACTAGGAGTCTGTCAGCAAAATGCCTGTTGAACGTCTCAGTGTTAGAGAAAAAATTGATTCAATAAGATTGTTTGGTGATGGTGTTCGAAATAGCAGAGAAGTTGCTGAGGAATTCAATCGCTCTCATTAGAGCTCGTCAGTACGGCATACTAATTGCAGCGAAAATACACCTATAAAGTAATACCAAATACTATTTAATGACAATACAGGACACTCCGGCTGAGTGCGTGTTTCAAGAATATCAGCGCCCCTAACGGATTGTACTGATGTTACGTCGTTCGAGAACGTGTAACACCAGCAATTGTTGGTGTTTAACTGTGTATAATTAAGTTTGAGCTGTGTTTTTTACAATAAATGTTAGTGGTTGAGTGTGTGCAATCTATAATTGTTCGAATTATAACGTGCTAAATCTATCAAAGACATTTCATAGGTTTCCAAAGGATGGCGAAACGTGAATATGATTTGAAGCAGAAGACAAATTCAGAATCACTTTTATGCCAATACGTACAGTTCGCAGAAGATAATTTATTGTGTAATATTTACCACCATGTGCCTATTTATAGATAAACTTCGTAAACGGATGGTTGAAAGGCTTCAATCATAACTTGTCTTCCAGTGCATCAAAAAGAAATATGAAGGCAAAAAAAAGTTTTGCATTAATAATAAATGATATAAGAAAACTGTTTTTCTATATTCTTCTGTGTCCTTTTCAATTTCAGTATTTGTCACATTTTTTTACGTTTAAAATTATTTTACTTGATAAAGGCTTTTAATTATCTTCCTAAGACAAGTTTTCAAAGAGACAAGTAGAAATGTCAGATTCAGCCATATAATAGATTTATTTACGGAAGTAAGAGTTAGTTTCACCTTTCATCTGCACAATATCTTAATTATGTACTGAGTATATCAGTTACATATTTTAAAATATTAGATTAATAAGACAGTTTTCATGTAGGGTTATCACAAATTGGGTACTGTGCTACCATTTATACCTAGAACAATTATTGATAGGTCAGTATAGATTGTAACTTAATATCCTCAGAAACAGCTTTCAGTATATTCCTATACCTACCCTTGAAATAGTAGTTTAACGGCAGTTTCAAGGTAGTACATTAAATTATGATAAAATAAGATTATGGGTAAGAGAAATTTGCAGAATTATTCATGCTAAATTCATTAACGTTTTAAGCTGATTGTTGATACAAATTATATTTATAACCATATAATCAGAAAATTTTCACTGTTTTGTCATGTACAAGCTTTTATATTCATCTATAATAAACCAATTGTCTAAATCAAGAATATGCAGGTAAATATACCATTCAAATTACTCGCACAGTTGTCAGTACTTCACGCAAGGTGACGCTAGTGTACTTGTCACAAATATCACCAATGCTAAAGCATAGGAGTGTCCCGTATTGTCATTATATAGTATTTGATGATACGGACGTGACAGCATACTACTTAGTTCCACAACTAGGTGGCGACACGCTCACCACTCACTTAGTGTTGAAAGGCTGGCTACTTTAGCCGTATTACTTTATAGGTGTATTTTCGCTGCAATTAGTATGCCGTACTGACGAATTGGAGAGAAACCGATATATGGTTCTAATTGTTGTGAGAATGCATCTAGCCTTACCCATTTCATTTGCTTAAAATATTTTTCCAAAAATTAAATTTACGTTGCCTCGTTTGTCAGTCTTACATAAAGAGCTACCATATTTCATCCTTTTCAAAAAGTGTGAATACAGCAACAGTAAATAAGTGTTGAAAAAGGTATGGGTGCAGCAAGCGCATTATGGTAGAGAATTTTTGTAAAAATATTTGAAATCCGATAACTCATTTTTCTATTGAGCTAGAATCTTTAATCTTGAACCATAGTAACACCTATGTAAACCCCAGCGTAGGTATGAAATTAAAGAAAAATAACACAATGAGCTTTGCGGATAACTCCAAGTTGGTTTTAAAACAGCTTTTTTGTCGTTTGATTACAAGAACTAGTTCGATTGGGTTAACTAAAACAAAACCATCCAAGAAATTAAAAGGAAAATACATGCCATACTTATGATTTGGCAGGTACATTTCCTTTGTAAATAATTAATTTTTTTCTAGAAAACTTTTGTGACTTTAATGAAATTTGTACCACAATTTCTACCAAACTACAATTTTCTAGCTCCGTAGAAAATAAAAACCTATTTAAATAATCGCTAACTGGGACCTCTAAAACCGATCTTCCAGGTCCATTTAAATTGAAATAATTAGTTTTAATAATATATATTTCTAATAGTGTACAATTCTTATGAAAATTCACTACTATAATGCACTGGCTGCGTCCCGAACATTTTTATAACTATCATAATAAATAATTATTGTGTATAACCTGCATGTAGTAAAATCAATCGTGTCACTTACTACAAGACTCCTACCGGTCTTTTGAAGGACCATCGTCAAAACAATAAAGAATTACATAGACATGTCAAATAAAACTTTCACACTATGAAAAATGTCAATTAAGCTGATGAAACACGTTTTCTATGCAAAAACTTGTTAAAAAAACTTCAAGTTTATTTAGGATAAAATTCACTATCATAACACACATGCTGCGTCCCGATTTTTTTTAATCTAATCTAACTTAGGTTTTGTATAAATATCGCTTGCACAGAAGTTATTCAATTTTGTGCAGGGAATTTAATAAAACTCTGGACGCAGCAAGTGAGTTATGGTAGTGAATTTTCATAAAAATGTTTTTATTGCAAATATGTGTTTTCTTTTTAAGAAAGCAGGCATCAATTTTGGTTACCAGTATAACCTATATAGTAAAAACAATGTGCCATGTTTCATAAAAATAACTTTATTGTGTGAAAATGTACAAAAAATTCCAAAAGTAAACTTAAAGTGTTCCCGGAAAAACTCGTTTCTTGGTCAACCTTATAGGTTAATAGCAAATTGGGCTATTCAAATATGAATCATTTGATCAAAATTCGCTACCATAACTCACTTGCTGCATCCAGAATTGGTTTTCTACAAACATGCATTATATTTCGATGGAAAATGCAAAAATGCAATAACATAAGGCATGTTTGATTTAAAAAAAAAAAGAAAATTTGTATCACCAACGACTTATGGGCCACCCTGTGATTGTAGAAATATTTTTTAAGATGTAGCTCAAGACATCCTATAATTAATATATAATTTTTTTTTTCATATCTTGTATAATAACGGATATATTGAGCTTTATTGATTTTTTACGAAAATTTCACAAAAATTATATACCATTAAATGATAAACTCTATAGCTAAGACTACTGCCAAGCATCAGAGAAAAGGTCTATTTGAAATGAATTTTCTGGAAACATTTTAGTAAAATGAAGGACAATGACGGTTGAAACTAAGACTTCAGGGTTTGTAAAACATCCTTCTTGAGACATTTAATTTCCATAGACCGTATTAGATTCAAGTTATTTGTCTAAATTTTGCGGATTTTGACGTTTTAAATTGCAACTTTGACTTTTTGAGGAAAAACCCAATTTATTTTTCTTTAAATGCCTATAACTTTTTTGTCTTTTGACCTACATAGCTAAATTGGTAGGTAACTTACCTATAGGGATATAAACCCGCGTACCAAATTTTGTTGCCCTTACTTTGTTAATTCCGGAGATAAAACATTTTTCGAAAGAAAACACAAAATTTTCCTGGAAAACCTGCGCAGATTTTCCTGGCTAACGAACTTATCCAAGCCATTTGCAAAAGGAATTTATTTACCAAATTTAATCAAAATCGGCCCATTATTTTTTGAGTTATCGTTGTGCTACATACATATATATATATATATATATATATATATATATATATATATATATATATATATATATATATATATATATATATATATATATATATATATATATATATATATATATATATAAATTGAAACTGACCCCGGATATGTATTCTGGAGGGCCTAATTAGCGCTCATTTGAAGAAATTTTTTCAAAATTCAAAAGTCGGGATCTCCTCATTAGTGAATTTTTTTAAAAGAAAATTCACTAAAACGAAATCGATTTGCATTGATCATTTCACTAATTAACTAACTTATGGGTATCATATGTTATTATAAAGTGGCCGCAATAATCATAATCATAAATGGATATTACACAGCTAACTTAATATTTATTAGCCGTTACCTGTAGTATTTTTATTAGGTAAAATTGGGAAATATTTCCAGATTCTTAACTCATGTGCAGAAAGTGTAACATACTGCAGCAACATAAGTATTTGACAGACTGAACAAAAAGTTACGCTTCATTAAAATTTTCCAGATATACCTTATAATCAGAAGCATAAGAAAGGAATGGCAGATTTACTACTAAAATATTGTGACCAAAATCATGAACAAAACTTCACGTATTTTATTCCTTTCCTTATCATCATATTATACAGCGTAAGGTGAATCATCCAGTGAATGAACAGTTAAGGCAACTTTTCACTTTGACATAACACCACAGTTAACATTTACGTCCAAATATTTTGGGAGAAGCACTTTTGCACCTGGTTGTGATTTATCAGCCTGCACATTCTAACAAAACTTCACCATTTTTACGCCAATTTGGCTTATTGCCTTATAAATCAAGAAGATTCTCAACATCTAGTGAATGAACATTGAAAACCAGTAACTGAACACAAACGAACCAGTAAATGAACGACATTCTTTATTCAGAAAACATAGTATAAAAACAATGTAACACATGATATTGATTTACATTTTTATAATGTTCCGTTATTTTCTTCTATTGGTACAGGAATTTTCTTTATCAATTCATGGCTCTCATACCAAATTTGGTCCACATATTTCATCCACTTCCAAAATTGGCAACATGTAGGCAAAGAACCTGAAACTAATACGAGCTACGGAAAGAAAATGTTTCAAGGGGAGTGTTTTACAAAGCCTGAAGTCTTAGCTTCAACCGTCATTGTCCTTCATGCTACTAAAATATTTCCAGAAAACTAAATAGACCCTTTCTCTGATGCTTTGGCAGTAGTTTTAGCTATAGAGTTTATCGTTTAATGGTATATAATTTTTTTAAAATTTTCGTAAAAAATCAATAAGGTTCAATATATCCGTTATTATACAAGATACGAAAAAAATTGTATACATTGATTATAGGGTGTCTTACATACATCTTAAAAAAATATGGCCCATAGGTCGTTGGTGATACAAATTTTCTTTTTTTTTAATCGAACACGCCTTATGTTATTGCATTTTTGCATTTTCCATCGAAATATAATGCATGTTTATTTCAATAATTCTCATTAAACGCTTCAAATTTGAATAGCTCAAATTGCTGTTTACCTATAAGCTTAACCAAGAAACCAGTTTTTTCGGGAACACTTTAAGTTTACTTTCGAAAATTTTTGTACACTTTCAAACAATAAAGTTATTTTGATGGAACATGGCAAATTGTTTCTACTATATAAGTTATACTGGTACCCAAATTTGATGCCTGCTTTCTTAAACAAAAAATACACATATTTGCTATTAAAAACATTTAAATGAAAATTCATTCCCAGAACGCAATTGCTGCGTCCAGAATTTTTTTAATGAAAGCAGCCATCAAATTTGGGTAGCATTATAAACTTTATAGCAGAAACAATGTACCATAGGCATTTCATCAAGTAGCTTGGACAGGTTCGTTAGCCAGGAAAATCACCCTAGTTTTTACGGGAAAATTTTGAGTTTCCTCTAGAAAAGTTTTTGTAAATCCGAAACCAATAGAGCTATGGCAACCAAATTTAGTACGGTGGGTTATACTATAAAAAGAAAATTACATAGCAAAAAAAATATTTTTAAGTTAAAAGAGAAAAGTTATAATAGTGTTTAGTTTTACCGCGCAATTTTGAAGTTGTAACAGTTCAGTCTTGTATGTCACAAGCAAGCTGACATAACTGCAGTGTATTGTGCGCATGTCCCATCCATCTAAAACAGGGTCCCTGCAATAATGAATACCGGGACAAAGTCTATTCGTTCAACAGATCAGCTTCGAAGAGCTTCAGCACCGAGTGCATTTGATTCGTCGACCACGCGTTGTGGTATTACACGTTCCGCCTATATATAATGTATATCAATAGTATATCGTTTTTATTGCTTTAAATATATAACTAAGTTAAGTGTTTCCAAGCGATATTATTTCAAAACACGATACAGTCCATTTATACGTAACAGCAGTAACTACAATCCAAAACATACATAACACAACATTTGGTCAATTCGAGCCGGATTATTCAACACAACAGTTGCTCAATTCGAGGCGCAGTATTTAACACAATTGTAGTTATCGCTAATAGTGAAAACCCCAGCAGAGGACAAAGTCAGTTCATCAGAAAATTCGATTGGAAAGCCGATAGCAGCACTCAGAACATCCAAGCCATTCGAAACACATATTGGCCTATATCAGGTCGAAGCAATGTAAAATCCATAAATTCGTCAATGCAACAGTTTTGGGTGATGAATAAAAGGCTTTTTCTTTCCAAACAAATACTTTATTCCTTGTCCCGACGCGTTTCGACCTTACCTTACAGGTCATCCTCAGGGGAATCTATAATTTATAAAAGGCTTGTCAGAAAAACTGAGTTTTCCGGTAGGCTACTTCTGCGAGGGTACAACGCATGAATATATAAGATAAAATGAGTTAACAACAGCTAACCCCAACACTAAGTCAAAAAAGGTTAATAGTTAACATGTCAAGCTACAAAAGCTATAAGAACACAAGTATATGGTCACTAATTACTACATGCAATAAAACTGAAAAACAACTACAGGTCAAAAATTAAACTACAATAAAAGGATAATCTGTCTCTAGATCTCCAAAAATTACAATATGTCTAATATTAAAAGCTTAAAAATTCTCCAAAATTTAAGTTTAAGGTGAAGACAACAACAGGAGTAAGAGCAGACAGCACAAACATCAGTAAGCCATGCAGCCGAGAAGAAACTTTCTGAGAAAACAAAACCTATCAAGTGAATGGGAATTGAAACAAACGCGAGTTTTTACCGTTGTTTTAAACATGAAAAATGAAAAAAGCGCCAAGATGGCGAACTTACTTACTTGTCTTGCTAAACAGGACTAAAAAACTATACAGTTGAATGCCCAAGGAACATGCTTCATCTGTTGTTATAGGATTGATCTATTTGGTATCATAAGTGCCAACAAATTGGAAAATAACAACTCTTGGAAATTAAGAAAGAATTTTTGTTTTAAAATTTAAAAAATGAGATATAACGTGCATAACACGTGATGGAGAACAAAAGCCGGCAGAACATCTCAGCGCAAGGTCGATACTTAAACTGAAACAGGGAAATGACAAGTGACATTTGACACTTGGCAGAAGTGACGTATCGACCACGGAAAACAAAGACGCTAAAAACGAAGGACAGGTCCGGAGTGGGCCAAAATGACCTGACGTAAGGTCGGCTTCCTGATCGAGAATGAAAACGGCAATCAACAAACTGACAGACGTGAGAAATCGACTCGAAAATATACAGACACTAAAATGCAACAGTTGCTTCAAATCTAGACCTGTGATGGCTCAGCCACTAATGGGCGATCTCCCTTTCTTGAGAGTGAACCCTGAAAGCTTAAAAGCCTTTACGACTTGCGGACTTGACTACGCCGGTGCTTTTTATATCAAGGAGGGAGTGCGCAAGTTTACTACTCGCAAGGGTTACCTCTGCATTTTTGTATGTTTTTCAACAAAGACTGTACATTTCGAACTGGTTGGTGATCTGACAACCAAGGGGGTTTTGGCAGCTTTAAATCGATTTACGTCTAGACGCGGACTTCCAAGTAATCTTTATTCGGACAATGCTACAAACTTCGTAGGCGCATCACGCGAACTAAAATTAATTTTGGAACAAAATACAGGTTCAGAAGAGTCACAAAAATTTGCGTCAGATCACAATATAAAATGGCATTTTATACCTAGCAGGTCACCTACGTTGGGAGGTCTCTGGGAAGGCAACATACGAGTTGCCAAACTCTTGTTAAAACGTATTATAAACGACAATAAGTTTACTTTTGAGGAGTTATACACCATCCTAATAAGTACACTTGGAGAACACCCAAATCACCACAACACATATTTCAGAGACCTTACGATCGTTTCGTTGACAATGTCAACATTTTCAGAGGAAGAAAATTCTAACATAAAAAACTAGATCCCGTATATTTATATCGCGTCAAGGTAAACGAACTAGTCCGAAGTAAAGTTGTAGTCCAAGAACGATCGTTTGTTTATTGCGCAGTGAAACAGGTCGGAGACCTGCTTTCATCTTCTGGTCGACAAATTTATGACCCTTATCTAATATAGGTTTACAAGGACCAGAGTTATTTAAAGAATCAGCACGTTTCCTTTCGATCTAGAAATTTACTATGTGGATATTGGTTCATGCCGATAAAGACATCTGGTGAGATAAACAATATCAACTCAACTCATCTTGTTTAAAAATAGAAAACTAAAAACCCAGATGTCCGTCTTACCATGTTAACTCTAACAAAGGATAAATAGTTCAACTAAAATACTACATAAAAACTATATTTATATTTATTTAAATTCTACTTGAAAGTATTTATATTGACTACATAGATACAAAAAACCGAACAGGTCAAGACAAACATAGAGATTAATATATGTATAAACCGGTCGAGTTATTGACAATAATTTATTATTCTACCAGACAAATTAGGAGTATTTAAGCGGTCAAATGCAAAGAGAAAATAAAGGGATTGAAATTACAGGTGCCGCACGATTTAATGAAGTTTTGTTCTTCATAGACCTTAATATAAAAATACTTTCTAATGAATCAAACATAGTTTGATGTCTAACGTTTTTGACAAGTTTCAAATTTCTTTGTCAATGTGGTGGTTATTATCCCATATATGTTGTGCCACACATGATTTGTCCACCGTCCCATATCGTAACTCTGCGAGATGTTCACGAAATCTGGTGGCTATGTTTCTCCTAGTTTGGCCCATCGTAGTACAGGTGGAGGCTTGCATGAATTGCTGTCCTCTTACCCAAGTGTCTAATGATCCCAATGACCTAACTCCTGGCCACTTCCTCATAGGTGGCTCACTAAAAGCACCCCCTGAGAGACTGGTTTCGAATGACAATCGAAATAGGCTACCTCGCTTCACTCAAGTGCAGCAAAGGGCCCAGCAGTTTTGGAAACGATGGTCCCACGAATACATCAATAGTCTTCAGCGGCGAGGAAAGTGGCAAACCGGTTCACAATGTGATATTCGTGCGGGCGATTTAGTGCTAATACGAGAAAATAATTTAGCTCAATGTGAGTGGACACTTGGCCGTGTTATCGAACTTCACCCAGGTGGCGATGGTGTATCTAGGGTCGCTACACTTAAAACGAACAGGGGAACAATAATTAGACGTGCAGTGAACCGTCTTGCAACATTGCCATGCAATGACATAACCATCTCATAAATATTTTTTATATTAGCCTATATGTATAATTTGTATGTATTTTTATGTGTAGTTTTTAAGTTTGTGTATATTTAGGTTAGTTTTTTGAAGTCACTACTTCAAGGCGGCCGGTATGTCTAGTTTTACCGCGCAATTTTGAAGTTGTAACAGTTCAGTCTTGTATGTCACAAGCAAGCTGACATAACTGCAGTGTATTGTGCGCATGTCCCATCCATCTAAAATAGGGTACCTGCAATAATGAATACCGGGACAAAGTCTATTCGTTCAACAGATCAGCTTCGAAGAGCTTCAGCACCGAGTGCATTTGATTCGTACACGACCACGCGTTGTGGTATTACACGTTCCGCCTATATATAATGTATATCAATAGTATATAGTTTTTATTGCTTTAAATATATAATTAAGTTAAGTGTTTCCAAGCGATATTATTTCATAACACGATACAGTCTATTTTAATACGTAACAGCAGTAACTACAATCCAAGAAACATACACAACACAACAAATAGCATATCAGTAAAACAAATTTTGGTGCGACTGGGAAGCAGGGAACCAAAAAAAAACTAATTTTATTAGATATCGCAGAAAATGTTAGTTTTCTTGACGCATACATAATTTTTGTAAAAAAAATTTCGTTGATATGAAAAGTTTCCACTAAAACGCACTTGTTGCGTCCAAACTTGTCAATTTGTACTGCACATTTTCTTTGAGATGCACAGTCTACACCCGAAAAAATAACAGTTAGATATAAAAATAGATTTACTTAATAGGTGCACGAACTCTAAAATGAGACCATTTCACCAAAGACAAATTATTTGCACGCGACAAAAATCTCGAATCCAATTTATTTATAATGATAGCGTTTAATCTAGTTTTTGTGTGCCAAATCTTAATTGGCTTTTCTCTTTCAGCAAATATTACTTTCGGCTTTCAATTATCTGTTAAGTGTAGAATGACAGATATGTGTAGACAGCTTGCAAAAAAAGTATTACACTAATTAACTTTATATAAACGCTAACCTGGAAGTATAAAACAGCGTTATGTCGTTTGCTTTTTCTAATTTTGACAAGTGTACATACATTTAATACTGAATTATATATTATGATATATGATTTAAAGAACAATATATGCATTTGAGGGAGTCAGCAATATACGTGATTTTTGCATTAAAATTCGTTTAGAAGCTTGCTAAATAAAAAAAATCTCGGGACGCAGCAAGTGCGTTATGGTAGTGAATTTTCATAAAACTATTTTTTAATAGCAATAATGTGTGTTTTTTTAAGAAAGCAGGCATCAAATTTGGTTACCAGTATAATCTATATAGTAAAAACAATGTGCCATGTTTCATCAAAATAACTTTATTGTTTGAAAATGTAAAAAAAATTCCGAAAGTAAACTTAAAGTGTTCCCGAAAAAACTCGTTTTTTGGTCAACCTTATAGGTTAATAGCAAATTGAGCAATTCAAATATTAAGCATTTGATCAAAATTGGCTACCATAACGCACTTACTGCGTCCAGAATTTTTGTTCTTACAAACATGCATTATATTTCGATGGAAAATACAAAAATGCAATAACATAAGGCGTGTTTGATTAAAAAAATTTTCATTAAAATGTTTTTAATAACAAATTTGTGTGTTTTTTTAAGAAAGCAGGCATCAAATTTAGTTACCAGTGTAACCTATATAGTAAAAACAATGTGGCATGTTTCATCAAAATAACTTTATTGTGTGAAAATGTACAAACATTTCCAAAAGTAAACTAAAAGTGTTCCTAAAAAAACACGTTTCTTGGTCAACCTTATAGGTTAATAGCAAATTGAGCTGTTCAAATATGAAACATTTGATAAAAATTCGCTACCATAACGCACTTGCTGCGTCCAGAATTTCTTTTCTTACAAACATGCATTATATTTCGATGGAAAATGCAAAAATGCAATAACATAAGGCATGTTTGATTTTAAAAAAAACGAAATTTGTACCACCCTATGATTGTACAAATATTATTTTAAGATGTAGCTCAAGACACCCTATAATTAATATATACAATTTTTTTTCATATCTTATATAATAACGGATATATTGAGCTTTATTGATTTTCTACGAAAATTCGACAAAAATTATATACCATTAAACGGTAAACTCTATAGCTAAGGCTACTGCCAAGCATCAGCGAAAGGGTCTATTTGAAATGAATTTTCTGCAAATATTTTAGTAAAATGAAGGACAATGACGGTTGAAACTAAGACTTTAGGGTTTGTAAAACATCCTTCTTGAGACATTTTATTTCTATAGCCCGTATTAGATTCAAGTTACTTGCCTAAATGTTGCCAATTTTGACATTTTAAATCGCCAGTTTGACGTTTTGAGGAAAACCCCAATTTGTTTTTCTTTAAATACTTATAACTTATTTGTCTTTTGAGCTACATAGCTAAATTTTGGTAGGTAACTTACTTATAAGGATATAAACCTGTGTACCAAATTTGGTTGTCCTTACTTTGTTAATTCCGGAGATATAAATTTTTTTCGAAAGAAAATACAAAATTTTCCAGGAAAACCTAAGCAGATTTTCCTGGCTAACGAACTTATCCAAGCCATTTGCAAAAGGAATTTTTTCACCAAATTTAATCAAAATCGGCCCATTATTTTTTGAGTTATCGGTGTGATACATATATATATATATATATATATATATATATATATATATATATAAATATATATATATATATATATATATATATATATATATATATATATATATATATATATAAACATATAAAAATTGAAACTGACCCCGGATATGTTTTCTGGGGGGCTTAATTAGCGCTCATTTGAAGAAATTTTTTCAAAATTCAAAAGTCGAGATCTCCTCATTAGTGAATTTTTTTTAAGAAAATTCACTAATATAAAGTCTGGAGGCGTCACATGTGTTATGGCAGTGAATTTTCACAAAAAGCATTTTAATAGCAAATTTCTCTTTTAGTGAATTTTCTTTAAAAAAATTCACTAATGTGGAGATCCCGACTTTTGAATTTTGAAAAAATTTCTTCAAATAAGCGCTAATTAGGCCCTCCAGAACACATATCCTGGGTCAGTTTCAATTTTTATATGTTTATATATATATATATATATATATATATATATATATATATATATATATATATATATATATATATATAATTTTGGTAGATAACTTACCCATAAGGATATAAACCTGCGTACCAAATTTGGTTGCCCTTACTTTGTTAATTCCGGAGATATAAATTTTTTTCGAAAGAAAATACAAAATTTTCCGGGAAAACCTGGGCAGATTTTCCTGGCTAACGAACTTATCCAAGCCATTTGCAAAAGGAATTTTTTCACCAAATTTAATCAAAATCAGCCCATTATTTTTTGAGTTATCGGTGTGATACCTACATATATATATATATATATATATATATATATATATATATATATATATATATATATATATATATATATATATATATATATAAATTTTTGTCCCCCATTTTACTAAAATATTTGCAGAAAATTCATTTCAAATAGACCCTTTCTCTGATGCTTGGCAGTAGCCTTAGCTATAGAGTTTATCGTTTAATGGTATTTAATTTTTGTCGAATTTTCGTAAAAAATCAATAAAGCTCAATATATCCGTTATTATATAAGATATGAAAAATTTTTGTGTATATTAATTATAGAATGTCTTGGGCTACATCTTAAAATAATATTTCTACAATCACAGGATGGCCGATAAGTCGTTGGTGATACAAATTTCTTTTTTTTTTTAATAAAACACGCCTTTTGTTATTGCATTTTTGCATTTTCCATCGAAATATAATGCATGTTTGTAAGAAAAGAAATTCTGGATGCAGCAAGTGCGTTATGGTAGCGAATTTCGATCAAATGTTTTATATTTAAACAGCTCAATTTGCTATTAACCTATAAGGTTGACCAAGAAACGTGTTTTTTCTGGAACACTTTAAGTTTACATTTGGAAATTTGTGTACATTTTCACACAATAAAGTTATTTTGATAAAACATGGCACTTTGTTTTAACTATATAGGTTATACTAGTAACCAAATGTGTTGCCTGCTTTCTTAAAAAAACACACATATTTGTTATTAAAAACATTTTTATGAAAATTCACTACCATAACGCACTTGCTGCGTCCAGAATTTTTCTAATGAAAGCAGGCATCACATTTGGTTACCTGGACCTGACCTATGTTGCTACTATACATAGCAACAATGTACCATATTTTATCAAAATAGATAACTATATTGCTTGAAAAAGTAGAAAATTTTCCCAAAATAAACTTAAAATGCTCCCAAAAAAACTGGTTCCATATTCCTAGCAACGAACCTCTTCAAGCTATTTACTCACCTGCCAACAGAGTAGTTATTTACATAAGGCTCTTCGACAAACATGCAAAAAAAAACAATTTCTCCACGAAAATCCGAAAACAGTTTTTTGTCCAATAAGTTATTAAACATTAAGTTTTGCCCTTAACCTTTCTCCTTGTATAGTATACAGAAATGCCGTGTTAAAAATCCTGATATATATATATATATATATATATATATATATATATATATATATATATATATATATATATATATATATATATATATATATAGTATACTCTCGATTCTTCGTGCTGCGAAATTTAAATAAGGAATAGATCGGAATGTTATTTTTTTTCAACTATAATAAATATCGCTAATAAAAACCAACGACGATCTAAGTATGATTGTGCCTATTATAATTACTACGTTGCAAAAATCATGAGAAAAGTAAAACTGTAAAATTGTAGAACCTGTAGTTGGTCTAGTAGTATATGTATAAGCAGAATAAATTGTCACAGATTGCTTATTTTGTTGTGATGAATTTCGATTTACATTCGAACGTTACTGTCACCGCAATAGGAGCGCCGAGGAAGATGTATATCTAGGATATCCGTCCCTATCTTTTTACACTTGATCTCATTCGTGATTGCATATGAGGCAGGGCAGAAAGGAACAAAATAAACTTTTCTTGAGAAAGACACAGCTGTTAAACATTCTGTATGCACTTTCTTTTCTATTTATAAAGACTACTGAAATTACTTGGGTCGTTAGTTGGTCTTCAATCGCAAAGCAAGTTTGTGTATTGGCGGTATATTTTCTATTAGATTCGGTTTACATACAGCATGTCGTTGAAATGGAAAAGACACGTTTTAACCATGAATGAATATATATATATATATATATATATATATATATATATATATATATATATATATATATATATATATATATATATATATATATATATATATATATATATATATATATATATATATATATATATATATATCACACCGATAACTCAAAAAATAAAAGTCTGATTGTCATAAAATTTGGTACACACCTTCCTTTTGCAAGTGGCTTAAATAAGTACGTTAGCCAGAAAAATCTACACAAGTTTTCATGGAAAATTTGGTGCTTTCTTTAGAAAAAAATGTTTATGTCCGGAAATAACAAAGTAAGGGCAACCAAATTTGGATCGCTGGTTTCTGTCATAGAGGGTATCCCATGTACCAAAATTTAGATCTCTATCTCAAAAGACAAAAAGTAAGAGGTAAATTAATTTTTAATTAAATAAATCTGATTAAAGAAAATTAAAACGTCAAAATTGATAATTATGGTAGGGGTATGAATGTGAGTGAGAAATACGACACGAAATGACTAACAATCTCCTAGATATGTGTCTAAGTTCTTATTTTCCTTCATTTCGTTAAAATATGAGCAAAAGATCCATTGTAAATAAAACTTGTTTGGTGCAAGTAGTAAAGACGTTAGACAATTAACATAGGTACTGCCGGATATACCTGCTAGTAGATAGATGTCGACCGTAACCGAGTGGGCTAAGCCCCGTACATCGGGAATCGACTCCTACATGACGAGTTCTAATCCTAGTTAGTGATTTCACTTTTTATCAATTTGTTTTTAGTCTCAATTCACTTTACCGTTATCTGATCAGATTGTTGTTATTCCGATGATTTTTTTAGCGAGTTTTTGTATAAAAAATAATTTAATAAAGAGGAGATGAAAGTTTTAAGACTTAATTCAATTTTAATAGCATATGTGGTTGTTTGTTCTTGCCCTAACTTAGTGAAACCGTTCCATACTTAATACAGTCGTAGAGTTTTACCCTGGCTTCACAAGTGCTTGTTTTAGTGAATCGACTCCTACATGACAAGTTCTAATCCTAGTTAGTGACTTTACTTTGTATCAATTTGTTTTTAGTCTCAATTCACTTTACCGTTATCTGATCAGATTGCTTTTATTCCGATGAATTTTTTAGCGAGTTTTTGTATAAAAAATAATTTAATAAAGAGGAGATGAAAGTTTTAAGACTTAATTCAATTTTAATAGCATATGTGGTTGTTTGTTCTTGCCCTAACTTAGTGAAACCGTTTCATACTTAATACAGTCGTAGACTATTCCCCTGGCATCACAAGTGCTTGTTTTAGTGAATTTTCTTTAAAAAAAATTACTAATGAGCGCGAAGTAGACCCCCTAGAATTCATATCCAGGGTCAGTTTCAATTATATATATATATATATATATATATATATATATATATATATATATATATATATATATATATATACATATATATATATATATATATATATATATATATATATATATATATATATATATATATATATACATATATATATATATATATATATATATATATATATATATATATATATATATATATATATATATATATATATATATATTTATAAAGGATGAACCATTTAGCAAAACTTAGGTCTGTAAGTTTAGAGAGAGAAAAAAGTTATAGGCATTTAAAGACAAAAAATGGGGTTTACCTCAAAACGTCAAAATTGGCAACATTAAGGCAAAGAACCTGAAAGAAATACGGATTATGTAAAGAGTGCTCTGCAAATCCTTAAGTTACAGCTTCAGCCATCATTGCCCTTCACTTAAATAAAATATTTCCAGAAAATTAATTTCAAATACACTTTCTCTTTTGCTTTGCCAGTAGTTTTAGTTAAGTTTATGGTTTAACCGTTTATAATTTATAGCTAATTTTTGTAGAAAAAATTCGTTAATGGGGAGACCGCGACTTTTGAATTCTAAAAATATTTCTTCAAATGAGCACAAACTAGGGCCCCTAGAATCCATATTCGGGTTTACTTTCTGTTTACATATATACAGTGTGACGCGTCTCTATGGTAAAGCTCAAAATCTAAATATTCAATACAATTGTTATTATATTATTACGAGAAAAAATTGTATACGTTACTTATAGGGTGTCTTGAGCTGCATCTCATAAAATGATTTTGGCAATTACAGGGTGGCCCATGACTCGTTGGTGATACCTACAATTTTGTTTTTTGAACATTCCTTATTGCATTTTTACATTTTTCATCGAAATATGATGCATATTTGTAAAAAAAATCGAGACGCAGTAAGTGCGTTTTTCTGGCAAATTTTCATTAAATGCTTCAAAATTCAATAACCCAATTTGCTATTAACCTAAGGTTGGTCGGCTAGGAAACGAGTTTTCTAGGAAATATTTTAAGTTTATTTTCGACATTTTGTTCACTATTTCAAACAAGTTATGTTGATAAAATATGGTACATTGTTTCTGCTATATAAGTTATACCGCTAACCAAATTGAAGCCTGCTTGCATTAAAGACATATTTGCTATTAAAAACATTTTTATGAAAATTCATTTCCATGACGCACTTGCTGCGTCCAGACTTTTATTAATTTCACGGCCTTCAATAGTTACTGCATCAGGATTTAAGTACTGATTTTGGTAACTGATTATAGTCTAAGATCCGGCTGCAAAATTAGTACATTAATAATCTAGATTATCAAGATTTAATTTTTAAGTATTTTTACAAATAGGAGAAGTCACTTTTCATCAGGTGCCAATTAAAAATTACCCGCCAGTATTATTAATTAAAATATAATTAATTTACTTTTAGAGAAACATTTCGTTAACATCTTACGGAAATAAAACCTACACAACTTCACAACAGTGTATTTAAAATATCTAAAACGTCATAGTTGCTGCTGATTGCTTAACCGCTACCTCTACGCAGCCAGGTGTAAACAGGTATAATTTTATTAAAACTTTTCGTTCTTAACGTACACTCATTTCATTTATACCACATTAAAGCTCATTTTTTTCTGTAGTTAATGATATAAAGGTGCCTATATAAAAAAAAACCGCAAATCAAAGTTTCCTACCCTAAAAGATGCTAGGTATGAAAAATAAGGTGACAGAGAGTGATCGCGCGACGCTACTTGTTAGACAAGGATGCTCAATGCCAGCTGAACGTATTTTTTGAGCTATTGCGCATGCTCCGATAAGCATCTGAGTCCAGTCATTTTTATTACTACTTAGATCGTTGGTTGAGAACCCTATTTATCGGAGCATGCGCAATAGCTCAAAAAATACGTTCAGCTGGCATTGAGCATCCTTGTCTAACAAGTAGCGTCGCGCGATCACTCTCTGTCATTTTATTTTTCATACCTAGCATCTTTTAGGGTAGGAAACTTTGATTTGCGTTTTTTTTTTATATAGGCACCTTTATATCATTAACTACAGAAAAAAATGAGCTTTAATGTGGTATAAATGAAATGAGTGTACGTTAAGAACGAAAAGTTTTAATAAAATTATACCTGTTTACACCTGGCTGCGTAGAGGTAGCGGTTAAGCAATCAGCAGCAACTATGACGTTTCAGATATTTTAAATAGACTGTTGTGAAGTTGTGTAGGTTTTATTTCCGTAAGATGTTAACGAAATATTTCTCTAAAAGTAAATTAATTATATTTTAATTAATAATACTGGCGGGTAATTTTTAATTGGCACCTGATGAAAAGTGACTTCTCCTAGTTGTAAAAATACTTAAAAATTAAATCTTGATAATCTAGATTATTAATGTACTAATTTTGCAGCCGGATCCCGTACTATTAGCTACAAAACATTTTGAGCCGGCTTATAAAATGGTACCCAAAGTAAATATAGATCAAGGTTAAACGAAGCTATGACTTCTAACCTAGAAGAGTGTACTAGAATTACTTTTATAATAAATAGATAATAGGGTTACAAATATAGAAGACATATTTAGAGGCCAGGTTGCATGCGAACGTCCTGCTAAAAAGTTCATTGTTCACTGTTGCCAGAGGAGGCGTTATTTCACTAATAATATACAATTATGATGTTTATTATAGCGCGCGGTGTTCATATTTTACTCGATAATTAAATAATTATCTTCTTTCTTCGTACATGATTATCATATGGATGTATTTCACATGGTATTTTAACTGAGGACAGTAGTGATATTTTTCTGTGATGAAATTGTTGCGTATTCTGTGTTCTTACAGTGACATAATTTTGTCAAATCTTTTTATAAATATGGAGAACACCTACTACAGTTCACATATTATCTGCATATAACTTTCTTCCATATTTAACAATTGGTTGCAAAATTAATTTCATAAAATTGAATTATGATGATTTCTTTGTATATTCAAGCTGACACCAATTTTTAGCAGCTGCAAAATGAAGATTGCTATAGAAAAGTGGACACAATAGAAATAACTTGAACATCGACCTGTGTATAAATGAATATTTTTTCGAGCGTTTAACTCTAACTAATGTTGCATGTTGCAAAGCAAGAAGAAATAAATCGCAACTTTATTATAACATCTGTGATTTTTTGAGAAACTTCGTAGAAAAATATTAGCTATTCAAAAGATCGCGACCTTACAATTTTGAAGAACCCTTATCCATAGCTGGGTTCATTTTCAATTTTGTATGTTTATCTACAGGTGCGCAACTTTTACCCTCGACATCATTGGGAAATGGGAAACCATAAGACATACAAACTTGGTTAAACTAAACAAAAGTTGCACACTTACAGGTGCAACTCGAAGGTACTTACAGGTTTCAAAAAAGTTATATAACAAATTACCAAAAACTGCTATTTTTTTCCTTTCTTCAATATCTCCAAAACTATCCTGCCTAGCAACTTGACTTTTTGTGCAGGATCATAATTTGCTTATGTGATTGCCATGGTGGCTTTAAGGTTTGATTAAATTTATTACTTTATAAGTCGCGATAATCAACTTTTTGCTTTAATGGACGCCATATTGAGTTTTTCTATCAATGTATTTTTTTTGGTTACAATGATGTATCACTAGATGCGAGGAAGTGGAGAACACATCCAAAAGTGCTCGACTACACAAGATCCTGTCCAAGGGTGCTCAGACCAACATAGGCTCCCTTAAAACATCCACGGGAGGCTTTACAAGCTCGGGGGAGGAAACTATGGAAATTTTACTACAGACGCACTTCCCCGGCTGGAAAATAATGAACCAATCCGAACTGGGAACACTCAGAGACAGAGGCGGCGTACAGGTGGGCATCTAGCGTAGACTGGACAGTCGCTAAAAAGGTGGTTACGTGAAGCAAAATCAGGTGGACCATTAACAGCTTTAAGCCATTCAAATCCTCAGGATTTGATGGAATAATGCCCATATGCTCCAACGGGGCATAAACATACTGGCGCCGGCGCTTCCACTCATAATGAGGGCCAGCCTGGCTCTGGGGTATATTCCACTGGCCAGGGTTGTATTAATTCCTTAACCTGGGCGTCGAAAAAACCAGGCAAAGTCCCTGGGGACAATAAGTCTTATGTCCTTCTTGCTAAAAACAGTGGAAAACCTGCTCGACCGACACATTAGGGGCGGTGTATTGGAAGCATATTCTCTACACTGCGGACAGTACGCATACAGAGCAGGAGTCTCAACAGAAACAGCACTGTACCAACTGATACTGAAACTGGAGAATACGCTGGAGTACGAGTAAGTGGAGCTGGGGTTCTTCAGCAACACCTTATTCAAATCGGTACTGGCAGCAGTCAGGGAGCGGGGAATGGAGCAGACCTGTTGCAGGGCGGTGTTTACCTCACTCGCGGGCGGCTCTGGTAGCGGGCGTCGCGGCTGGGTGCCCACATAAGAGCGTTTTGTCTCCCCAGCTCTGGTGCCTAGTCGTGGACGACTTGCTAAGCAGGCTCTCGGGACGGGGGTACGAGGTACAGGGCTATACGGACGACATTGTCATCATAGTCCGAGGAAATGTTACACACTCAGTGTGAGAGCGTATGCAGACAGCACTGAAAGTGGTGGAAAGGTGGACGGTTAGCCAAGGGCTCGGGGTGAGCCCCGAGAAAGCACCGTCATACCATTTACGAGGAACGCCACCGTGGCCGTGTTGGAAAGTCGACTGAAACTTCCCAATTAGGAATCGGGGGACGACGTTTCGAGACTCACCGGCAGCGGATGGTTTTTTAAATCACTTCTGTCGTCGATATCGAGCTTAAGGTGAAGGGTAGGTTAGTTCAAATGAGCACAAAGAGTCAGCATTGGTCTAATTGCCAGTAGGCATCTTACCTTACCATTGACAAGGAGGAGGAAGTAGGAGGGCCACATAACTCTCACTCAATATGGTAGAAACATCCCAATGGCCAGGAAGGTGAAATACCTTGGGGTCGTATTGGACTCTAAGCTAACCTGGAATGGCAACTTTAAAAAAATACTGCGCAAGGCAGTTATGATTCTAGCCGTCACTAGGCGGCTATAAAACGTGGTGACTGAGACCTAGTATGGCCCATTGGCTGTACACAAGGGCGGTCGGACCATCGTTAACATACGCGGCACTGGTTTGTTGGCCTAGTGCCAAACAAAAACTGGGCAAGATCCAAAGGATGGCTTGTCTCGACAACACAGGGGCCATGACTTTAACCCCAACAACCGCTATGGAGATGTTGCTGGATCTGCCCCCCCCCCCCCACACACACACACACACTTAGTTATTATGGCGGAGGTTAGGAGAGGACTATACAGACTAGCCTGCAATAATATATTGAAGGCCAACCCAGGCTGCAGCGCCACTGCAAGATTCAGGAAATCGTGAAGGAGCCCATGCTTTAAATGAGGTCAGACTTCGCGAGCCCGTGAATCTGTAGGGAAAATAAGTTTACAGTGGTAATCCCCAACCGTAAATTATGGCGGGGGGAGATGCCAGGCCTACCACGGGACGCGCTCGTCTGGTTAACGAACGGATCCGGCGGAGAGCGTGGAACGGGGGCAGGCGCTTATTCGGAGTAAGTCGCAGTATTTCCCTCAGGGCTCATGCAACGATCTTTCAGGCCGAAATGTACGCATGTATCTTGCACTGCGTTCGAGAAAACAATAGGAGGTGCTACACCAACAAGCAGATACTCATAGCCACAGACAGCCAGGCAGCCCTTAAGGCCCTAAGTAGCCCACGGGTATATTCCAGGCTGGTTAGTGAATGCCGAGACGAGACGAGCGACCTGACTGGGCAGAATGAGGTCACCCTCGTCTGGGTGTCGGGTCACTCGGAGTCAAAAGCAATGTAGAAGCTGACAGTCTCGCAAAGAGAGGATCAGCACAGCCATTTATGGGACTAGAACCGGTCCTGGGCGTATCGAAAGGCACGGCCAGGGCAACCATCAAGTCCTGGGTCAGGGACCAGCATAAGGCATACTGGGCAGATTGTCCATAGCTCAGACATGAAAAGACACTAATTGGGGATCCCAGTTCAAAGAGAGTTGTGGAACTTCTAAATCTTAGCAGAGGACAGCTCAGAAACATAACAGGGCTCTTGACGGCACACATGACTGTCAAGAAACACCTGCATAAAATAGGGCGGTCCGAGGGGTACCTGGCATGCAGACTCTGGGGCGAGGGGCAGGAATCAGCCCAGCACATCTCGTGCGAGTGTAAACCTCTCGACAGCAAAAGACAACTGATCTACGGACGGCCTTGACCGGAGACAGAGCAATATAAAACTTCTCCCTACCAATTGCTGTGCAGACTAATTCAAGGCACAGTGATTTTGGAATGGGTGAAAAATAAAAGACAAAAGGCGTGCACAATAAGCCAAAGGCTTCAATGCTATCGGGGCGGTAAAGACGTGGACGAGCCCTAAGGAAAAAATCACTAGATGCTGTTTTGCTCGCATTTTTGTAAAAAATAATCAATTTTTGTTGTTTCCAACGAGACGGTGCACCAGCTCATAATATACGAATCGTGATCTGCTTTCTTAATAGTGTTTGTGACCTGACGTAAACTGACCTGACTTGACCTGACCTGTACAGTATCACATCCATTTAGGTTCTAAAGGTAGATAATATAAATTTTAATTAGCCAGAGCAAATGAAAAATCAAGGTAATTGTTTGAAAGGTGCCCCGCTTTCTTGGATACATAGACGTGTCGTTTTATAAAATTATTTTTTGCGCACAGCAAGAAGTCACTCTTGATATTATGGCAAGTTCCAATAATTCTTGACATTAGATCTTGTATAACGTAGACTGGCTTCTTGTAAACTTTATATTTTAGGTAAATAACCCCAAAGGAAATAGTCAAGACATGTGTAATCAGCTCACCTAGAAGCCTACTGCACAGGGCCACTAGTACCAATCCAATTCAAAAACACTATTAGGAAAGTTGATTCGTGTTTTATGACCTGGTACACTGTCTTGCTGAAAAAAAAAGATTATTGTAAGCAAAAAGAACAACCAATGTTAGGCACTCAGATCTTCACTGCCACAATAAAAGAAATCGGAACAAAGTCCAGACCCGTATTTTTATAGGAGCGTCAATCAATGTAGTTTGGTCTCCAATTGCTTCACCTTTTACCAGTCACAAACAAATCATATCAGTTATTAGGCGTAACAAAAATGATTAATAAATTAAGTAAGACTCAGCTAATTTGAATTATCATATTACTAAACAGCCAAAAAGACCACAAATTAACTATATAAGACAGTTTGCCTTCCTTGAATTTTGGAACACTATTTTCAGACATCTAAAATTATTTTTTCAAGTTTAAATGTGCTAAAATTCTAAAAATATAACACTTAAACATATCTTAAGGTTATATAGCTATCATATAGCAGATAATTTATGACGTCTGACCTGAATTAATGTAGCAAAGTCAGATCACGTTTTGTTGCACTTAAATCTAAACTAAATTATTTTTTGACCTCTGAAAATCGCCATTAGTATTTAATTTTTAGGTTGCAGCCAATTCTTTGATTTGTGGGATCATTTTATACCCATGCAAGGTTCTCAATGTACGTCAGATTATATTCTATGTCCGGTAAAGTTATCTTAAAATGATAATCCACTGGTATTTAACATGATACAGATCTATCAATCAAAGATTTATCGCATTTTTAACATTTCTGTCTTCTCATGTAAATCAGACTTGCCAATATTGCATAAGTAAACTCTCTAGAAAGAGGTGTGATCTAGAGAACAGTTTTAATCTATTTCCGAGGTCAGCCCAACTATTTCAGTTAAATTTTATAGTGATTAATACACATCATATGAATATGCTAATTTGTGACTTGTAATCTTGATTATTAACATATGCAAAAATATTCAGATAGTATTTATTATTGTTGGCATCGGTGAAGCGAGAATTGTTCTCAGCCTATGACACTTCCTGAAAATGACTTGTTTGATTATTAAGATGCGTAAAAGAAGTACCCACCTAACGTTATTACATAGATAAGCACGCTTTGAGAACCCAAATCTCCACAACACATTTTAAAAACCTGACGATCGATTCACTAACCAAGTTAGCGTCATCAGAAGATGAATAATTATAAATATCTTGCATCCACAACTCTATTTATATTCTCCTAGAGGTAGTCGGTCACTAACGATTTTGTTATGTAGTAAGGTCTTTCCTAAGGCAACGTATTCACCAAATTTCATTAAAGTAGCTTTGTAATTTTTGGAGAAAAAATTTTTTTTCTAAAAAAAAAATAAAAATTTGAATAACTTAATTTTTTATAAACTTAGAAAGTTGAATTTTGGTGCGTAGGAAGGTCTTTCGCAAGGCATCATATCCGTCAAATTTCATTAAAATAACTTTGTAATTTTCGGAGAAAACATTTTTTTTCGAAAGAAAACTCAAAATTTTCCCGAAAAACCTTGTCGGATTTTCCTGGCTATATATATATATATATATATATATATATATATATATATATATATATATATATATATATATATATATATATATATATATATATATATATATAGATATATATATATATATATATATATATATATATATATATATATATATATAAATATATATAAATATAACATATAAAATCTAAACTGACCCCGGATATGGGTTCTAGGGGTCCTAGTTCGCGCTCATTTGCAAAAATTGTTGCAAAGTCTCACCATCGATACCTCTTTATTAGTGAATTTTTTTAATAAAAATTAACTAAAAACCTGACGATCGTTACACTAACCACGTTAGCCTCATCAGAAGATGAATAATTATAAATATATATTCGGTCACTAACGATTTTGGGAGGTTCAACGGCATCAAAATTAACATATTTCGTTTGGCAGAAATATATGTATTCTTTTATTATATATCGTGCATCCGCTGGTATTTATTTTATAAAGTAATCTATCAGGAGACTGTCCATTGGCGGCGGAGCGAGGTTCCTACATTTTTTATTAGTACTATAATTAGCAATATACAGGATGGTCCACTTCGCGGAAAAAGCCCAGTTTTCCATATTAAACTCAGTTTCATCAAAAAAGTTTCAAGTGAAAGTTGTTCCTATCAATCAGCTGCGTAATTCAAAAATATTTTAATTTACACAGGGTGTTCATTTTCTCCGTGGCAGATCAAACTTACCTTCTTTTAAATAGAACACCCTGCAATTTATATAATTTTTAAAAAGATGGTATCTCGACAAGCAAATTGATACCCCACATAATGGATCTAGGCACAACCGTTTCCGAGTTATTCATTTGTTTATTACAAATATTGGTCTAGTTTGGTGCGTAAATACTTCGATTCTGCACAATGTTTTCGCTACATATTCACTGGAGTAAATTTTGTACACTTATTGCTGTAACAAAATGCAACATGGTAATTCTTAATGTAACTTGCCTATACAGAGTGTTAAAATTCGCAAAACTTAAATTTTCTCGAAAATTTTAAATAAAATGCCCTGTATATTAGAACGTTATTAGATGCGCATTTTCATAGCCTTTTCGGCAATATCACGTTTGATGACATTATTTTCAACGGTTTCAAAGATATTGAGGCTCAATTACGGAATTAACCATTTTTATATAAATTCAAGTAAATATTTCACGCTGTATTTTATATCATTCTTTAGCCAATATGATTCAGCAATCTACTTACTTTCCTCCCATCCCAACACACAGCTCGAATCCCTTGGATCTCCTTCTTACTACAAAACCTGAGTGCTATAAGATATCAGTCACAGCCCCACTGGGTCGCTCAGACCACGGCATGATCACTGCTTCCTGTGCAATGCAACCCGAGGTCACACAGTCATCACAACCACGTATCGTTTGGCCCTACAACTCCTGGAACTGGGACGAAATGCAAGATTACTTTTCCTCGTTTCCATTGGCGTCTGTCTGCTTCTCTCATCCTGACCCCTCTGATATCTCACAAAACGTCACCGAAATTATCTAAGCTGCCATGGAGTTATTTATTCCACGTACACAGAAAACCTCTTCAGTCACTCAAAAGCCCTGGTTCTCTAAATCCCGTGACAAGGCCAGACTTGAAAATGTCAAAGCTCACAAAAAGCTTCTGCACAATCCCAGTCAAGAAAACCGTTAAGCATTTAACGACGCAAAAAACCGCATTCTTTCTGAGGTAAAAAACTGTTTTAATAACCACATCAAAAACAAAATCCTCTTAAGTTCCAGCGGTAGCAAACCCTTCTGGACTCTTGCTAAATCTATTGGGAACAATTTCTGCAAGAGCACGTTCCCACCTCTTGTCTCAGGGGATGAAATTGTTTCTACCGTCCTGGGCAAGGCTAACGTTTTTGCCTCGTTGTTCGCCGGCAATTCTACTCTCAACCCACCTCTAAATGTTCAACCACAAACAGTCCCCAATGTCGCGTATTAAATGACGGATATCACTTTAAAAACTAAAAAGGTACGAAAGATACCATCTTCTCTTAATATCAGGAAAGCCTCTGGCCTTGACAGGATCCCAGCAATTGTTCTGAAAAACTGCGCACCAGAACTTGCTCCTGTCCTGACTCGTCTGTTTCAGACATCTTACAATACAGGCATATTCCCTAGTAACTGGAAAACTGCTCGAGTACAACCCGTTCCCAAGAAAGGATCCAAAGCGCCTCCTAGCAATTACAGGCCTATTTCTCTTCTTTCAGTCGTCCCTAAAGTGATGGAAAAGTATATAAACACCGAATTGCTAAAATTTCTTGAAAAACACAGTCTAATCCACGACAGGCAGTATGAATTCCGTCAGCGCAGATCAACTGCCGACCTCCTTTCCTTTGTCACCAATTCTTGGAGCAAGTCTATGGAACTACACGGTAAATCCCAGATTGTCGCTCCAGACATATCCAAAGCATTCGACCAGGTCTGGCACGCAGCGCTGCTTAATAAACTACCGGCCTACGGCCTTCCACCAAAACTCTGTACGTGGACAGCAAATTTCCTCTAAAACCGGAGAATTTCTGTTGTCGTGGATGGCCATTCCTCTAAACTGTATCCAATTTATGCAGGAGTTCCTCAAGGTTCGGCTTTAGCCCCTCGTAAGAGATACACCAGCCCTAGACCCATCACAATAAACAACCAAGTTATTCAAAGTAATGAGTCCTTTTCCCTTGTTGGCATTTCTGTGGATCGAAATCTCAATTGGCACCAACATGTCACATCAGTTGCAGAAGCGGCTGCTAAGAAATTAGGTTTGCTCTTCCGGGCTCGCAAATACTTTTCACCAGCTGATCTCTATACCTTATATACTTCTCAAATAAGACCAAACCTCGAATACTGCTCTCACATCTGGGGTGCTGCTGCCGCTTCTACACTCGCTATTATGGACTCCATTCAGAAGAGACCTATACGTCTCATCGGTGATCCTATCCTCACCCAAAGCCTGCTATCCCTTGCCCACCGACGTGCCGTTGGTGACCTCTCTCTCTTTTATATATGTGTATATATATATATATATATATATATATATATATATATATATATATATATATATCTGCACGGGCACTGCAGCTTTCTTCCATAGTTCCTCCACCTGCTACCCCCAACAGATCTACCAGGGGAACAGAGCGAATGCACCCTTTTACTGTCCAGGTCACCAGACATAGAACATCTTGTTATGCTCGATCTTTTGTCCCGAGGACTTCCAAGTTGTGGAATTCCTTGCCGGCGCATGTTTTTCCTTCTCCTCCGAACCTCCAAACCTTCAAGTCCAGATTTAACAAGTTGCCTCTTTCCTCCTTGTCGACACCCACGGTAGGATAGTATTTAGGCTGTAAGCCCTCGTGGTGTGTTGTTGAAATTTAAAAAAAATTCAAATAGTTTACGTAATATCCTTAATTAATACTGCATAAAGTGTGTATAAAGTAAAAGAGCAAAACATTCAATGCATATATTAACAAGGTTTAAATCAACAAGAACAACACTAAATCGAAATTCACAAAATAAACAACAAAAATTCAACGCAGCAAATGTTCAAGTTGGGGGCCGCCATTATTGATACAAATTTGTAATTTCCGTCTGTCTTAAATTATTTTGTACTTTCAACAATGTTTCTTCGCGTACAGAATTTAAATCCTCTGAAATCCTTGCGCGCATGTCCTCCTTTAATGTCACCCCACCAAAAAAAAAGTATTTTGAAAAGATCAGGAGATCTTGCTGGCCAAGCGGTTGGTTCACCTCGACCTATCCATCGTTCTTCAAAATTATGGTTTAAAAATGATCTAACAACTCCTGTTGAATGTGGAGGCGCTCCATCGTGTTGATACCACATTTCACCCCGGAGTTGTAGAGGAATTTCTTCTAACAGCTCTGGTAGATCATTATTGAAGAAATTTATATAACGCTCACCAGTGAGAGTCCCATCGAAAGAATACGGTCCGATTAAATACGAACCCAAAATTCCAGCCCACACATTTATGGACCACCTCGGCTGACGATCCACTGGCCCCGAAAAATGTGGATTTATATCAGCATAATAATGCAGATTGTGCATGTTAATTCCTCCACAGTTTGAAAAATTTGCTTCATCTGTAAATAGCACCTTTGCTAGAAATCCTGGTTCCTGGTTGTCCTTCTGTATAGCCCAAATACAAAAATTCAATATTTGCTGCTTATCGCTTGCAGACAGCTCTTGAACATTTCTAACATGGCATGGGTGATATTGGTTTTCTTTAAAACATCTTTTGACAGAAGTTTCACTGATATTTAAATTCGAAGCTAATTCTCCCTGGCGGATATGTGGATAAATTATTACTAATACACCATATGTCAAAAAATAACCGTTTTCGAAATTTTTCTATTTTTTTGAAAATTCTCGCGAAAACCAAGGTGAACGTTGCACGCTCTGTTTCTGTAGAAATACAACTGAGAAGACTCAGTTTTGGTACAGATGGGCATCTAAACGATTCAAATTGTCACAATAGATTTAAAGCAGGCTTTAAAACTTGATAATATGCTTGCGGACGTCAACATGTCAAGTCCTGCCCCTTACAAATGATAACATAACATTTGTTGGGCCTTCCAGCGTAAAAAAGAGAACACTTTGTATTTGCATCCAAATCGCTGCATTTCCTATGTTTTAGTTCTGTAAAATCAATGTGTTGTTAACTAACTTGTAAAACCAAAATGCAACTCAACAATGTAGGTAGTTATTGATTATAAATTAGTACAGAACTTAACTAATAGCTAGTGGAAAACTAAAACACAAAAACAAGTAAAAAAATTGTGGTCCTTATAACAAATGCTCAAAATTACTCCCAATGACATGGAGGCATTTTGTTATTCGTCCTATAATGTTTTGGTTCGTAGCCTTTCTGATTTGTTTCGAATACAGTGAATTGAAGGCACGTAAAACTCTGCCTACCATGTCTTCTTTTGTGGTGGCAGGTTCGTGGTAAACTTTATTTTTGATGTAGCCTCAGATGCTTGCATCCAGATGTGTTAAGTCAGGGGACCGTGGTGGCCATCTATGTGGGCCGTTATTGGCAATCCACCTGTCTTCAAAATGTTGTTGCAAAAAATTATGAGCTAAATGGAAACTGTGGGGCGGTGGTCCGTCTTGCTGATACCAGCTTGTTCTAGCTTCTTGTAAACTTAATGTGTTGAGAGAAACTAGAATCACTTCGTGCAAAATATCATTATAACTCATACCAGTGAGCTTTCTATCGTATATTTTAATCACAACAATCTTATCGTTCTTAATTGCACAAAACACATTGAATGACCACCTGTCTTGGAAATAGTTGATCCTGGTAACATAAGGATTCTCATCTGACCAGAAGTGACTATTGTGGTGATTGTGCATGCCAGTTTTGGAGAACTTCGCCTCATCGCACGAAATAATTCTCTTGCAGAAATTATCATCTTTTTGTGTTTTCAATAGGAACCATTCACAGAACTCAACAGGCATAGGAAAATCGTTTGGTTGCAAACCATGTATCGGGTGGTAAGAGAAGGGTTTCCAATGATGCTTTTCAAAATTCTCTGAATCGTTCTCGCTGACAAGCGTAATTCTTTTTCGCAATTTCTGATAGATGCCTTGGGATCAGCAACAAAAAATGCCAATACGTTCAATTCGTTTACCTCGTTATCGACGAGTGGCTTACGCTTCTGTACTTTTGAGGCGAAAACTTCCACGAACAATTTTGCAGCAATCTCTTTATCATATCGTGTTTCGGTTTCAGTTTTCTGCAAATGCACGACATGTTCGGCCCACAATTCGTTGGCACTCACCATAAATAATTATAAGCTCCAAGAAATCGTCGTTTATGTACTGCAAATTTGCCATTTTTGCACCGCGTTGACTGATAGTATCTCTATTTTTATGACAAGAAGCTTCGCATAACGTTCTTTTGTGATGTAGACGTCAACAAGCATATTATCAAGTTCCAAAGCCTGCTTTAAATCTATTGTGGCAATTTGAATTAAGTGAATCCAATAAAATTGAAATATTCGGGAAACGGTGGAATTTAGGTATAGAGAATGCTAATACACGTTGAAAGGGAAACCGGATGCAAACCGAAATAGCTCATAAAATATAGGGCGTTCCATTTGAAATAAGCCAGTAATTGTGATTTCACTTTTACCAAATGGCACGGCTAATTCTCATCACCCTGTATACTTAAAAGAAACGCTATCAAACGTGTCGTTTAGGTGCCAATCTGAGAGTAATATGTACAAAAACTGAGTCTTTTCAGTTGTATTTCCATAGAGAGCGTGCAACGTTCACCTTGGTTTTCGCGAGAATTTTCAAAAAAATCGAAAAATTTCGAAAACGGTTGATTTTTTACATATGGTGTATTAGTAATAATTTATCTAAAATTCAATGTAAAATTCGAAAATATAATGAAAATTACCATGTTGTATTTAAAATGAGCAAGTTGATGGTCTCTTCCAGTTAAACCGGAAGTTTGACATAAAGTAAACTATTTTCACTGGAATTCGTCTCGATCGTATGTGTGTAAATTATAAAATGTCAAATCGGAGTAGTTATTGATAAACGGCTAACTAAAGGTTTTGGCGCCACACCCTGTATACACAAGTTGGTTATATAAGATATTTAGAATTATTCATCCTCTGATGACACTAACTTGGTCAGTGAAACGATAGTCAGGTTTTTAAAATGCTATTTTGGTTCTCCAAGTGTGCCCATCACAGGTTCCAATCTTCACTTAGTGCAACTTGTCTAACAGCTTTTGATGACAGACAGTGTCAAATGCCTTTGCTAGGTCATCAAAAATGCACAGGGAATATTTTCCATTATCCAGGGCTGTGCTAACGAATTTTTTTTCTAAACCCAAACTTCCACGCGACCTTGCTTTTGTACAGCAGTCAGTAGTCAAGGCACGAATTTGGCAGCCATCCTTTTCATCTCCAAATCTTATTACCTCCTTGCAAAAAGTAACTTAGAAATCAGAACCGTGGTATATGTGATTGACCTCAGGTGGATATAGATCTGCTCGATAGTGAGGTCACGATTGCCTATAACACCCTACCCTAAAATAGCTATCTATCAGATTATCATATTTATTAAGATTAGCAATACTTTTAGGAGGTTGACAGATCTGGATGTAGTTGGATACTCACGTTCTTTCTTTGTTTGTTACGCACCGCTTGGAGTCCTATATTTATGGGCGCCCCAGACTAGTGCCAGGTAATATGGAAATTTAGATATCTAGATAATCTTTAGTAAGAATAAGTTGTTTGCGCCGACGCCAAAAGAAGGGAGAAGTTAGGGAGGAATTTCTCTTCAATCAAACAGATATGTTAATGTAACAAAGTATATAAATTTATTCATAGAAATTAAATTTGGAACAGCAAGCAAAGTGAAATAAAAAATGGTTGGTAAATCTCAAATAAACATTAATTGCACACAAATAAAAATCAGATAAACAGCAAGAACTACAAGAAAAAGAAATTATCAATTCACCTACATATGCCAGAACAATAAGATAAAGATGGTTACATGTTACTAAAATACTTATGTTGGCCACTTGAGCTTTATATGTAAGATGAAATACTGTATTTTACAGCTAAAAAGCAAACACAAATTATTAGGTAAATCATTTGACATTTGTCAATCAATTTTATTACTTTTTCAATAACTTTAACTGGCCAGTTCTTTGAGTGAGGTTCAAAAAAAAGAATATATAATCCTACGTGAAATTTCTGCATTAATTATTGTCAATAAGTGATATTAAAAAGAATTTACAGGTTAGATATTTTACAGACAAAATTTACTAATTACAATTTCAAGAACAACGTGTTTAAATTTACAGACAAAATTCAACAGAATAAACAGGAAATTTACAGTCATTCTTATAGCATCCCGCTGACACTGTTCAAGTTCAAATTTGTTTACGTTATTTTGGAAAGTTCAAGTTATGAGGCTTCAGATATTAGATTGCTTGCATGAAAATTTCTACCGGTTCAGAGAAAAAGAGTTACACGGACTCACTCAATGTTCCTGTATTGAGTTACCTGATGACCCTATGAAGATGCCTTTCAAGTGGGATCAACTATGAGCACCTGAGACAGGTTCACAGACTCCAATTGGGTTGGTGGACTTATTGCTCCAATATTAGGAAACCAACTATGTCGATGTTCTGAATTCGCTTGACGGAAATTTTGCAAATCGCAATTTAAAACGTGAATTGACCCAAGTGAAATCCACTGCCAATTGACTTAAAGTTCGGTAATAACCAAGAAGTCTTTCTGATTAAGGCAAGAAATCAACAGGTCGGAACAAGGAACCACAACCAAACTCGCATTTTTATGGTGAATACGATGTTTATTTAAACCCAAAAATCGTTTAAATTACTTTATACAATCACTGACAATAATCATTAGGTGGTACAGATAACAGAAAGGATTTTATCACCCCCTTTTAAGATAATTTAATAGCCACCGAAACTAAGAGGTGTTTATTCGACAAGCGCCAGGCAGAGAGTCTCTCTCTGCTCACGTATCGAGTTCTCCAATTCCTAACCGCTGCACGCAAAATTCTTACCGTGACCGTTGGTGGCTGTGCGCGAGCTTTTTCTAGCCTTCACTCTTCGAATGAGATAAAACGGGACCTCCAATCGGTGTTGAAGTCACGACGTTTCTTATACACACTTCCACAATAATGGACTCGCCCGTTCGTTTGGTAACCGATTTTCTATATTTCATCATAATTACGTTAGCTTCTGTTATTTACCTATAATCTCAGGACAATATAGATATTCATTTTTCCCAACCAAAATTCGACGTATATTATAAGGAATTCAGTACGGTTTTTACGATACAAAATTTCTTAGCGAATTTTCATCAAAATTATTTTGAAACCTAAAACTTGAAATATTTATTATAGATAGGGTTTTTGGTATTATTTAGATACTTGGGGGCTTTCTAAGTGTATTTTGAACCAGTAATGGTTCCAGATAAGAAGTGAATCGTTACAATATTCCGCTAAAATTAGCTAAACTGAACTCGAAGTCACCACAGACAGTTCCACAACTTTGTAAATCGTCTGTAGTCGATCTTCTAGGGTGCTTTCGAGAGTTTTTTCAACAGTTTCATCGGTTTGCCGTGGAAGGACGACCAGAGCGAGGTTTGCCTTCAATTGACATGTCATCACTTTTCAAAACAGGAAAACCACCCAAACACTAGAGTTTTCTCAATAGCATCACCCTTGTAGGCCGTTTTTACCATTTCAATAGTTTCTGTGCCACTTTTGTGAGTAAGAAACAAATATCTACGGCCGCCTGCTGTCCACAAGAATTGTAAAAACAAGAACACAAAACAATTCTCACTGGAAAATTCACACAAGCCGAATGGGACCTTTTTTTTTGGCAACGACATTTGGCCTACTGACTCGGGGACGGTGGCTCTATATGACTTGGGAATGGTGGCTCTATACGTTTTTGGCGGAAAAACGCGCAACTACAAAAACTCCACTCACCACAACATCACTGCGGTTTCTTTTGGGTACACCCTCGTATCTGTGTGGTTTTTACGCATGTATTTGTAGAATGCATATTAATTACTCCTGCTGTAAATCGTTACCGTGTAAAACAATATTAACCGTCTGTCGCTAATTACAAGGTGTGATATTTAAAGGTTTATTCCTGACAACTATGTATTAAATAATCTATCCAATTTAGCCAGTTGCATTCACCACTTTCGCTTGTATCATTCCTGCCGGTCAAGTGAGAGTACTCATTATACATTTTATGCTTGTATGCATACAAAGCGTATATACTCTTTTATTCACAAAAAATTATGTAGCGATCTCAAATACTTTACAATCAGATAAATTAATTAACTTGGAATTTACAAGCTAATTCACAAAATAATTTGACGAAACACGCTCTTCTAGATACATCCCATTTAAATATACTAAGAGCCAGATAACTATACAGGGTGTAGCGCAAAGACCTTTAATTAGACGTACAGACAGAACTAAAAGTCCGTCATCGCTGTACATGACTATTCGTATACGGGGGACATACACAAAGTTCTATCGATGAATATTATCTGCGTTAAGATGTGATTCGGGATATACCGGAAGTTGGCATAAACTGGCTAATTTTAAATGAAATGTACCATTTTAGTAAATTTTCGTTAAAAAACTTTACTAATATAGATGTAGCGATGATGAGACTTTCAGAAAATGTTTTCAAATCAGCACGCTTTTGGATCCCTAACACCATATCCAAGGTCCGTTTGAAATCGTATATATATATATATATATATATATATATATATATATATATATATATATATATATATATATATATAAACAGGGTGGCGCATTAAAACGAAACAGACCGATTTGCATCCTGAGATTTTTTTTAAGAAACGCTGAAACACGTCAATTTTAATATTGAGGGGGACATGTTTTGACATAAAACTCAACTTTGTCACATCCACCCCCTACGGGTAGTGATAACAACCCTTATATTTTAAATAGGGAACATGAGTCGAGTGTTACATCATTTGAAAGCTCTTTGTCTTATGAATTCAGCACAAAAAATTTTTTGGAAGTTTTATCGACTCGTTTAAAAATTAGTCACAGTTGGCACTGCAAGAACGTATTTCATTCATTGTGATAAGAAATGCACTCTTTATTCAATTTTTCGTTAAAAAAAAACTAAAAAACAAACCCAAACATTCAAAAATGTTGATTTAGTTAAGTAAGTGTTCAAATTGTTGACCACCAGCTTCCATACAAAAGTACAAATTTTATTCAAAATGAGCTCTGACATTCTGGAGCATTTGTGGAGTTATTAGACGGCATTCTTCAACAATGAGTCGTCGTAATTCTTCCAGAGACTCCGGTTTTGTTGCGAAACTTCTACTCTTTAAATGGCCCAATGGAAAAAAGGCTAAAGGAGTTAAATCCGCTGATATAGCGGGCCACTGAATAGCACCTATACGTCCAATCCAATGCTCTGGAAACTCTCTGTTCAAAAACTCCCTAACACGTTATGAAAAATGCGGAGGAGCTCCATCTTGTTGAAACACTAATTGATTTTGTTGATAGCGATCATCATTTTCAACAACGTCAATTATTAGAGGGTAAACGGTATCTTCTAGTAAGTCCAAATACGTTTCGCCACCCAAATTGACATCAAGAAAAATTGGTCAGATTAAACGGTGTCCAAATATGTCAGTCCAGACATTCAATTTCTGTGGAGTTTGCATGTGGACTTCGTGAAAATTTCTTGGATTATTATCTGCCAAATAACGACAATTATGACGATTGACTGTAGAGTTTAATAAAAACGTACACTCGTCTAAAAAACAGATATTGAACAGAAAGTTCCCGTTATCAGCGATTCGTGCAGTCATAACTTCACAAAACTCCAGCTGCCGATCAAAATCATTTTCATTCCGTTGTTGTACAAGATGAATTTTATGGGGGTGAAATTTGATTCAATAGTCGCTGAATAGTTCGTCTTTTGATGTTTGACACAGTGGCCAATTTTCTCGTGCTCAAAGTTGGGTCTGCAGCAATTTGTCCTAAAACTTCAATCTCAGTAGTCTCATTTCTAAACGGAAATTCACGTTCAGGATCCCGTTTTTTGTTGGCTACTGAACCAATTTGTCGAAACTTTGCAATTAACTCCAAAATGTATTTTCTGTTAACATGTCTGTTAGGATGTCGTTCATTAAACAAATTTATGGTACGGTTGGCACAGTCATCGTTTTTGAAAAAAAAAGTAATTATGTCAACTCTTTTTTCTACAGGATACACGATTGTTAAACTAATTTTCGGTAGTACTATCAAGTATCAAACCGACCGATAAACTGAAATAATAAACCGCATTTCTCTCATTCCGATAAGAAATGTTCTGATAGTCCATTTTTTGTTTACAAACCAACAAAACATTGACTATCAGCACATTTTTTATCGGAATGCGTGAAATGCGTTTTTCCATCTTCAACTGTGAATAATTTTTAAACGAGTTGATAAAACTTCCAAAAAATTACTGTGCTGAATTCAGAAAGACAGAGCTTTCAAATGATGTAACACTCGACCCATGTTCCCTATTTAAAACATAAGGGTTGTTATCACCACCCTTAAGGGGTTGATGTGACAAAGTTGAGTTTTATGTCAAAACATGTCCCCCTCAATATTAAAATTGACATGTTTCAGCGTTTCTTAAAAAAGGAGGAACTTTTTGAAAACGCTATAAGTATCAGAGTTACTGGAGTGTGAATTTTAAGTAATTTGGTACACAATATTTGGAGTTTTTTACAAATAAAAAATAAAATCCCAAAGCCATGCGTTGAAACGACATGGTGGTTAAACTTCAATGCCTGACAGACAAAGTAGTTAACTGCCACCCATAGATTGATTCACACAACAGGTATAAATCATACATCAACGGTAACCAAACTAAATATATAGGGTGGCGCATTGAAAACGAAACAGACCGATTTGCGTCCAGAGAAAATTTTTTTTTAAGAAACGCTGAAACACCTCAATTTTAATATTGAGGGGGACATGTTTTCACATAAAACTTAATTTGTCACATTAACCCCTTAAGGGTGGTGATAACAACCCTTATATTTTAAATAGGGAATATGGGTCAAGTCTTACATCATTTGAAAGCTCTTTCTTTCCTGAATTCAGCACACTAATTTTTTTGGAATTTTTATCAACTCGTTTAAAAATTATTCACAGTTGAAGATGCAAAAACGCATTTCACTCATTCCGATAAGATATGTGCTGATAATCAATGTTTTGTTGATTTGTAAACATCTCATCGGAATGAGAAATGCGGTTTATTATTTCAGTTTATTGGTCGGTCTGATACTTGATAGTACTACCGAAAATTAATTTCACAATGGTGTATTCTGTAGAAGAAAGAGTTAAAATAATTATTTTTTTTTTTTTCAGAAACGATGACTGTGCCAACCGTACCGCAAATGTGTTTAATGAACGACACCCGAACAGACATGTTAACACAAAAAACGTTTTGGAGTTAGTTGCAAAGTTTCGACAAAGTGGTTCAGTAGCCAACGAAAAACGGGATCCTGAACGTGAATTTCCGGTTAGAAATGAGACTACTGAGATTGAAGTTTTAGGACAAATTGCTGCAGACCCAACTTTGAGCACGAGAGAAATTGCCACTGTTTCAAATATCAAAAGAAGAACTATTCAGCGAATATTGAAGCATCATAAATTTCACCCGTATAAAATTCATCTTTTACAACAACTGAATAAAGATGATTTTGATCGGCGGCGGGAGTTTTGTGAAGTTATGACTGCACGAATAGCTGATAACGGGAACTTTCTGTTCAATATCTGTTTTTCAAACGAGTGTACGTTTTTACTAAACTCTACAGTCAATCGCCATAATTGTCGTTATTGGGCAAATAATAATCCAAGAAATTTTTACGAAGTCCACACTCAAACTCCACAGAAATTGAATGTCGGGACTAGCATTCTTGGAGACCGTTTAATCGGACCAATTTTTCTTGATGGCAATTTGAGTGGCGAAACGTATTTGGAGTTACTAGAAGATATCGTTTACCCTCTACTAATTGACATTTTCGAAAATGATGATCGCTATCAAGAAAATCAATTAGTGTTTCAACAAGATGGAGCTCCTCCGCATTTTTTACAACGTGTTAGGGAGTTTTTGAACAGATAGTTTCCAGAGCAATAGATTGGGCGTAGAGATGTTATTGAGTGGCCCCCTAGATCACCGGATTTAACTCCTTTAGACTTCTTTCTATGGGGCCATTTAAAAAGTAGAATTTACGCAACAGAACCGGAGTCTCTGGAAGAATTACGACGACGCATTGTTGAAGAATGCCGTCTAATAACTCCACAAATGCTCCAGAATATCAGAGCTCGTTTTGAACAAAATTTGTACTTTTGTATGGAAGCTGGTGGTCAACAATTTGAACACTTATTTAACCGAATAAACATTTTTTAACGTTTGGCTTTGTTTTTTTTAACGAAAAATTGACTAATTAGTGCATTTCTTATTACAAAGAATAAAATACGTTCTTGCAGCTCCAACTGTGAATAATTTTTAAACGAGTTGATAAAACTTCCAAAAAAATTAGTGTGCTGAATTCACAAAAGAAAGAGCTTTCAAATGATGTAACACACGGCCCATGTTCCCTATTTAAAATATAAGGGTTGTTATCACCAGCCTTAAGGGGTTGATGTGCCAAAGTTGAGTTTTATGTCAAAACATGTCACCCTCAATATTAAAATTGACGTGTTTCAGCGTTTCTTAAAAAAATGTTCTGAACCTCAAATCGGTCTGTTTCGTTTTTAATGCGGCACCCTGTATACCGGGCATAGAACATACTACCCGAACCAACGATCGTGAGGTCTCGGCCGCAATTATGGAAAATGACAGATGACATGAAATTAAAAAATTACCATGTGATTGTTATTTAACTGGGGATTCAATCAATTATCACAATACACTATTTTTGTAGCTTTATTAACGGCCCAAATACAGTTTTAGCGCAGCATAGATATATTATGCTGTCGTATAATATTAGACATGTAAACAAAATCAAGCCAAGTCCATATAAAAATGATTCTAAAATAGTTTATTTTATCTTTAAACTTAAACATAAGACGTCATGTGGGACCGAAACAGTCATGTTACGTATACTTTGAATATAATATGAACATGAAGCGGATCTAAAGTATCAGAAAAATAAAACGCAAGTTGACGTATGCCTAGATGGTGCAGGGGGCATTGCACTTGACTCCTAAGTAGGAGGTTACGCGATGGAATCCAGCTCGATTAATGTGTGCTTTCTTAGGTTTTATTTTGACATTTGGAGAAACAATAGTGCATACGTTTTGAACAAAATCTCATTTTTGTTTAAAACGCCTAAATAAGTTTGTCGCCTTTGAGTCTGAAATTATAATTTTTGTTATTGTTGATATTGAAAAAACAGGTCTGATTGGGTTGACTAAAACGAAATCATATTGGCCATTAATAAGGAAAAATAGCTGCTACGTTTATAATTTGATTTTACTTTTCTAAATATAAATTAAGTTTCCTTCTGGAAACCTTCTGTATAACTTTGATTAAATTTGTAATACAAGTTTCTTTCAAAGAGACTTACACTTATCTAAAAATATAGCAAAATTTAGTTATTTAGCTTCATAGAAAATTGAGTTTTGAGCATTTTTATCAAAAGGGGTTAGAGCGCAAGGTTTTTTTGATAATAGAGAGATATAGATGGCAACACTTTCGAAACAATTCTTCAAATGTGCGCGTACCAGGAGCTCTAAAATCGATATTCAAGGTCTGTGAAGTTTAAAGTATTAACTTTAATAATATTCCATATAATAATAGTGTACAATTCTTATAAAAATACGCTACTATAACGCACTTACTGCGTCCTGAAAATTTGTTTCTTTATCTTTAAATGCTTACAACTTTTTTTATTCTACTTACTTTTTACAATGCTGACACGAGAACCAAATTTGGTTGGCATAGTTTTGTTATTTTTGGAGATACAGAATTTTCCCAAAAGAAACTCAAAATTTTCCCGGAAAAACAAATTATTGTTGATTACAGTAGTTGTACTAATTTGTTTACAGTAACTGTTAAGTCTTGAAATTGTTATTTGATCTTATTCGACTCTGTTAACACCAATTAACACTTCTGAAACAATATAGCTGCAACTACATTATAAATTTCATTCTTAGTTATTTGAACTCTCGCAATACCCAAGAATAATAAGCAGCTTAAATTAAACAAATTAAAAAATGTTAACATTGGTCACGATTTGAAAAATAATTCAAGGTTTCTGGATAAGCTCGTTATAAAGCCATAAATTCATCTTATCTCCTCTGAAAAAGCCCATTAAACCTGAAATTTGTCACTGTCACTAAACAATGGCTCTTACATCTGTCCCATTAACATATTATCTCCTGGTTGCAAGTTGATTGTTATTCAAAAACATTGCCAAAATGCAACTGGATGACTGGCAAAACTTAAGACAGAAACAGAACGTCTCGCTGTAGGTTTATTTCTTGAATGTGCGATTTCCCCTCTTGAGTGGAACGTAAGTTATAAAGACAAGTGGCTCAGTCCACCCAGAGACACAAGTTTACTCTCACTACCATTATATAGGTACATATTATATATTATACCGTTTCAGTGGTTTCAGTTCTTGGTTGCAGTGTTGCAGTTACAGTTTTAATTGTGCCAGTTTGGATAAACTACACGCTATGAGGCTGTATGACACTGTAAGTCGTGTATTCTAGTTTATAGTATTGTAACAGTTTTTATTATAAATAAAACTCTTATTAATTACCCTACAATTTAAATTTTATCTAAAAAAATGCCATTTTCACTACACGGAAACTAAAAATATTGTAGTAAATATAGAAAGAGTAGAAATAATTTAGCTAAACATCGATGCTGGAGAAGTAATAACTAAGCGCAAACGTTGGCGTTATTGGTAAATCTGATGAAGCAATGAAAAATTCCTCAAATATTCGTCTCTCTAATAATCTCAAAATTTGAGAATTTTATGTATAGGGGATGCCACTACCAATCGAAAAATAATTGAATGTAGCGTTATAAAATGTAGTAAAGATTAAAACCTGTGATGAGCACTGATAAGTACCACGCATTCAAGCCTTAAGTAAATTTTAGCACATAATAGCAGGTGTTTGATGAAATTGAAAGTTTTTTAATAAACAAACCCTAAAACGTTATATTATTCGAGTTTTAACGAAAAAATGTCTATTTTCACGAAATCATCCCCTACCCCGTGGAGTCATTTGACCCAAAAACAACATTAACCGTTCGTTTGTAGGGTGCTTACTGTGTACCGATTTTAAAGACAATGTCTCAATTCGTTCTAAAGTTATCCTAGCTACAAACAGAGCCATACAGACCGTACAAACTCACAAACCGACAGACACAACAATTTTTCGTTGCCAAATCATGTTTTATATATGTTTTGACACTTTTTACGACGTTGAAGCGGAACAACATTTTTGAAATTTTTGTCCCCGATGCTTCCACACGTATTGACGATGTGGGATTAATATGAGTAAGGTTACCGTGGGTACCTTACTCATATACTTGGTTCTCGGGTTGAACCGCGTCCAGAATTTATTGAAACTCGACGTTTCGGCTCCTGTTTTGGAGCCATTTTCAAGAGGTAAAGAAAACATGTAAGGACATGAACTCTAAGGCCTCAATCTACCTACTCCTTAGAGCGGTGACAAAGGTAGGTTGAGTTTTTGTAGGCCGTTTACGAGGCCTCAATCTGCCTACTCTCAAAATATCGCCGGAGATCGTCTTTAAGGTCTCAGTATGTAAAGCTCTAGGCCTCAGAGAGATCTGGCACTTCGTTGCAAGTCTTGTATTGTATGTATCGTTTCGTTTGCCTGATTCGATATTAGTGTAACGAGTCGGGTCACGATCAATTAAGTGAGGGGCTTTCGTCACGGTACTTAAAGGATTAAGAAGATTGCAGCTATTTGTTGAGTTAGCTAATGGGGAAGTAAAATTCTCTATTGAATTTTTTGTCTTTTTGTGTGTTTGTGATGAAGATATAATAGATTTCCAAGTAATCGGAAGAAGAAGAAGAATTGGGGAGTAGGCAGATTGAGGCTCCGTAATCGAGCTAGGAGTAGGCAAATTGGGGCATTAGAGTTCATGTTCCTACATATTTTCTTTACCTCTTGAAAATGGCTTCAAAACAGGAGCCGAAACGTCGAGTTTTAATAAATTTTGGACGCGGTTCAACAGAGCAACGAAATTCCTTGCTTCAACTGCTTCCGCATTTATTTAGGACAAACGAATACACATATACACAATAGAAAATATGAACACACCCTCGCAGTTAGGAAATCCGAGTCCTCATTTGCACTGGTCATGCATCATGTTCATATAGGACAATTCCAAGCAATAGCCCCGGTAAACTTCAAAATCAGATTTATCCGCGAAGCGATCGAGATGGAAAAACGTTCTTATTGTTTAAATAAGGGAGAAGACGGTCTTCGATTTGCGATTTTTGCGAACCCATTATATTCTCATTACAAACACACAAAATGACAATTATTTCCAATAGACAATTTAACGACCCTGCTAACTGACTTTGCAGATACTTAATGCTCTTAATTCTATAAGTACTGTTACGAAAGCACCTGACCTAATAGACTTTCACCCGACTAATTATACTGATAACGAAGAAGGTAGACGAACATTATACATGACACAAGACCTACGACAAAGTCTCTGATCTCTCTTAGGCCTACTGTTGAATACACTGACACCTCAGAGACGATCTCCAGTAAGATTTGGGGAACATGCAGATTGAGGCTCCGTAATCGAGTAACAACAAGCTAACCTAATCTTATCCACTGCTCTAAGGAGTATACATATTGAGGCCTTAGAGTTCATTTCCTTAACCTCCTGAAAATGATTCCCAAACAGGGGCCAAAACGTTGAGTTTTAATAAATATTGGGCGCGGTTCGACCTGAGAATCAAGTATATATATATATATATATATATATATATATATATATATATATATATATATATATATATATATATATATATAGTGTGGCCCATTTAAGATGGAAACACTCCTGTAACTTTTGTATTTATAATTCGATTTTGATGAGCTAAAGATCGAAAGATGGTGGACAACTGTATAAATTCTGTGTTTTTTATGTCACCTTACCATAGCCTACTAATGCGGTTTTTTTATGTCTGAATTGGTATGAAGTGTTAGGGCCGTTTTAGGAAGAAAATAAGTATGCAACTGAATTCGGCATCCCTCCCCAGAATCGATATATACAAAATTTCATCAAAACAGAAGAATTATCAACCATTTAAGAGCTTATTTGTGTGACCCTTCTAGTATGGAAACACCCCTGTAACTTTTGTATTTATAACGCATTTTTGAACGGGCTCTTAAAAGATATAGACCCTATGAAAATTGTTTCCTATGCTATTCGATCAGGGCCTGCTAAAACTATTTTCATACGTCATAGCATTTATAAACTTTTTTCTTCTAGTTTTGACATGTTAGTGTTGACTTTCACAGTTCGTCATAATACTTATTTTTTGATGAACTTTGTTAGATAACACCTTTAGAGAATGGTAAATCCAGTGGCGTACTTATTTTTTTCCTAAAACCAACCCTAAATGTTTTTTATATTTTGACATATGAAAATAGTTTTAGTAGGCCGTGATCGAATGTCATTGAAACAATTTTCACAAGATCTATAGACTTCTTCATTGTCTATCTTGCGAGATCTCGTTAAAAAATCGCGTCAAAATACATAAGTTTAAGGGCTGTTCCATATTAAAAGGGTCACATAAATAAACTTCTCTCAAATGGATAATAATTCTTCTTTTTGAATGATATTTGGTATATATCTATTTTGAGTGATGCAAAATCCTTACAACCTATTTCATAGATTCCCGACACATCTGTGGTTTTATCTTTATCCGTTGGGTGACCTAGAAATTTTTTTATGATTTTTTTGCAGAAAATGTTAGCAAAAAATTGGCTTTCTGAAAAATGCTATTAATACCTCTCGTAATTCGCGGTTTAAATGGTAAACAGACAACGGTTTTGTCTGGTTTATCTTTTCTGAAAGTCGTAGATTCCGCTAATATTTTCTTTTTGTTATGTTTATTGGCTAGTTTCTCCACTAAGCAGACAAGGCAACCACTATGCTTATCTACATTTTTTATATATTCACGTTCTCTGTTGTATCTTTATTTATTTAAGGGAAACTGTATTAATCTATGAACTAGAAAATTCAAACTAGCTATTTTTTGTGGAAAAATATGGTGCGAGTAAAAAAAAAGAAAAAAAACTGCTAAGGATTGAGAACTTAAACATGCTGGGCAAACTAAAAGAACCATTGAAACTAGATTTAACGAACATTTAGCGCAACTGAGATATGGCACTATTCATAAATCATGTACTGTTCAGCATATTTGGGATAATAATCATCATGTAGATAAAGAAAATCTCTAAATAATAAAAAATGTCAGGCAGTCGCCTCAGCTTGATGCTTATGAAGGTATATATATATATATATATATATATATATATATATATATATATATATATATATATATATATATATATATATATATATATATATATATATATATATATATATATATATATATATATATATATATATATATATATATATATATACCTTCATAAGCATCAAGCTGAGGCGACTGCCTGACATTTTTTATTATATATATATATATATATATATATATATATATATATATATATATATATATATATCGTTAGAAATTTGAACAAGAATGTTTCGATGAATAGAGTAGGTCCCGTTCTATGTAGTCGATTGTTCGAACTGTTATCTTAATAACCAGCGTGTCCTTCTTAGAAGGAATATTTGATAATGATGCACAGCATAACAAAGGCAATGCAGTTTCAATCACACGGATTTAAGATTGAACAGTGGATGTCTGTCTGTATACCTTCCTAGAGGACGCTGTTCGCAACGGCTTGGCAACTAACATATAAATAGTAGTCTAGTCTTTATTAACTTAGTTTGCTCATCGCCTTGATGACGCTAACTTTGTTAGCGAAACGATTGTCGGGTCAAAAAACTGTATTGTGATGAATTGGTTATCTAAATAGTACTTATTAATAGTGGCTGAATTTGAATAAATTCAATCTGCAGTAACCCAATGTTTTCCACTAGAACAGCTTGTATGTTTGTTGCCTTTTGCTTCTACTCTATATTCCAGTTTTGGAAATACACATTTACATTTATAATTGCATACATTCATGTAGGGGGTCAGTTTATGAAAGTTTTGTTCAGTATTTTATTTAATTTTAATATCCGATCAGATCGTGTGGTTATTTAGCGATTTTTGGAAGAAACACATAAGTTAAAACAAGACAATTTTGTTGTTGGACCATAATATAAAAATTTCAAGGATATATATTTGTGTGTGTGTGTGGGTTTTGTTTCTTTAACGTCGGCCTATTTCCGCGACTATGGCCAATCACCTACGCGAGGGAGCAGTTTCACCTCACTATCCTGGAAATTTTGCCGAACCCCTACCTTTCTGTAAGGAGGGTATGGATCTTTAACGTGCCCAACATCGCATGGACACGGGACAGACGGCTTTACGCCCCCTCCGAAGGGCGGAACGTGCAGGCATTCAACTTGCTCAAATACAATGCCAGAATCTCGGTTGATGTTAATGTTACAGTTCGTACTGAAAAAGTGAAAGGAGAACCCTGGGATCGAACCCAGTACCCTTCGGTTCAGAGGCACACGTTCTTACCCCTAAACCACCGAGACTCTAAGGATATATATGCAATATTGGTTATGGGAAACAATTATGGGAAGTTAATTAAAATGAAAAATTGGAAAACCAAAATCAAATTGCCGTCAGTGTCAAGACGAATTCGAGCTATAGTGCAGTTTTCCATTATATTCAAGTCCAAATTGTATCAGTTGCAAACACAAGTTTAATACTTAATTGTAAAATGCATTGTAAAATTTATACACCAATAAACTAAACTAAACTAAACTCAATATTTAAATTAACTTCGGTACAAAAAAGGCGAGAAATTATTAATTTGAATGGATTCTCTATATTAATTTTCATTATAAAATATATAAGTTGAAAAATTATTTTCACAAATTTCAAATGAAACTTCAGAATAACAGACTTAAATTACATTCTTCTTTCTGACAGCTTGTGACATAAAAGAATGAGTATTCGTTCAATTATATTTCCCTTTACTTGCACTGGTCCAACCTTCCGTGAATAGTTTTCAAAATTTCGGGACGCAGCAAGTGTATTATAGTAGCGACTTTTCATAAGAATTGTACACTGTTATTATACGGCATATTAGTAAAGTTAATACATTAAACTTACACAGACCTTTAAGATCAATTTTAGAGGTCCTAGTACGCGCACATTTGAACAATTCTCTCAAAAGTGTTACCATCGGTATCTCTCTATTATCAAAAACATCTGTTCTAACTCCTTTTGAGAAAAATGCCCAAAACTAAATTTTCTATGAAGCTGAAGAATTAAATTTTGCTACACCTGTAGAGAGTGTAAGTCTCTTTAAAAGAAACTTGTATTACAAATTTCATTAAAGTTACACAAAAGATTGCCAGAAGGAAACCTAGATCATATTCAACAGATTTCATTAAAGTTATACAAAAGATTTCCAGAAGGAAACTTAATTCATATTTAGAAAAATAAAGTATCTGCCAAATTATAAGCGTAGAAATTGTTTTTCCTTATTAATCACCAGTATGATTTTGTTCAACCTAATCAAACCGGTTTTGCAATATCAACAATAAGAAATTTATAATTTCAGACTCAAAGGTGAAAAACTTATTTAGGCGTTTTGAACAAAAATGAGATCTTGTTCAAAACGTATAAAATCTGTGCACTATTGTTTCTCCAAATGTCAAAATAAAACATAGAAACCATACATTCATCGAGCTGGATTCGATCGTGTAACCTTCTGCTTATGAGGCAAGCGCTACGCCTCTCAGCCATCTAGGCATACGTCAAGTAATGATTTGTTTACATGATATATTAGATGGACTTTATGTCCAGCATTTAATATTCAAAGTATACGTAACAATTTATTACAGAATTAGTAAAATTACCATTGACGTTTAAAGATAGAAGAAACTATTTTAGAATCATTTTTATAGGGACCTGGCTTGATTTTTTTTACATTTCTGCTATATTATGCGACAGCATAATATATCTATGCTCCGCTAAAACTATGTTTGAGGTCGTTTTTAAAGCTACAATTACGGTGTCTTTTAATAATTATTGAATTCCCCAGTTAATTAACAATCACTTGGCAAATTTTTAATTTCATGTCGTCTGTCATTTTCCATAATTGCGGACGAGATTTCACGATTGTGGTTCGGGTAACATGTTTTATGCCTGGTATATATTTAGTTTGGTCACCGTTGATGTATGGTTTATACCTATTTTATGAATCAATCTACGCCTGGCACTTAACTACTCTGTCTGTCAGGCATTGGACTTTAACCAGTAAGTCATCGTCTCAACGCATGTCTTTAGGATCTTATTTTTAATTTGGAAAAAATTCTAAATATTGTGGACCAAATTATTTAAAATTCGCAACATAGATTTATTTGCACCATTTGTAGCCAAATGTTAAGTCTCATTCCAATTACTTTGATACTTACAAAAATATAGCGTTTTCAAAAAGCTTTACCCGATTTTCCACCGGAAAAACTTTATCATAAAGGCTGATTAACGAAGTCGACCTCGCTTTCCGACAAGATTTCTGCCAAGGTTGATTGAAATTAGTTTAGTATTTTTTGAGTTATCGCCCGGATATACATATACATATATATATATATATATATATATATATATATATATATATATATATATATATATATATATATATATATATATATATATAATTTTACCGGACCTTGGTTCTGGGTTCTAGAGACCCCAATTCGCGCTCATCTGCTGAAGAAATTTTTTCAAAAGATTTTCATCGTGACCTCTCTGTTAGCGAATTTTTCTCAATGAAATCCCTATACCTATATACTTTTTTAAATATCGTTTTTTTTTTCAATTTTAATTGCAGATTAGGCATACTAATAATTCGAATATTATGTAATTTTCCAGGAAATTTTCGTGTAAAAAATGTTTAGCCAAATTTTAAATGCTTCCGTAGGAAAAAAACTTGTAAGATTTTTGTGAAATATTGATAATTAATAATAAATGTTAAAATTTATTGTAAAAAAAAATTGTTATGAATTTGCGTGAAAAAAATTTCATTCAGAAAATTTTCGTAAAAAATATAATTTTTTGTGATTATATATTTTAGTTGTACAGAAATTCTCATTATCGAATACAACCGTTTATTATTATTATTACTTGGGCAAATTTTGGTCAAAAAATTACGAATTTTCGTGAAAGAAATTGTTTGTAAATTTTTATACAAACATTGTTTTCTAGAATGATTGTTAAACAGTAGCTTGTAAATGCATAATTATATTTTAGCAGGTATTTCAATGAAGAGGTTCGTTAGTCAGTTTTTTTTAGGAACATTTTAAATTTTCACGACTTTTTAAAACAGTAAAGTTATTTTTATATAATTTTGTACATTGGGATTACTATTTAAGTTATACCAAAATTGATGCCTTTCGTTAAAAAAACAGATATTTGCCCATAAAAATAGTTTTATGAAAATTCACTACCATAACTCACTTACTGTGTCCACGATATTTTAGTACACATCTTGAAGACAGACATGCTTCGTTTTTCGTGAACAATTTTATAAAAATATTACTGTTTGGAAACTATTACTTATGGTAAATCATCATCATAAGACGATATTATTGTGAAACCAATACTTGCAAAATAACAATTTAATTTTAATTGAGGTCAGAATTGCATTTATAACTTGGACTTGTTAACCTTCCCCTTTACACTTGTTAATTATTATATAAATTGTCTTTAAATGCAGTGGGTTAGTAGTTTCAGTGTGAAAAAGTAGTACAAAAATATTGACACCGGGCTGGTCGCAATAGGGATCGCCCCTTAAGTATCAGTATTTTCAACACTGGACATGATACACACCAAATCAATGCTTTGTTTTTAACGAATATTATTATATTTGAAGCGCTGCAACTAAATTCATCTGTTGCATTTACCGGTCACTTTCTGACAACAACTTTGTCCAGCTCTTCGACTACCTTTATGAAAAAACCGACCATCTGGTTTCTGAATATCCTTCCTCCGAGATCACTATTCTTGGTGACTTTAATGTTCATAATAAGGAATGGCTAGGATCTTCAAAAGCCGATCCACAAGGGGAGCAGCGGAGGCCTTCGCAGTCAGCAAGTCTTTAGCCAATATGGTTCAGCAACCTACTTACTTTCCTCGCATCCCAACACACAGCCCAAATCCCTTGGATCTCCTTCTTACTAAAAAACCTGAATGCTATAAGACATCAGTTACTGCCCCCCTTGGTCGCTCAGCCCACGGCATGGTCACTGCTTTCTGCGTAATGCAACCCGAGGTCACACAGTCATCACACCCATGTATCGTTTGGCACTACAACTCCGCAAACTGTGACGAAATGCGGAATTATTTTCCTCATTTTCATTGGGGTGTGTCTGCTTCTCTCATCCTGACCGCTCTGATATCTCACAAAACGTCATCCGAATCATCCAATCTGGCATGGAATTATGTATTCCACGTACACAGAAAACCTCTTCAGCCACTTAAAAGCCCTGGTTCTCAAATTGCTGTAACAAAGCCAGACTTGAAAAGTTCAAAGTTCACAAAACGATTCTACACAGTCCCAGTCAATAAAACCGTCAAGCATTTAACGACGCAAGAAACCGCTATGTCCGCATTCTTTCTGAGGCAAAAAACTCGTTTAATAACGACATCAAAAACAAAGTCCTCTCAAGCTCCAACGGCAACAAACCCTTTTGGACTCTTGCTAAATCTACTGCGAATAATTTCTGCAAGAGCACGTTCCCACCTCTTATTTCAGGGGATGAAATTGTTTCTACCGCCCTCGGCAAGGCTGAACTTTTGCCTGGTTGTTCGCCGGCAATTCTACTCTCAAGCCACCTCCAAATGTCCAACCACCAACAGTCCGCAATGTCGCGCATAAACTGAAGGATATCATTTTCAAAACTGAAAAGGTACGAAAGATGATCTCTTCTCTTAACACCAGGAAAACCTCTGTCCTTGACGAGATCCCAGCTATTGTTTTAAAAAAATGCGCACCAAAACTTGCTCCTGTCCTGACTCGTCTGTTTCAGACATCTTACAATAGAGGCATATTCCCTAGTAACTGGAAAACTGCTCGAGTACAACCCGTCCCCAAGAAAGGATCCAAAGCTTCCCAGCAACTACAGGCCTATTTCTCCCCTTTCAATCGTCTATAAAGTGATGGAAAAGTATATAAACACCGAATTACTAAAATTCCTTGAAAAACACAGTCTAATCCACGACTGGCAGTATGGATTTCGTCAGCGCAGATTAACTGCCAACCTCCTTTCCTTTGTCACCCATTCTTGGAACAGGTCTATGGAAGTACAGGGTGAATCCCAGATTGACGCTCTAGACATATCCAAAGCATTCGACCAAGTCTCGCACGCAGCGCTGCTTAATAAACTTCCGGCCTGTGGCCTACCACCAAAACTCTGTACCTGGACAGCAAATTTCCTCTGCAACCGAAGCATTTCTGTTGTCGTCGATGGCCATTCCTCTAAACTGTATCCAATTCATGCAGGAGTTCCTCAAGGTTCAGCTTTAGCCCCTACGTTGTTTCTTCTCCACATGAATGACCTCCTCTCTAGCATATCCAACCCAGTTCACAGTTACGCGGACGACAGCACCCTCCACTCAAATATTCAATATTCTAAGCCTGTCTCTTTAGCCCAATTAGATGAGGATCGCATACTCATGGAGGGTTCTGTCTCCGTGGATCTCCAAAAAATATTAGACTGGGGCAGTAGAAATCTTGTACAATTCAACCCCACCAAATCTCAGTCTTGCTTTCTTTCTCATAAGAGATACACCAGCCCTAGACCCATCACAATGAACAACCAAGGTATTCAAAGTAATGAGTTTTTTTCACTTGTTGGCATTTCTGTGGATCGAAATCTCACTTGGCACCAACGTGTCACATAAATTGCAGAACCGGCTGCAAAGAAATTAAGTTTCCTCTTCCACTCGCAAATGCTTTTCACCAGCTAATCTCTATACATTATACTTCACAAATAAGTCGAAACCTCGAATACTGCTCCCGCATCTGGGGTGCCGCTGCCGCTTCTTCACTCGCTATCCTGGACTCCATTCAGAAGAAAAATATACGTCTCATCGTTGACCCTACCCTTACTCAAAGGCTTCCATCGCTTGCCCACCAACGTGCCGTTGGTGACCTTTCTTTCTTTTATAGATATCTGCACGGGCACTGCTCAAAGGAGCTTTCTTCCATAGTTCCTCCACCTGCTGCCCCCAACAGATCTACCAGGGGACCAGAGCCAATGCACCCTTTTACTCCCTAGGTCACCAGACATAGAACGTCTTGTTATGTCCGCTTTTTTGTCCCGAGGACTTCCAAGTTGTGGAATTCCAAGTTGTGGCATTCCTTGCCGGCACATGTTTTTCTTTCTCCTCCGAACCTCCAAACTTTCAGGTCCAGAATTTACAAGTTGCCTCTTTCCTCCTTGTCGACACCCACGGTACGATAGTATTTAGGCTGTAAGCGCTCGTGGTGTGTTATTGAAATATAAATTTTCATAACGCACGGTACATCGTCTCTACTATCTACGAAATTTGACGTCTTCCCTGCAAAGATTTGACGTTAAAATTACTTCTATAACAATCCGCCACCATAATGCACTTGCTACGTCCAGACTTTTTTATTGCTGAAAAACTGAGTTATTGTCCTGTAGAAAAATATGTAAGATTCACTAACATTGCGCACTACCTGCGTAAGGATTTTTAAATAAAATTAATGGAGCTTCCTAACACTGTGCAAAGAATATGATAAGCATAAATATCATGCTTCAGCGATTTTTTGTGTGTGTTCTTTAACAGATAATCATAACAGCTGCATTATTTTCACGTCTTTAATAAATAGGCAGCCTAGATGGTCCAGTGGCAAGGACGTGTGGACCCAAAGTTCCTGGTTTAGATTTCCAGCAGAAGTGTCAAATTATTTTTCAGTACACACTGCAAATTAACATAAAAAGAGCTTGTGGTATTGTATTTGAGCGAGTTAAATGTCTGCCCGTTTCGACCTTCGGAGGCGGTGTAAAGTCGTCGGTCTTGTGTACATGCGATGTTGGGCGCGTCAAATATCCTTACCCTCTTTAGAGAAAGGAAGGTGTGCGGAAAATTTTCCAGGATAGTGAGGTGAAACTGCTCCCTGGCGTCGGTGATTGGCTATAGTCAGATAAAAAGGGTGACGTTAAAGACGAAACGAAATATAATGGTTTTTAACGAGTCAATTTAGCTTCAGAGCTCGATCAGAATCGAACATTGTAATCGAAATTTAACTTGATTGCCATTGTTCGATCGATTTGAAATTTTGCAAGCTTATTTTCTCACCTCCTTGCTTTTCCATTATATGACAGTAAACTGATTATTAACATTTATGAAATTAAGATTATCCAGCGTATTTTAAGTAGTAAATTTTCTGTAGAATTCCAGTCACATTGATAAATGAAAGAGTACAAAACTATTTACTTTACCTTTCATACGATACGGATGAGCTGTTAGAAATCTGTTTCAGAACAATGATGATATATCCTTTCATAAATGTATAAAACATATCATTTACCCGGTTCTTACCACTCTTACTTAATGTGGGTCGATAGGTCTGTTATTAGAGGATATTACAGAAAGGAAACATGCGTTTGTCAAACTTGATGTACTGTTATTTTCGTAAATATTGGGATGTACCAATTTTCAATCTGATCAAGATCGTTTCTTATTGTTAAATAAAAATTATAAGAGCAATACGGTATATTAATCTTTTTTATCGTAAATGGCAAATATTTTGGTTTTATCGCATCTTGTATAATGACTTCGCTGATCTTGTGTTCCATGTAGTATATGCTCTGTTGAGCTTAAATTTGAGGCAACAACGTAGATTTATATATGCAGGGTGGCAAAGCTAAATATATTAGTTATTATCCAAGAAACTAGAAAAAGTTATATACGTTGATTATGACGCGTCCATGTTATACAATTATTCTCATAATCAGAACAGGGGGGGGGGGTGTCAAAGTCGTTGGTGATACTAACTTTTTTTAAATTAAACATCCCTGATATTATTGCCTTTTGGATTTTCCATCAAATTATAATACATGTTATGCTATCGTTCACCGTTTCCGAGTCCTTTCGTTTGCAACTTTTCACGCTTTTGGCACATTAAAAAATTGTGATACACCATTTTTACAAATAGGTAGCGCAGAAGCTAGCAAGGAGGTTTCCCCTTTATCTTTGTCGTCAAAAAAATCGAGATACTATATACAATCCACTCTCAGATGGTAGCTGATTTTGAAAAAGTCTGGGCGCGGAAAGTGCATTATGGTAGCAAAATTTCATAGAAATGTTTTTAATTATAAATATTTATGTTTTTAGTGAATCTTCTTTAAAAAATCACTAGAAAGAAGATCGCGGCTTTTGAATTTTGAAAAAATTTCTTCAAGTAAGCGCTATTTAGGACCCCTGGAACCCAAATCCGAGGTCGGTTTCAGACTTTATATGTTTATATATATATATATATATATATATATATATATATATATATATATATATATATATATATATATATATATATATATATATATATATATATATATATATATTATGTGTCACACCGATAACTCAAAAAATAATACGCCGATGACGATCGAATTTGGGGAATTCCTTTCTTTTGCACGTGGCTTGGACAAGTTAGTTAGCCAGGAAATTCTGCTCAGTTCAAATAGATTAAAGATTGCTTTGTTTTAATTAGATAGTCGAATTCCCCCGGTCCGTTCCTGTTCTGAGCTGACCTTTAACGTATGGAATTTTGACCACGAAATTATGATGCATGTTTATAAGAAAAGAAATTCGGGACGCAACAAGTGCGTTATGGTAGCGAATTTTCACTAAATGCTTCAAATGTTATTAGCTCAATTTGCTATTAACTTATAAAGTTCGTTGCTTTATTCTTTTCTCTGTTGAAACGCGTAGGGTTTTAAGAATAAAGCAGTTTGTCTGGTAGTAAAAGCCTTCAATTTCCCTTTAATCATTATAATTCCAGACTCAAAGGTGACAAACTTATTCAGGCGTTTTTTACAAAAATTAGATCTTGTTCACGTATGAAATCTGTGCACTATTGTTTCTCCAATTGTCAAAATAAAACATAAAAAACATACATTCATCGAGCTGGATTCGATCGCGTAACCTTCTGCTTAGGAGGCCAGCGCGATGTTCCCTGCGGCATCTAGGCATACGTCAATTAACGTTTCATTTGCGTGATACTTAAGAAAAAGACCGAGTGTCTGAATACGGGACTCGAACCCGCGACCTCCCAGTCCGATTCAAGAGATTACTCACCTCGCGAACTGAGCTATTCGGCCTGTATATATATATATATATATATATATATATATATATATATATATATATATATATATATATATATAAAGGAACCGACCTTGTATATGTGTTCAAGGGGACCTAGCTCGCTCTTATTTGAGAATTCCAACGTCGCAATTTCCTTATTAGTGAATTTTTCTAAGAAAATTCACTAAAAATTCAAACTGCCGTAATTCATTTTTTTTAAATGAACCACCTATATTTTAGATTTGAGGAGTGTTTCAAGTCGTGTATAGCCCGGTCTATACAAAAAGTCTCTAGTTTTGGAAATACTTTCATTCTCTTTTCCAGACTTTTTTTACTGCTTTCGTTTATTATTTTTGTGAAATATTGGTAATAATTAATTATATTTAACAAGTTATTGTAAAAAAATGCTGCCTTCGAATTTTCGTAAAAAAATATTTAGGAAATTTTCGTAAAAAATATAATTTTCATGTAACATTATTTAGGCCAATTATTGTATAAGGTCGCGAATTTTCGGTAAAGAAAAAATTCACTAATGGGGAGATCCCGACTTTTGAATTGTGAAAAAATTTTTGCAAATGAGCGCGAACTAGGAACCCTAGAACCCATATCCGGAGACAGTTTCAATTTTTATTTATATGTTTATATATAATAAGTACACTTGGAGAAACACCCAAATCACCACAACACATATTTCAGAGACCTTACGATCGTTTCGTTGACTTGGTCAACATCTTCAGAGAAAGAAAAATTCTAGAATTTTTCTTCCTCTGAAGATGTTGACTTGGTCAACGAAACGATCGTAAGGTCTCTAAAATATGTGTTGTGGTGATTTGGGTGTTTCTCCAAGTGTACTTATTAGTGCTCATCACAGGTTCCAGTTTTCACATAATGTTTATAAATATATATATATATATATATATATATATATATATATATATATATATATATATATATATATATATATATATATATATATATATATATATATATATATATATATATATATATTGCTATAGGTAAATTACTGACCAAAATTTAGCGCTGTAGGTCAACAGACAAAAAAGTTATGGGCATTTAATGAAAAATAAATTGGGGTTTTCATCAAAACGTCAAAGTGACAATTTAAAACGTCAAAATTGGCAACATTTAGGCACAGAACTTAAATCTAATACGGACTATGGAAAGAAAATGTCTCAAGAAGAATGTTTGACAAACCCTGAAGTCTTAGTTTCAACCGTCATTGTCCTTCATTTTACTAAAATGTTTCCAGAAAATTCATGTCAAATAGACCTTTTCTCTGATGCTTGGCAGTAGTCTTAGCTACAGAGTTTATACTTTAAAATGGTATATAACTTTTGTCGAATTTTCGTAAAAAATCAATAAAGCTCAATATATCCGTTATTATAAGAGATACGAAAAAATTGTATACATTAATTATAGGGTGTCTTGAGCTACATCTTAAAAATTTATTTCTGCAATTACAGGGTGGCCCATAAGTCGTTGGTGATACAAATATTTTTTTTAGTCGAACAGGCCTTATGTTATTGCATTTTTGCATTTTGCATCGAAATAGAATGCATGTTTTTAAATAAAAAAATTCTGAACGCAGCAAGTGCGTTATGGTAGCGAATTTTGATTAAATGCTTCATATTCGAAAAGCTCAATTTGCTATTAACCTATAAGGTTGACCACGAAACGGATTTTTTCGCTTACACTTTAAGTTTAGTTTCGGAAATTTTTGTACATTTTCAAACAATAAAGTTATTTTGATAAAACATGGCACATTCTTTTTACTATATATGTTATACTGGTAATCAAATTTGATGCCTGCTTTCTGAAAAAAACCCACACATATTTGCTATTAAAAACATTTTTTATGAAAATTCACTACCATAACGCACTTGCTGCGTCCCGAACTTTTGGTGAATAGCTATATCTTGAAGAGGTTCGTTGGCCAGGAAAATCAGACCAGTTTTATCGACAATATGTTAAGTGTATTCTTGTATTGCTTCAAACAATTAAGTTATTTTGATGAAATACGTTACCTAAATTATTTCTACTCTATAGTTTATACTGTTAACCAAGTTTGATTCCCTTCTGCATCCAGACTTTTATTGATGTCTTCTGATAAAATTAAACTTAACTTTATAACAAAGAACATGCCACATCTGGTAAGTTCCGGCCTTAATCACCCAGGCGCCCCGGGCGAGTCAATCATTGCTCCCTTTATTATATGATAATGATATAATACTTATGTATAATTATATATTAAAATAATAAAAGAAGGTAATTGGGTGGCACAATTGTTTTAAATTTAAGATAACTCTAAGCTTGTCTGGCAGTTGGTTGAACTCGAAGCGTGTTAAAACTTTACTTTTCTAGCTTTTTTGTCAGCAAATTCTCTAATAAGACAAGCAAAATCTAGGTTTTCTGCAACTTGATTTTCCATGGATAGTGAGGCCAAACTTGTCAATTTGGTTTGAAACATTGTAGACCGCAAGTAGGTTTTTATCAATTTCAGTTTGGAAAAACTGCGTTCACCACTTGCAGCAGTCACTGGTATTGTTAACAGAATACGCAACGATATCCAGTTGTTGGGATATAATTCTTGAAGGTTATGCTTCTTGATAAAGTTTATGGCTTCAATAGGTGTTGCTTGACTGTCTTCAAGATAATGTTGCAGGCCTAAAATTTCATAGCACAACAAATTGCCATCGATATCTGATTTAAAGTTGACAGTTAACTGTTCCTGTAATTTAGCGCAATGTTTTAATAATCGTTCTTTATTTTGATTCTTTTTAATGTTAAACAAGAAACTCCACGTCGTAGAGAAATCTTGCATCTGTTCAAATCTTTATTTTATAGATATAGGCCCAGTATGCAAAAGAGCATTAAAAAAATTCGCGGCGCCCCTGTGCTCCGGCGCGACCACCGGGTCCCCCACCCTAAAGCCGGCGCTGCATCTGGTATTACCAGTTAAAAACTAAAACAAGTGCAATTGCTGAGTCGTTTATTTAAAACCATTTTGTTTTACAAACACCCTAAGTAAAATCATTTTACGTTCTATATTTTTAATTGCGCGAATAAATCGCTTTCGGAATAAAGTACTTTCTAAAGTGTAATTGAAATCGATGACGCTATCACATTCAATCTGCCCTTGTAAATAATCACCAAACCATCTCTATTCTCTTCCAGTTTTCTACTATTAATATAATCATTGTAAAGCCATTCTTCATTTTATAACGAGTAATAAGAATCCTCATTAAAACTGCAAGAACATAAGTCATCAATGTACATAGATATAATAGTGAACCCAAAGCTTTATTGCAACATAAAATTCAATAATACGTTAGTTAATGCATTACCTTTATTATCACCGTAATACAACCATAACCGTAATAAATTTACTACTTTTCTGATTAACTTTCATTGCTTTTTCCCGTCGTATGAAAGTACTTTAATATACAGCCGTCCCACGAAAAGTGCCTACTAGAATTATAATTATTGTCTACGATTCTAATTGTGGCGAAAATACATCTAGCCTTACACATTTTGTCCCTATACAGGTGGCGCATTGAAAACGAAACAGACCGATTTGCGTCCAGAGAAATTTTTTTTTAAGAAACGCTGAAACACGTCGATTTTAATATTGAGGGGAAATGTTTTGACATAAAACTCAGCTTTGTCACATCAACCCCTTAAGGGTGGTGATAACAACCCTTATACATACTTTAAAGAGGAAACATGGGTCGAGCGTTACATCATTTGAAAGCTCTTTCTTTTCTGAATTCAGCACACTAAGTTTTATTAACTCGTTTAAAAATTATTCACAGTTGGAGTTGCAAGAACGTATTTCATTCATCGTGATAAAAATTGCACTAATTAGTCAATTTTTCGTTAAAAAAAACAAACAAAGCCAAACGTTCAAAAATGTTTATTCAGTTAAGTAAGTGTTCAAATTGTTGACCACCAGCTTCCATACAAAAGTACAAATTTTGTTCAAAACGAGCTCTGACATTCTGGAGCAAATGTGGAGTTATTAGACGGCATTCTTCAACAATGCGTCGTCGTAATTCTTCCAGAGACTCCGGATCTGTTGCGTAATTTCTACTCTTTAAATGTCCCCATAGAAAGAAGTCTAAAGGAGTTAAATCCGGTGATCTAGGGGGCCACTCAATAGCACCTCTACGCCCAATCCATTGTCCTGGAAACTCTCTGTTCAAAAACTCCCTGACACGTTGTGAAAAATGCGGAGGAGCTCGGAATGAGTGAAATGCGTTTTTGCATCTTCAACTGTCAATAATTTTTAAACGAGTTGATAAAACTTCCGAAGAAATTAGTGTGCTGAATTCAGAAAAGAAAGAGCTTTTAAATAATGTAATACTCGACCCACGTTCCCTCTTTATAATATAAGGGTTGTTATCACCACCCTTAAAGGGTTGAAGTGACAAAGTTTTATGTCAATACATGTCCCCTCCAATATTAAACTTGACGTATTTCAGCGTTTCTTAAAAAAATTCTCTGGAGGCAAATTGGTCTGTTTCATTTTCAATGCGCCACCCTATATTAGGGTAGAAATGGGCGAGGGCTGAGAATTTACTAAATTGTTAGTTGCTTGTATACAGTCTCTATTTTTTAACACTTTGTGTTATTTGGAGCTGGCGTGACAACATACTACTTGGTTCCGCAACTAGGTGGCCGCACGTTGCTTCGTGTCTTACTTAGTGTTAGAATTATTATTCTCAATTGAAACCGTCCAAAAGGAACACTGAAATTGTTTTTGCTTGTGATTAGTTACAAATTTTTTAGTGTCGTAGCAAAGTTCACCAATAAGCTAATTTTTTTTACTGTTACCATAGCGTTTTTGAATAGAGAATGGAGAGATTTTTTAAATAAGGTTTTACAAGTCCCCACTTCTTATAACTTATATATATATATATATATATATATATATATATATATATATATATATATATATATATATATATATATATATATATATCGGTTTTCGAAGGTACCGGAAACTGCTATAAACTTTGTTATTTGAAATAGAACACCTTTTATATTATTGCATTTTTGATTTTGCCGTTGATTTTTAAGTCAACTTTAGCACATATTTGCTATACCTAAATTAAATAATTTCAAAGATATCTCAATTTTTGAAAAAAAATCGTTACTGTTTTGAAGGTAATACCTCGTCGTGTAGATGATTCGACAGAAAAAGTTTCAGAGATTATCAAAGAAATCTCAAGTTTGTATAGCATGTATGCAAAACTGAGTTTTATATAAAGAGTGGTCTAAAAATTGCTTCCATATTTCGCAAAGTTCGTTGGGATAACTCGCGTATTTCAAAAAGAACAGCCCGTATATTATGCCTTTAATGAATGCAATTTGTAATTGCCCTTCAAACTGTATTAGCATTCCCTGTACCTAAAATTGATCGTTTTCTAGTTGATGGTGATTTTTACATAAGACACATAATTATGGCATATTTAAATGACACACGGTATATTTGTTAGATATATTTGACATCCAGGGTGTTCATTAAGTACTTGTACAAATTTTAAGATTCTATGGCTTATTTTAAACAAAAAGTTTCTATGACCGTAGGTCCAAAAATACTTTGCTTTCAAAATACAGGTGTTAAATTTCTCAAAATTGTAAAGTTCTTTTAACTTATTTACTACATTTTTTAGGATAGAGAATCTAAACTTGGCATAAATGATTATCTCTAGAGTGCTTACAAAATGACTTATTTAAATTTATAAACAAGTAGTGTAGTAGTAGCAGTGGTGGGGAGGCCAACGCCAAGCAAGTAGGCCACAATGGGCCCTTTTTGCCAACCCCAGCAACCATGCTCTACTCTTCCTCGGTTCCGTCGCCAAACCGCCTCGACCTCGAGATGAAGGCCATGACGGTCTTCAATTGGACGGTACTTACCTGCACCCCGAGGATGCGGCGAAGCGTAAGTCGACTCCTTCCGAGTAGCCAGACAGCTTTATCTTTGTCCGGCCCCTCCACGAAGTCCCTCGCCTGCCTGCAGCCACCAACCGACCCCCAGTGCCTCTCCATTGCTTCCTCGGTCAACCTGTCTAAGACGGCAGAGACTGTCTTCCTACTTATGCCTATCGCAGGCTCCGGGCCACAGAACGGCCGCCGGGAACCGAGTTTTGCGAGATTATTCGCCACCTCATTTCCCGCTACGCCACAGTGTCCCGGAACCCACACCAGTTGCACCTCCTTCGTCCTGGCTAGCCCTCTGAGGGCGTCAGCGCACTCCTGTACCAGGGGTGACCTGATTCTGGCCGCGCAGACTGCCCGGGGGACTGCCTAGCTATCCGAGCAAATGCACACACATTTCTCGGGACTCATCTTCACATCCTGTCTATTGGCCACAGACAGGATAGCATACGCCTCTGTTTCGAATGCCGTGGTGTATGCGCCAAGAGCATAACTCTCGCGCACCCCCAGGCGCTCGATATATATTCCTGCCCCGGAGGATTGCTGGTCCTCCAGCCGCGATCCGTCGGTGAAACAGACCAGGCTTGCGGGCTGGAATGCAACCTCATTTTCCCTCCACTGATCCCTACTGGGGATCCTGAGGGTGTATGGCCTAGTCAACCTAATATCGTCCTCGGCATCCCTTACCTTTATGGCGGAGATCGAAATTTCCTTTTCCACCTCCTTGGCGACTCTTGCATGCCCTATTACTGCTCCCTCTCCGCACCAGTTACCTGAGTCCCGGATTCTAAGATGCGACGCCATAGCCTCCCTTCTGATACAGATGGGAAGCGGTGGCAGCATCAACAGGACCTCTAGCGCGGCTGGGAGTGTCGTCCTCATAGCGCCTGTGATACCCAGGATTGCCAGCCTTTGGAGTTTGGCCAGCTTCTTGCTGGTAGTTTGGTTCACACCACACCACCAGACCAACGCCCCATAGAGGATTCTCGGCCTGACGATCGCAGTGTAGATCCGATGAAGGATCCGAGGATTAAGTCCCCAGGTCCTCCCTTCCAAACATCACGGGCGCCCTGAACCCCTCTACCTTCCTCTTCTTGGTAAATAGGATCATCTCCGTCTTCGCCGGGTTTACGGAGAGTCCCTGCTCACCACACCACCTTTCGATTATGCTACAGGCAGCTTGCATGCACTCACAGACGACGCCGAGGAATTTGCCGGTGACTAAGACCAGCCCATCATCAGCGTACGCCTGGGCGTAGAAGCCAATTTATAAACAATGTAGGGAAGTTGTTTTTTCGCAAACCAGTGATCATTAGCACATGTTAAAAAAGTTAGTGGAAAAACAGGGAGAGGTGACGTTGAAAAAAAATTATGGCCCTATACACTGTTTCTAAATCTAGCTAGGTCATTTTGTAAATACTTCAGAGATAATTATTTCTGCCCAGTTTGGATTTGCTATCCTAAAAAGTGTAAGAAATAAGTTGAAAAAACTTTAAAATTTTGAAAAGTTTAACACCCCGTATTCCGAAAACGAAGCACATTTGGGCGTATTTTCATAGGAACTTTTTGGCTCAAAATATCCCATAGAATCTCTATTTAAATTTTGTACAAGTACTTAATGAGCACCTTGTATTTACATTTCACTTGAAAAATTCTGATTTTGAGTTTTTCAATAGTTTTATACACATTACATCAACTTTCATATATTCAGTGTGCTATGACATTAAGAAAACTATTCGTATCAGTATTAGTACTGGTAACTTAAATGTTCGAATTACTGGCCATTAGCTTAAAGACGAAGCCGGAAAAAATGTGCGAATGGTCTCATGACCGCAGCCATGAAAGAAGACAACACACACACACACACACATTAGCTTAAAGACATCTCAAGATTCTTTTCATTACACCACCAATAGTTACCGTCTGAATTTTTCTCCGTCTAAGTCTTGGAATGCTGATTTGGCCCTTTCCTCCAGTTTTTTTTGTCGCTACATTTACTTCACGGATTCTATCCTTAACTCTTTTCCATAGATATAAATCATATAGTGATAAATCCGGTGACCGAGGTAACCAGATGGTTGGTACTCTGCTCACTTTATCACTGCTATGAGGTGTGCATCGTGTTGGAACCAACGGCTCATCATTTTCTTGCACGGGCAAATTGTCTATAATTGTCCTGAGCAGTTCAATATACCGTTAAGTAGTTAAAACTCCATCATAAATGTGATAGCACGACTTGCCATCTTTCAACGTACAGCAGACATTGACGCTGAACTGATTTTGAAAGTTTCTTTCTCTTTTGATGTGATTTGCCCAAATATGTGCATTTTGTCTGTTGAATATACCTTCTCGGGAGAACTTTGACTCTAGGCAAATCATTATTTTCAAGAAACTGGAATCAGGTTGTGTACGAATAAGAATTTCTTCGCCATACTGTATTCTGTAGTAGCATCTCCAGGGTGTAACGCCTGAACTCTCGTATACTTATAACCATGAAATTTGTGCTGTGCCAGAATAATTTGCATTAATAAGGAAGGCAGCAACGGCACTGTTTATTGATGTGTGTTTATGAACCTCAAAATAGACTAAAACTGATATCTCATTGCCTTCATTCCCAGTAATTGGACAATTATGCAAGGTATTTTTTTGGGATATCAAATTCTAAGAAATTAGATTCAATTCGTCTGGATTTATTAACATTAATTTGTGGCAAATCTGGATACATTTCGTTGAAAAGTCTGCAAGTCCTGCTCACAATTCTGCTCCATTCACCATAAACAGAGAATAATTGCAATATATTGGCGATGAAATAATTTTCTTGCATTTTGAATTTCAATAGAAAACTTGATATTTCTTTGATGTATAGTGTGAAAATTTTTCTTTAAAATCCTCTATACGACGAGTTATTGCCTTCAAAACAGTTTCGATTTTTTTTAAAGCAAAAAAAAAAGAAATATCTCCCAAACTATCCAATTTAGCCTGTTTGCGACTGGCTGCTCTCGTCTCTAACAAACAGACAAATGGTAGTATCGGTGGATGGAGTGCAATCACGACCTTTTGATATACAGCATGGCACTCCGCAGGGAAATGTTTTAGGCCCGTTGTTGTTTCTCTTGTATGTAAATGGTCTACCTGAACATATTAGGGAGGGGAGGATGTTCATCTACGCAGACGATACGACCGAGGCCGTGTGGGGGTCGAATGGACACGAGGTGGGTCGTAAGGTTAACTCGTTGCTTGATGGATTCGGTAAGTGGTGTGAGGCCAACCAGCTCCTTATAAATTACCAGAAAACTGTATTTCTTGAATTTAGAGCCCAGCAAAAGCAGGGAATTATCCTTGATTTTCGGGGCGCTGCTTGTCTCGGGCCACAATCATGAGAGTATTATGGGTAACTATTGATCATCATCTTTCATGAAAAGAACATATTAGAGTTGTGTGCGGTAGCCTTAATCAGACCAATTTCCAATATTTCGATTAGCAGAGTTCTTTGACACCAAAGCTGTGATAAGTATCTACTACTCGGAAGTGTATTCCTTGATATTTTACAACATTGTTGCTCGGGCACAGACACAGGTGGCAAGACTTTTAATACGGCATAAAAGAATAATAAGTATGATTTTTGGTATGCGAGTAACACAATCTTGTAGGACGCTTTTCAGGGACGCAAAAATAATGACACTAACAGGCATTTACCCATATAAATTGTTAAATTAAATTCATAGTTTATAGTGTCAAAGATATGCTAACAAAGCTGTCTGAGATGCATTCTTACTCCACTCGCCACGAGAATTTGTTTAGAAATAGGTTGTTCTGTACAATGATGTACAGAAAGTTGCCCTTTTCTGCAGTGGTGGATCTATATCACAGGCTGCCGGAAACTATAAAAAAAATTCAAAATGTGAATAAATTTAAAGCATCGATGAAATCATAGTCTTAGTTCCCGTTGATTCGAATTATCTTTCAAAGTTCAAAGTAGCGATCTCTCTAATAGCTAACTTTTTCTACGAACATTCGCCAAAGAACTAATAAAATGTAAGTGTTTAAAATGACAAACTTGACAGCAATTTCCAGCTTAACTTGAAATACTGTGCGATACTTTTACAAAACCAAGAATTAGGTTCAAACAATTTTAAAAAATCTTAAATTCAACTAAAACATTTTTAAGAATGATGATTCTACTGGGTGGTTTTCGTAAGATACCTGTTGAGTCCATGATCTCGCTGACTAGTCAGAATAGGGCCACGAGAGGTAATAGGAAGGCTATTATTTTGCATCCCGCAAAAAATACTTTCTTTCAGAAGAAATGTAGCAAATATTTTTATAAAAGTGTGTTACATTACGTATTTCGTCATCAGCGTGAAACTAAAATAATTACATCACAAGACAATCGTTCAACTTTTCATTGCACCAGTTATTAATAAAAAATTTAACGGGGCGTTGACTCATATCAACATTCTCTTGTTAATGTTTGATATAACTTTATTAATATCTGCCAGTCAGTGTCTATGAATATTTGTGTGGGATTTGGTGTTTAGCGTGCAACAGAGTGGAAAATTTAAATTCACTAATTAGAGAAAATATAAATAGTTTTGCTAGAAGAAATATAAGAAATGTTGTATTGCAAATGAGAAGTAATAGTATTATGAAATTCTATTTACTAATTGGTTATATTTATGATTGTTAATTGTGAAGGACATCTAGAATATCTCGCAATAAAGATTAAAATATGAGCTCGTAGATAATGCAATTTTCATCCGATTTGGGAGAAAGAGCTTGTGTTATTTTACAACTGAGTTATAGGCGCATTGATCCCACTATCGATAATTAATTTGGTAGGTGGTAGTGGACTTTTCCTTTACGTAATAGTAACGGATTTTTTTCCGCCCGAGGAGGTACCACCCCTTACATCAAGGGGCCGGTGAAGTCCCAACGGACGTTTCCAGTTCTGGCGTATGAATCGGTTTCTCTTATAAACAAAAATGATGATGGCTCCTCCTTGTACAAAAGATTCCGGAGATAAAATACCCCTCCATTCGGATCTTCGGGAGAGGGGTGTGCATGGGGCTCCGGCATCAAGATTTAACATATCATTCGCGAATATATGTGGCCTAAATTCTAAATTGAACCTGTCCACCATTTCCTCCAGGCTAATAGGCCCCAAATCCTCTTCCTCACAGAAACCCAAATTAGTGCCAAAACAGTCATTATTCACCTTAATTTCCCGGGGTATGAGCTCCTTACTTCCTTTATATTGCATGGAGATGTGTGCGCATACGTCCGTAGCAATCTACCCTGCACCAGACTCCCCAATTTGGAAGCTGGAACAAAAGACATACTTTTGATGAAACTCTCACAGGGCTGCAACTAAATTCATCTCTGGCATTTACCGGTCACCTTCTGACAACAACTTTGTTCAGCTCTTCGACTACCTTTCTGAAATAACCGACCATCTGATTTTTGAATATCCCTCCTCCGAGGTCACTCTTCTTGGTGACTTCAATGTCCATAATAAGGAATGGCTAGAATCTTCAAAAACCGATCAACAAGGGAGAGCATAGGAGGCCTTCGCAGTCAGCAATTATTTAGCCAATATGGTTCAGCAATCTACCTACTTTCCTCGCATCACAACACACACCTCAAATCTCTTGGATCTCCTTCTTACAACAAAACCTGCATGCTATAGGACATCAGTCACCGTCCCCCTTGGTCGCTCAGACCACGGCATGGTCACTGATTCCTGCGCAATGCAACCCGTGTGACAGTCATCACACCCACGCATCGTTTGGCACTAAAAAAACGCGAACTGGGACGAAATGCGGGATTACTTTTCCTCATTCCCATGGGCGTCTACCTGCCTCTCTCATCCCGGCCCCTCTGATATCTCACAAAACGTTACCGAAATCATCCAAGCTGGCATGGAATTGTTGATTCCACGTACACATAAAACCTCTTCAGCCACTCAGAAGCCCGGGTTCTCTAAAACTTGTGACAAGGCCAGACTTGAAAAGGTCAAAGCTCACAAAACGCTTCTACACAATCCCAGTCAAGAAAACCGTCAAGTATTTAACGACGCAAGAAACCGCTCTGTCCGCATTCTTGCTGAGGCAAAAAACTCGTTTAATAACCACATCAAAAACAAAGTCATCTCAAGCTCCAACGGCAGCAAACCCTTCTGGACTCTTGCTAAATCTATTGGGAATAATTTCTGAAAGAGCACGTTTCCACCTCTTGTTTTAGGGGATGAAATTGTTTCTACCTCCCTGGGCAAGGCTGAACCCACCTCCAAATATTCAACCACCAACAGTCCCCAATGTCGCGCATAAAATGACGGATATCATTTTTAAACCTAAAAAGGTACGAAAGGTGCTCTCTTCTCCTAATACCAGGAAAGCCTCTGGCCTTGACGAGATCCCAGCAATTGTTCTCAAAAAATGCGCACCTGAACTTGCTCCTGTCTTGACTCGTCTGTTTCAGATATCTTGAAACATATTCCCTAGTAACTGGAAAACTGCTCGAGTACAACCCGTCCCCAAGAAAGGATCCAAAGCGCTTCCTAGCAACTGCAGGTCTACTTCTCTCCTTTCAGTCGTCTCTAGAATGATGGTAAAGTATATAAACACCGAATCACTAAAATTTCTCGAAAAACACAGTCTAATCCACGACAGGCAGTATCGATTCCGTCAGCGCAGATCAACTGCCGACCTCCTTTCCTTTGTCACCCATTCTTGGAACAAGTCGATGTAACTACACAGTGAATCCCAGATTGTCGCTCTAGACATATCCAAAACATTCGACCAGGTCTGGCACGCAGCGTTGCTTAATAAACTTGCGGCCTATGGCCCACCACCGAAACTCTGTACATGAACAGCAATTTTCCTCTCCAACCGGAGCATTTCTGTTGTCGTGAATGGCCATTCCTCTAAACTGTATCCAATAAATGGAGAAGTTCCTCAAGGTTCAGCTTTAGCCCCTATTTTGTTTCTTCTCCACATCTATGACCTCCTCTCTAGCACATTCAACCCAGTTCACAGTTACGCGGATGACAGCACCCTCCATTCAAATATACAATATTCTAAGCCCTGAGCCGAAGTAGATAAGGACCGCAGACTCATGGAGGGTTTTATCTCTGTGGATCTCCAAAAAATATTAGACTGGGGACGTAGAAATCTTATACAATTCAACTCCACCAAATATCAGCCTTGCTTTCTATCTCATAAGAGGTACACCAGCCCTAGACCCATCACAATGAACAACCAAGTTTTTTAAAGTAATGGGTCCTTTTCACTTGTTGGCATTACTGTGGATTGAGATCACAATTGACATCAACATGTTACATCAATTGCAGAAGTGGCTGCTAAGAAATTAGGTTTCCTTTTCCGAGCTCGTAAATACTTTGCACCAATTAATCTCTATACCTTATATACTTCACAAATGAGGCCAAACCTCGAATACTGCTCCCACATCTGGGGTGCCGCTGCCGCTTCTACACTCGCTATCCTGGACTCCATTCAGAAGAGAGCTTTACCTCTCATCGGTAACCCTACGCTCACCCCAAAGGCTGCCATCCCTTGCCCATCGACGTGCCGTTGGTGACCTCTCCCTCGTTTATAGATATCTGCACGGGCACTGCTCAGAGGAGCTTTATTCCATAGTTGTCTAACAGATCTACCAGGGGATCAGACCGAATGCACCCTTTTACTGCCCAGGTCACCAGACATAGAACATCTTGTTATGCCCGCTCTTTTGTCCCGAGGACTTCCAAGGTGTGGAATTCCGTTCCGGCACATGTTTTCCTTCTCCCCCGAACCTCCAAAGATTCAAGTCCAGAATTAACAAGTTGCCTCTTTCCTCCTTGTCGACACCCGCGGTACGTTTGTATTTAGGCTGTAAGCCCTAGTGGTGTGTTGTTGAAATAAAAAAATTAAAAATTAACTGGGTTCCTTAACTAGCGCTACAGAATATGTTGAAATGTGGACTGTATTTGAACTCTAGGTACACTGGGTTGCAAGGGACTCACGAATAATACACTTTGATTATATATATATATATATATATATATATATATATATATATATATATATATATATATATATATATATATATATATATATAGTAATGTGTCTGCGTGATTTGTTTTTAAATGCCTAGTAAACCCGCAAATCACCGAAAACATACCCACCCCAAGATCTCGGAAAAACGCCTTGAATGAAGTTGCACTTTTAGATTGAAACCTTTCTCGATCTTCCCAAACTTCTTACAAAATATCGACTTGCTTGCTCCGAGTCCCCGTATAGAAATGGATAGATTACTTGGACTTTTTTAAATAAATGGCATAGGAAATAGATGTATGTAAGACTAGATGCATTCTCGCAACAATTAGAACCGTAGACCGGTTTCGCTCTCATTAGAGCTCTTCAGTACGGCATACTAATTGTAGCAAAAATGCACCAAAAATAACACGGCTATAGTATAGCCAGTCTTAAAACACTAAGTGAGTGGTGAACGTGTCGCCACCTAGTTCGGAACCAAGTACTATGTTGTCACGCCCGCTCCAAATAACACAGAGTGTTAAAAATAGAGACAGTATACAACTATTTAACAATTTAAAAAATTGTTAGCCCTGGCCCATTTCTACCCCATTATAGGGACAAAGTATGTAAGACTAGATGCATTCTCGCAACAATTAGAACCGTAGACCGGTTTCGCTCTCATTAGAGCTCTTCAGTACGGCATACTAATTGCTCATTTAGTGTTTTAAGACTGGCTATACTATAGCCGTGTTATTTTTGGTGCATTTTTGCTACAATTAGTATGCCGTACTGAAGAGCTCTAATGAGAGCGAAACCGGTCTACGGTTCTAATTGTTGCGAGAATGCATCTAGTCTTACATACTTTGTCCCTATAATGGGGTAGAAATGGGCCAGGGCTAACAATTTTTTAAATTGTTAGTTATTTGTATACTGTCTCTATTTTTAACACTCTGTGTTATTTGGAGCGGGCGTGACAACATAGTACTTGGTTCCGAACTAGGTGGCGACACGTTCACCACTCACTTAGTGGAAATAGATGTGTTTACGCATACCAATGAATTTTTCTTTCTAGTAATCGTTAACAGGTAATCCAGTGAATTATCAATATCAAGAAGTATAATATCTTAATATAAGTCGTATTTTTCTCAGTGCATATTGCGTAACTCCATAATCTAATTAAGATTCAGTAGAAAGTGTTCTAGAACAGAGAATACTCGTATGAATACGTCCAGTTCACATACAATTAGATACATCGGTATGTATTCTGTTTATATACACCTGTACCGCTTATTGTTTCATTTATTCAATCAATGAAAACGATAGAAAGTTCAAGTGAATCGTCCACCTCTCAAACAATGGAAACAAATGGATATTATAACCCATTAACTTCTATAACGTCATCCTTAAGTGAAGATGAATGAAGAAGAACTATCAATATTACGAGGGTATTATGAAATTAGTTGAAACACATTAAGAATTAAATCTGATTTTAACGTTTTGTACTACACCTAAAATCAAGAAGCCAGAAGAATTCTACTCCTGAAAAGAGATTGTCTAACTTTAAATGGTTTTCCTTCATTTTCAAATAAATTGATAATTTTTTCCATAAGTATATGAGGGTGTTTACTGCGTCACGATGGGCGATTGGTTTAATGTACCTCCAAACAAAACAAAACACAGTGAGTTACAATCGAGGCTACGAGCTGACCAAGGGATTGATCTGCCACGGCCTATCTATCTTTGGTGATACTTTTTGATTAACTAACCGTCCGTTAAATATTTAATCGGGCTTTGTGAAACTGGGCATGTCAGATCAACGCCTACTTAGATATTGAAGAAAAAAGAAATCTACAATTTTTTTTTAATAATTCGAAGACGAAAAGAGGCAGTGCAAAATACAAGTCATATTTGGAACGAGCATGAAATTCTACAAAACATTGATAATTTAACTGTCTGCCTATCTCAAATAATAACGGAGATAGCAATACATTCCCATCCACTTTGGGACGCACTGTATAGTAGAAACAATGTACCATATTTTATCAAAATAACTTATTGTTTGAAAATGTACAAAAATTTTCCGAAAATAAACTTAATATGTTTCCGAGAAAACTGGTTCCCTAGTCAACAAATCTTGGGTTAATAGCAAATTGAGTGAGTGAAATTTAAAGCATGTAATGAAAATTCGCTACCAAAACGCACTTACTGTGTCTCCGTTTTCTTCTTACAAACAGGCATCATATTTCGATAAAAAATACAAAATGGAATAATATAAGTGTGTTCGAAAGAAAATTTTTGGTATCACCAATGAGTCACCCTGAGATTGTCAAAATAATTTTATAAGATTCAGCTCAAGACACCCTATAGTTAACGTATACAACTTTTCCTCGTATATTGTATAATAATAATTATATAGGATCAGAAGAAATATTTTTAAAATTCAAAGTTTAACGAATTTTTTATACGAAAATTTGCTAAAAAATATACAGTGTTTCAGTAAAATGAAGGAGAGTGGCGGTTGAAGCTTAAACTTAAGGGTTTGCAGAACACTCTTCTTGCGACATTGTCTTTACATAATCCGTATTTATTTCAGGTTCTTTGCCTAAACGTTGCCAATTTTGACATTTCAAATCGCGACATTGACGTTATGACGAAAACCCGCTTTTTTTTTAAATGCCCATAACTTTCTTGTCTTTAAACTTACAGGCCTAAATTTTGGTACACTCTTTAAAATGGAAATGCACGTACCAAATTTGGTTGCCCTTACTTTGTTATTTCCGGAGATATATTTTTTTCCAAAAGAAATCACAAAATCTTCCGTGAAAACCTGGGCTGAGTTTCCTGGCTAACGAACTTATCCAAGCCACTGGCAAAAGGAAGGTACACAAAATTTTATCAAAATGGGCCTATTGTTTTTTGAGTTATCGGTGTGATACATACATATATATATATATATATATATATATATATATATATATATATATATATATATATATATATATATATATATATATATATATAAAGTATACAGAACTTTGTTGTTTATTTCGTTTTTAAGCACACCCTGGTAGCTTTGAATAATAACTTCAGTACTCGATATCGGTTACAGATAACAATCAGGAGACTTATTACAAAGCTTCTAGTCTAAACGTGATCCTGCAACAATTTATGTTTACTTTTACTTCTTAGTTCGTGATCTTACACATTATTTAATCTGTATGTTTTCATGCAGTCGATTTGACTAAATTACATTGCACATTTTCATTATTTCAATATTATAATTATTATTCTGTTTCTCAGATTACGCGGTTTTGTACTTTTACTTTACAAATTAATATTCTTTTTGTTATACCTATACTTTTGTCGTTAGTAATAAATAACTAATTTTTGTGAAATTTAACAAACATTTTTGGCACATACTTTATTAACATGTTAACAGTAGCTGCTGATTTATTCACACTGTAGCTCTGTCATGCGATAGCGTGCATAATATTTATCTTATATGAATTTCACTCATGATAGTTTGTAACAGTATTTGTTTTAATACAAAGTCGGTTTTAGTGAATTTTTATTAAAAAAAATTCACTAATAGAGAGGTATCGATGGTGAGACTTTACAAACATTTATTCAAATGAGCGCGAATTAGGACCGCTAGAACCCATCTCCGGGGTCAGTTCGAATTTTTATATATTTATATATATATATATATATATATATATATATATATATATATATATATATATATATATATATATATATATATATATATATATATATATATATATATATATATATATATATATATATATATATATATATATATATATATATATATATATATATATATATATATATATATATATATATATATATATATATATATATATATATATATATATATATAGATGTATCCGTCTGATAACTGAAAAAATAATTAACCGATTTCGATGAAACTCGGCAAGTACCTTTCTTTTATTAATGGCTTGGATGAGTTCGTTAGTCAGGAAAATCGGAGGGGGTTTTCCGGAAAAATTTTGAGTTTTCTTTCAAAAAAATTTTTTTCCTCCAAAAATTGCAAGGCTGTTCTAATGAAATTTAACGTATATATTGCCTTAGAAGATACCTTACTACGTACCAAAATTCAACTTTCTAAGTTTATAGAAAATTTAGTTATTCAAATTTTGAATTTTCTTTCGAAAAAAAATTTTTTCTCCGAAAATTACAAAATTATTTTAATGAAATTTTGTGGATATCTTGCCTTAGGAAAACCTTACTACACACAAAATTTTTATATATGGATACGCTGGTTTATTTCCTAAAAAAATATAGTCCAATCTAGTTTCTCAAAGAAAAATTAAGTATACAGAGGGTGAGTCTAAAAACAAGACAAACCAAAGTTCTTCTTTTAGCGAATTTGTCGTAGAACTAAAAATTCACTAATGAGGAGATTTGTTGAGTTGAGTTGAGTTTGAGTGACTCGACTTGACTCAAACACTCGGGATGGCACGAACTTGTAGTTCATTCACCACAGATTTTGAATTGCAGTTGAAGGTTATATTTATTATACCTATTTGTCATGTTAATAATTGATATCTTACATAGATACACACCCATACACCCATATATACATTATATATATATATATATATATATATATATATATATATATATATATATATATATATATATATATATATGTATGTATGTATGTATGTATCACACCGATAACTCAAACATAATGGGCTGATTTTGATAAAATTTGGTATGTACCTTCCTTTTGTAAGTGGCTTGGATAAGTTCGTAAGACGGGAAAATCTAACCAGTTTTTCCGAAAAAATTTTGTATCTCCAAAAATAACAGAGCTATGACAACCAAATTTTACATATGCGTTTTAACTATCAAACTTACATTACACACCAAAATTCATGTTTCTAGGCTAAAATTTAAAAAAAAGTTATGGGTATTTAAACAAAACAAAAATTAGGTGGCACTGGTGATAAGAGGAAAGCACAAGAACAAAATATTTTGTGTGATTAACACAACCAATTGAATATTACATACAATGGTTAAGTTCTCTTGATGCAAAAGGGTCAAGAAGGAGCAGAAAAAATGTTTTGAAAATTTTATAATTATTCTTCTTGAAACGTCAAAGTCGCGATTTGAAACGTCAAAATTTGCAATTTTCAGACAACGAATTTGAAGCAGATACGGATTTTGTCGAAAAAAATTAGTAATAAATGTGTTTTACAAAGAGTTATGTTTCAACTTCAACCATCATTGTCCTTCATTTTACTAAAATATTTTAGGAAAATCCATTTCAACAGACACTCTTTCTGATGCTTCGGCAGTAGTTTCCGCTATAGAGTTTATGGTTCAATAGTCTATATTTAAGCAAATTTGCGTAGTAAAAATTTGTTATTAAGAAGACCGAGACTTATGAATTTTAAAAAGATTTCTTCAAATGAGCGTGAACTAGAACCCCTAAAACCCATATTATACAAGGTCAGTTTCAGAAAGCCTTTTTCATAAAATGAATTTGAGGTGGTTGATTTTGCTCTTAAGAAAATTAAACTTCCACCCCTTCTTAATCAACCCAGCTCTAAATATTATGAGCCAATATCGTATTCGTATTTCTGTACACAAATACTTTCCCGGAAAATTTTGCGTTTTCTTTCGGAAATTTTTTATATCCCCAGAAATAACAAAGTGATGGCAACCTAATTTTATGCGCGTCTTTGGTATTATAAAAAGTGAACCATGTGCCAAAATTTATGTCTGTAAATTAAAAGATAAAAAAGTTATAGGCATTTAAAAAAGGGGGTTTTTCTCAAAACGTTAAAGTCCGCAATTTGAAACGTCAAAATTAGCAAAATTACAGGTTATAGTCTTCACTTAGAGAAAATTGTCAACATTTAGGCAAATCACCTGAAACGAATATGGGTTATGTGAAGAAAATGTCGCAAGAAGACTGTTCTACAAACCTTTAAATTTCAGCTTCAACAGTCAATGTTCTTCATTTTACTAAAATGTTTCCAGAAAATTCATTTTAAATATACCCTTTCTCTGATGCTTTGGCTGTAGTTTTATTTACGTTTATGGTTTAACGGTCTATAATATTTAACCAATTTTCGTACAAAAAAATCGCTAATGAGGAGACCGCGACTTTTGAATTTGAAGAAGATATCTTCAAATGAGTAGAAACTGGGCCCCCTAGAATCCATATCCGGATTTTGTTTCAGTTTTTATCTGTTTACGTATATACAGGGTGACGCATTTCTGTGGTAAAGCTAAATGTGATTGTTATTCTACAAGATACGAGGAAAAATTATATACGTTAATTATAGGGTGTCTTGAGCTGCTCTTCAAAAATTATTTTGACAATCACAGGGTACCCATAAGTTGTTGGTGATACCTAAAATTTTGTTTCGAACATCCTCGATATTATTGCATTTTTCCATTTTCAACTAAATCTGATGCATGTTTGTAAGAAAAAAAAATCGAGATGCAGTAGCAAATTTTCATTAAACGTTTAAAATTTCAATCACTCAATTATCTATTAACCTAAGGTTCGTTGGCTGCAAAACCAGTTTTCTCGGAAAAATTTTGCGATGTTGGACACTTTAAATATCCATACCTTTCTTACGGAAAGGCTGAGGTTCAGCAAAATTTCCAGGATATTGGAGTGAAACTGCTCCCTGGCGTTAGTTATTGGCCATAGTCGCGGAAATAGACCGACGTTAAAGAAAGAAAATACATTTTTTGATAGAAAGTGCGAACATATTTATTATTACGATAATAAAGCACTTGAGTTTTGGTTCCTCATAAAAAAATATGAATAGTCCTGCAAACTGTACTTTCCTCAGAAAAACTATTTCATGAAATGAACTTGGAGTCGATGACTTGATTACAAAGGAAAAAAGAATAAGAGAAAGGGCAACTAACCTCTAGGTACTCGTAATAATCGAATGTAATATTCTTTCAAAACTAAATTTCTCTTCAACCCCCTCAGATTCAACCTCTACTTCAATTTTATCACAAAATACCAGAACAGTGGCAAAATTGAAGGTTCCCTAATAAAAAAAACTAAAATGTTATAATACTCGAGATTTAATGAAAAAATATTAATTCACCAAATCAGCCCTCGTTTCTCCCCTGCGCTGTAAGGCGATGTCACCCAAAAACAATTTGAATCATTCGGTTGTTGTGAGCTAACTGTATACCAACTTTGAAGATGACAGTTCGTTAAAAAGTTTTCATGTATTCTAACTGAGAGTCGTACAGACCGGCAGACCGTCAGACAAAACCTATAAAATACTTCGTGCTAAAATAATGTTTTCTATATTGCCACATCCATCCCTATGAGAAATAGGATTACGAACTGTGTTCTTCTATGGTCACACGCAGGTTGTAATATGTGTTGGCAACGGCGAACACTCTGGAATTATATTTCTAGAAGGAACCAGAAGTGACAGGTATGGAACAATGCAGAAAGGTTTAGAATATCTATGGACAATATAAATTTGCGGCCCGCGGATAGTGTGAGTCAGTCAGTAGTGAGTTACTGTTTGAGCAGAATAAGTGATCATAGAAGGCGAATCGTGAGATATAGTTCTATAGACATTTGTGATAGAGAAATATTTTAGTTGGTGTGTTTATGATCAGAAAGTCGTAGGTAATAATAAATTAGTAGTTAGAAAGCTGTGTACTCAACAAATCCAGAACCACGAAGAACGTAAAAAATGTTATAACAGTAGTAGACGAGTACAACCCGTCCGCAAGAAAGGATCCAAAGCGCTTCCTAGCAACTACAGGCCTATTACTCTCCTTTCAGTCGTCTCTAAAGTGATGGAAAAGTACCAAATTCTTAATATTTCTTGAAAAACACAGTCTAATCTACGACAGGCAGTATGGATTCCGTCAGCGCAGATCAACTCCGACCTCCTTTCCTTTGTCACCCATTCTTGGAACAAGTCTATGGAACTACACGGTGAATCCCAGATTGTCGCTCTAGACATATCCAAAGCTTCGACCAGGTCTAACACGCAGCCCTGCTTAATAAACTTTCGGCCTATGGTCTACCACCAAAACTCTGTACCTCGACAGAAAATTCCTCTCCAACCGAAGCATTTGTTGTTGTCGTGGATAGCCATTCCCCTGAACTGTATACAGTTAATGCAGGAGTTTCTCAAGGTTCAGCTTTAGCCCCTACTTTGTTTCTTCTCCACATCACTGACCTCTTCTCTAGCACATCCAACCCAGTTCACAGTTACGCGGACGACAACACCCTCCACTCAAATACACAATATTCTAAGCCTGTCTCTTTAGCCCAATTAGATGAGGATCGCAGACTCATGGAAGATTCTGTCTCCGTGGATCTCCAAAACATATTAGACTGGGGAAGTAGAATTCTTGTACAATTCAATCCCACCAAATCTCAGTCTTGCTTTTTATCTTATAAGAGATACACCAGCCCTAGACCCATCACAATGAACAACCAAATTATTTAAAGTAATGAGTCATTTTCACTTGTTTGCATTTCTGTGAATCGAAATCTCAATTGGCACCAACATGTCACATCAATTGCAGAAGCGGCTGCTAAGAAATTAGGTTTTCTCTTACGGGCTTGCAAATACTTTTCAGCAGCTTATCTCTATACGTTATATACATCACAAATAAGGCGAAACCTCGATTAGTGTTCCCACATCTGGGGTGCCGCTGCCGCTTCCACACTCGCTATCCTGGACTCCATTCAGAAGAGAGCTATACGTCTCATCGGTGACCCTATTCTTACCCAAAGGCTGCTATCCATTGCCCACCGACGTGTCGTTGGTGACCTTTCTCTCTTTTATAGATATCTGCACGGGCACTGCTCAGAGGTTCTTTCTTCCATATTTCCTCCACCTGCTGCCGCCAACAGATCTACCAGGGAAAGAGCGAATGCACCCTTTTACTGTCCAGGTCACCAGACATAGAACATCTTGTTATGCTCGCTCTTTTGTCCCGAGGACTTCCAAGTTGTGAAATTCCTTGCCCGCACATGTTTTTCCTTCTCTTCCGAACCTCCAAACCTGCAAGTCCAGAATTAACAAGTTGCCTCTTTCCTTCTTGTCGACACCCACGGTACGATAGTATTTAGGCTGTAAGACCTCGTGGTGTGTTGTTGAAATAAAAAATATATATAAAAAAATTAAAACTCTTTACGTCGTTTTGGTACGAAATATCGAAATTTCTGTTACCAAAACCATACTTCCCAGGCGTTATGACAAAGTGGAAGTAAAAATAATGTTGGTTAATACGTTGAGACTATAAATATATTAATAGAAACTGTTGAGCTGAAATATTAGGTAACTAAATGTCGACGGCTGTAGCTGATTAACTAGATGTAGCCACCACCCATATACCACACTTTAATGTTACGACCTTGGACTACCTAGGCTTATTAACGGAGTTGGGAAATTAATTACTTGCACTGATTTCTCTGCTGACCTTACACCAACATTTAACTGGATGCAAATGGAAGATAAATGATTCACATCCTCCTTATAAATTGATGTATGTTAGCCGCGTGCGCTTGCAGCAACCAGGAAGTCGTCTGTGGCTAATCGAAAAACTGTTTTCATTAATATTCATTAGCTTTTTAAGACCAATTAGAATTGTATCGTATTTGGCATATATCAGTTCTCAGAAGTAAAAGTGAATTGAAAGTTATCCATTGTCTGATTGTTTTGGGACCATTGTGACGGATTAAGGTACAGTGCTCTAGGAAAGACGTTATGTAATATATCAAACTTGATTGATGGATTAAATAATTTTTTGGTGTGCATATAAATGAATATTATTTAATAAAAGCAATGCACGAAAAATCAGTTAACAAATACAGCATATTCCAGCAAATGTCAACATACAGAATAAAGTTATTGGGCTAGAAATGTCATTTTAAACCTACAGTTTATAAACTGTTTGCTTTGTCTTCCAAAATACTAATATTTAAAACACTGTCTGTTTCTTTTCAAATATTACTTATATTATTTTTCGTTGTTTGCTGAATTTAATATAACCATGTTATACATTATTGAAGGGTATTTCTGCGACGATTTTAAAAGTTTATGAATGGTGGCCATCAGCAATAAAAAAATGTTCAACTTCGCGCTAAAAAAATCCAGTAATCCCAGCCAATTTATAATTACGGAAACGGGCGCAAGACGTAGCGTTTTTTTTTTTTTCCTCAGGGCTTGTCCGCGGTCTTGCCGCCCCGATAGCACTGCAACCTTTGGTTGATTGTGCATACACTTAGTCTTACTCTACCCATTCTAAAATCACTGTGCCTTGAACTAGTCTGCACAGCGATTGGTAGGGTGAGGTTTATATTGCTCTGTCTCCGGTCTAGACTGACTGTAGATCAGTTGTCTTTTGCGGTCCAGAGCTTTACACTCGCACAAGATGTGCTGGGCTGATTCCTCCCCCTCGCCGCAGAGTCTGCATGCGATTTCCCCTTCGAACCGCCCCATTTTATGCAGGTGTTTCTTGACGGCCATGTGTCCCGTCAAGAGACCTGTTGTGTTTCTGAGCTGTCCTCTGCAAAGATTTAGCAGCTCCACAGCTCTCTTTGAACTGGGTCCGTCAATTATTGACTTCCCATGTCTGAGCACTGGACAGTCCGCCCAGTACACTTTGTGTTGGTTCCTGACCCAGGACTTAATGGCTCCCCTGGCAGTGCTCTTTGACACGCCAAGAGCCGGTTCTGGTCCCATAAATGGTTCTGCTGACCCTCTCTTCGCAAGACTGTCAGCTTCTTCATTGCCTTTGACCCCCGAGTGACCCGGCACCCAGATGAGGGTCACCTCATTCTGCCCAGCCAGGTCGCTCGTCTCGTCTCGGCACTCACTCACCAGCCAGGAATTTACCCGTGGGCTACTTAGAGCCTTAAGGGCTGCCTGGCTGTCTGTGTTTATGAGGATCCGCTTGTTGGTGTAGCCCCTCATCTTGTTCTCCCGCCCACAGTGCAGGATGGCGTACACCTCGGCCTGAAACACCGTTGCGTGGGCTCCGAGGGAAATACTATGACTTACCCTCGGTCCTTCCGAGTAAACACTTGCCCCCGTCCCACGCTCCCCGCCGGATCCGTCCGTGAACCAGACGAGCGCGTCCCGTAGTATGCCCGGCGTCTTCTCCCGCCATGCCTCGCGGTCGGGGATTTCCACTGTAAAGTTGTTTTCCCTGCACATTCGCGGGCTCGCGAATTCTGACCTCATTTCAAGCATGGGCTCCTTCACGATCTCCTGAATTTTTCAGTGGCCCCTGAAGCCTGGGTTGATCTTCAGGGTACCATTGCAGGCTAATCTTTATAGTCCTAGCCTGGCCTCTCCCATAATAACTAAGTGTAGGGGGGGGGGGGGGTAGATCCAGCAACACCTCCATGGCGGCTGTTGGGGTTGAAGACATGGCCCCTGTGATGCCTAGGCAAGCCATCCTTTGGATCTTGCCTAGTTTTTGTTTGGCACTGGATTGTGTCACCTTAGGCCACCAGACCAGTGCCGCATATGTTAACGATGGTCTGACCACCCTTGTGTACAGCCAGTGGGCCATACTAGGTCTTAGTCCCCACGTTTTTTCATATAGTCGCCTAGTGACGGCTAAGGTCATGACTGCCCTACGCAGTATTTTTCTAATGTGACCATTCCAGGTTAGCTTAGAGTCCAATACGACCCCAAGATGTTTTACCTCCTTGGCCATTGGAGCGCTCCTACCGTATAGAGTGAGAGTTCTGTGGCTGTCGCACTTCCTTCTCCTCGTAAACGGCACGGCGGTTGCTTTCTCGGGGCTCACCCCGAGCCCTTGATCAACTGTCCACCCTTCCATCACTTTCAGTGCAGTCTGCATGCGCTCCCACACTGCCTGTGTGACCTTTCCTCGTAGCGACGTAGCGTTTGCGTAAACGAAATTAACTCTTAAATGTTTAGTGATTTAGATTTTTTTTAATCTGAAAGTAGTTATGAGGTGAAACTAGTGGGCTTTTCTTTAATTTAAGGGAGTTCGTATCTCTTATTTTTCTCAGATCCCCATGGACTGCATCTTAAACGAAGTCCGGAGTGGGACGTACAACGCATCGGACGGTATTTGCAGGTGACCAAGTGCGATATTTTATTGTCGGCATAAAGTGCAGTATCAAAATGAGGGTGAATACATTTATCCTCGATTTTTCGGAAGTAAACAGAAAACTGTCAGCTAAGGAATATCATAAATATATTATGATTTCATTAAGATTAAGACCCGAAAATGTCGTATCGATAGGTATACAAAACGAAAAGGCATTGATAAAAAATCAATTAGAATAAGCTATTTGAAAGGATCTTTGAAAATTTTGAAGATAAACTTTTGTATACTGATGCTGAAAAAGATAAAACCTGCAAAGTAAAACTTCTAAATGAAAGCAACAAACAAATTGTAAGAATACATAGAATCCCGATCGAAGTGTCAGATTTTGGTATAAAGAAAACACTGTTGCATTATGCTACTGTAGAGAGTATAAAGAATAGTGTATGGACTAATCTACCTTAGAAATGCTATAACGAGATCAAATCGGTTAAAATAGAGTTAAAAAGTTCTATCCCATCATATATATTTATAGGCTCAGGTCAATATTGGATAACATATGTAGGTCAACAGAGAACATGCAGAAAGCGTAACTCTTGAACACGAGGCACATGAGGCACGAGACTGTACTTTTCAAATAAATTCAAGACTAGATCCAAAATACGCTGGAGCCTTGAGAGGTGACAGACAAGAAAGTGATCCCATAGCACCGAGGAACGAAACCACTATTGTAGCTAACCCCTCCAAAAATAAACTAGTGAAGAAACGTCCAAAAAGTTGCTTATTTTAGAAAACATAAAAATAGACAATGTCAATTGTGGTTCTGGAGAAATTGTTAGAAAGGAAAATGAAACTGGTGAAAATAACAATGACAGAAAAACCAAACCTGAACAAGTAGACGTAAGCAATCCAAAAAGCAACGCTAGACCCGCAATATCATATCAAGGAGAGGAGGAAAATCGAAAGAGAAAAGCCCTGGAAAGGTTATCTAATGAAGAAATGAGTGAGACAGGTGAAAGTGTGCGGGTTGTTAAGAAAAAAAAGGACACATCCTGGTTAGATCTAATGCATGGACTGATCATCCAGAATGAAAACCATGCAACAGTTTTTGAAAATGAAGCGACACCTCATCATAATATGGAAGAAACTACGATTTCCTCTGAGTCACAAGACGAATAAAAGATAAAATTAATGTCACTACCAGCTATTAGTTATGTCATAGAAATACTAAATTTATGCACAATTTCTTCCACCTTAAAACTGCATATGGTCAAACAGTTTATACAGAGGCACACTATAGATGTCATGCTGTTACAAAAAGTCTCTATCTTAGATTTTAGTTTCAAGCCTACAAAGCTCTGATAAATGTAGATGAAAACAAGAGGGGCACTGCAATTCTTTTAAAAGAAAACATTCATGTTTCACATGCGAAATATTTAGAAAATTCAAGAGGACTTAGCCTAAATATAGAAATCTTCAAAATAGTTAATATATATGCACCAAGCGGAAATCAAAACAAAGGAGAGAGGCATCACTTTTTACAAATGAATGGCCAACATTACTGACAGATAAAAGAGAAAATATATTAATTGGGGGAGATTTTACTTGTAGTATAAATAAAAACTTTTGCAATACATTCAACTCCTTTCTACGATGCTTCAGTTTAAAAACTGCTGGACAAACAAGAATGCTACACCTGGTTATACATATTTTTCCAAAAAAGGCGCTTCAAGGCTGGACAGAATATACATTAATCAGGGAGCTATCATGAAATTAACATCAAGCAAAACACTCCCGGTGCCATTCTCTAACCACTCTGCAGCGCCAATATCAATTGAAATGTCAGATCAAAGAATATATATATATATATATATATATATATATATATATATATATATATATATATATATATATATATATATATATATATATATATATATATATATATATGTGTGTGTGTGTGTGTGTGGAAAATAGATCATGAAATTATTGGTGACAGAAACGTAAGAGACATGTTTCAGTCCAACTGGAATTCCTGGAAAAATGCAAAAAACAGATATTCTTCTACAATCGTGTGGTGGACAAATTTTGCAAAAGTGAAAAGAAAACCGAAGGGCGGAACCTGCAGACATTCAACTTGCTCAAATACAATGCCAGAACCTCGGTTGATGTTAATGTTACAGTTTTTACTGAAAAAGTGAAAGGAGAACACTGGGATCGAACTCGGTACCCTTCGGTTCAGAGGCACATGTTCTTACCCCTGAACCACCGAAGCTCTGACGAATTGAGTGGTGGATAGTTAAGTTATATACTCAATTATTGAGGGCACTTTCAGATCAGAGTGAATCAGAATATCTCAGACAAGTCATGGCGCTCTGATAACTGTTCTCAGAATTTTATTCTGGACGATTTTAATGGTATTGATGTGTGTTTCGTCCACAGTAACCCATGCCGGTGATGCGTAGATCATAACTGGCCTGATTATGACTTTGTACATAAGCTGTTTGTTGTTCATGAGCAACTTGGAGTTTCTGTTAAATAACATCGATGCTTTCTGTCGGGCATGTTGGAAATTTGGACATGGGGGCGCCATGTTAAGTGTTTGTCGAGGATAGCCTCCAGGTATTTGCCAGAGATTTGACTGTTGTCTAATAATACGTGTTCTTGAGCTGTGTGTCTCTTCTTGTAAAATAAGACTGCTGCACATTTGTCGGTGTTTATGTCTAGATATGATTTAGTGTAACGGTCTTGCAGCTCGACTAGGGCAGATTGTAAACGTTCTGTTTCTCCTTGGCTGCGTGTAGTTGCTGAGGATGTTAGTTTCGTCTGTGTATAGTGCATATGTCACGTTTTGGGGCAGCAGTGGCGGAATGTCTGTGACAAATATATTGTAGTGGGGAGATAGCAGAACGATGCACAAGGTCAACAGTGGCTGAGTAAATTCTAGATCTGGTTCTCAGGTGATTAACCAGAAACTTCCTCTGTTTGAGATCTAACCTGACGAGGAGTACCAGAGGAAGCGGGTAATTGAATGACAGAAGTTTGTTAAGGAGGTCTGCAATCCAAACCATGTCGAAGGCTTGAGCAATGTCGAGAAATATTGCACCAGTTGACCTATTCTTGTTAAATACTTCGGTAATGTTCTCTACCACACGGCGGAGTTGATCTGTGGTGGAGTGCTGGTGTCTGAATACGAAGTACTCGCCCGGAACGACTTGGTTCTCAGAGATGAATGAGGTAGTCTTTTCTGCGTTGTCTTCTCGGCAGTTTTGCCAATGACAGGGGGTAGACTAATTGGCCTATAGTTTTAGAAGGACAGCGCGTGTTTCCTCGGCTTTGGAATGTTTATGATGTCGGCAAATTTCCACTTGTTTGGAATTTGTTGAAACCTTAGCATGACATTCATGACTACGACTACAAATACTACTGCTTTCAGAGGTAGGTTTTTCAGGACTACGTTGGAGATTCCATCGTATTCCGGAGCTTTCCTGTTTTTAGGGACTTGATTATTAGGGAAAATCCTTCGCAAGTGGTGGGCTCAATGTAGGTGTCGGTGTCACGGTGCGTTCTTTCAACGTACGACAGATTAACGTCATTGTAATTCGGGCTTAATTTCAACTCCAGATGATCCGCAATGGTACCTGCTTTGGCTGTATCCATGCAAACGATGCCGTTTTGGCCATGAAGGGGTGAGATCGTAACTTTTTGGCAACGAAGATCTTTTGCCATTTGCCAGATAGAAATGACTTGGGCGGAGAGACTTTGCAGGCGTTTTTGCCGACAGTTGTTGCGGAGTTCTTTTAGGTCGGATCGTACTTATTAAATGAATCTGTCAGCGTTTTCTTTGTCGGCGAGGTTTTCAGTGCGTTGAGCTAGTCTACGCACACGGTTCGTTTCTAGCATCATTTCTCTGATACTGGACGGACAATGTCAAATTTATTATAAACTCGGCCTTGCTGGCCTTGATTTTTAAAAAGTACCTAATATATAACACGGAACTCTCGTGTTTTTAAGGGTCTCAGCAAACATTATAGTTAGCTAAATGCACGACGAGGTCTTTCGCTAAGTCCTAGTATGCAAAATAAGGACAACAAAAGCATGGAAATATCCGTAAAAAACACTGTAATATTTAGTTACTTTAAATACACCAAAAAGAAACAATTAGTGCACACAACGGTTAAAAACACATCAGCTATGAACATAAAGATATAAAATTTTGACAAAAATTTAAAAACAACCAGATTTCCACAGTTTTTTTAATAGAAAAGTGAAATAATTGAATAGATAAAATGTACTTATCTTGATCCATAAATTTCGAAAATAAAATATTCACATATACAAATTTTGGTTTCATTGTATTATTAGCGAATTTTTATTTTAATAAAATTTGCTAATAGAGAAGTATCGATGGTGAGAGTTCAGAAATGAGCACGAATTTGGGCCCCTATAACCCAGAATCAAGTTACGTTTGTTTTTATATGTTTTTAAATATATATATATATATATATATATATATATATATAATATATATATATATATATATATATATATATATATATATAGGGTGGCGCATTGAAAACGAAACAGACCGATTTGCGTCCAGAGAAATTTTTCTTTTAAGAAACGCTGAAACGTATCAATTTTAATATTGAGGAGGACATGTTTTGACATAAAACTCAACTTTGTCACATCAACTCCTTAAGGGTGGTGATAAAAATCCTTATATTTTAAATAGGGAACATGGGTCGAGTGTTACATCATTTGGAAGCTCTTTCTTTTCTGAATTCAGCAAACTAATTTTTTTGGAAGTTTGATTAACTTGTTTAAAAATTATTCACAGTTGAAGATACAAAAACGCATTTCACTCATTCCGATAATAAATGTGCTGATAGTCAATGTTTTGTTGGTTTGTAAACAAAAAATTGACTATCACAACATTTCTTATCGGAATGAGAGAAATGCGGTTTATTATTTCAGTTTATCGGTCGGTTTGATACTTGATAGTATTACCGAAAATTAATTTCATAATGGTGTATTTTGTAGAAAAAAGAGTTAAAATAATTACTCTTTTTTTTTAACGATGACTGTGCCAACCGTACCGCAAATTTGATTAATGAACGACATCCGAACAGATATGTTAACAGAAAATACATTTTGGAGTTAGTTGCAAAGTTTCGACAAAGTAGTTCAGGTAGTTCAGTAGCCAACAAAAAACGCGATCCTGGACGTGAATTTCCGGTTAGATTTGAGACTACTGAAATTGAAGTTTTAGGGCAAATTGCTGCAGACCCAACTTTTAGCACGACAAAATTGTTCACTGTTTCAAACATCAAAAGAAGAACTATTCGGCGAATATTGAAGGATCATAAATTTCACCCGTATAAAATTAATCTTGTACAACAACTTAATGAAGATGATTTTGATTGGCGGCTGGAGTTTTCTCAAGTTATGACTGCACGAATAGCTGATAACGGGAACTTTCTGTTCAATATCTGTTTTTCAGACGAGTGTACGTTTTTATTAAACTCTACAATCAATCGTCATAATTGTCGTTATTGGGAAGATAATAATCGAAGAAATTTTCACGAAGTCCACACTCAAACTTCACAGAAATTGAATGTCTGGACTGGCATTTTTGAAGACCGTTTAATCGGACCAATTTTTCTTGATGGAAATTTGAGTGGCGAAACGTATTTGTAGTTAATAGAAGATATCGTTTACCCTCTACTAATTGACATTGTTGAAAATGATGATCGCTATCAAGAAAATCAATTAGTGTTTCAACAAGATGGAGCTCCTCCGTATTTTTCACAACGTGCAACGTGTTAGGGAGTTTTTGAACAGGAAGTTTCCAGAGCAATGGATTGGGCGTAGAGGTGCTATTGAGTGCCCCCCTAGATCACCGGATTTAACTCCTTTAGACTTATTTCTATGGGGCCATTTAAAGAGTAGAATTTTCGCAACAGAACTGGAGCCTCTGGAAGAATTACGACGACGCATTGTTGAAGAATGCCGTCTAATAACTCCACATATGCTCCAGAATATCAGAGCTCGTTTTGAACAAAATTTGTACTTTTGTATGGAAGCTGGTGGTCAACAATTTGAACACTTACTTATCTGAATAAACATTTCTGAACGTTTGGTTTTATTTTTTAGTTTCTTTTGACGAAAAATTGACTCATTAGTGCATTTCTTATCACAATGAATGAAATACGTTCTTGCAACTCCAACTGTGAATAGTGTTTAAACAAGTTGATAAAACTTCCAAATTGACGTGTTGCAGCGTTTCTTAAAAAAAATATTCTCTGGACGCAAATCGTTCTGTTTCATTTTCAATGCGCCACCCTGTATATATATATATATATATATATATATATATATATATATATATATATATATATATATATATATATATATATATATATATATATATATATATATATATATATATATATATCCGATAACTCAAAAAGTAAATAGCTGATTTTGAGGAAATTTGGCAAGTTCCTTTCTTTTATCAATAACTTGGACAAGTTTGTTACTCAGCTCGATCGGACCAGTGTTTCTAAAAAAAACTTAATTTTTATGAAAAAAAAAAGTTATATCAAAATATAATAAAGCTATTTTGATGAAATTTAATATGTTTATTGCCCTATTGGAGGCCTTATCATAGCCTAAAAATCAACTTTGTAGGTTCATAGAAAATTGAGTTATTCTAAATTGAAAAATTTAATGAAAATTCCTTACCATAACGCACTTGTTGCGTACCGAACTTTTTATAGTTTCTGAACGTAAAAATCAATAAACTTTGTCTATTATTATTACATCTGTCAAAAAGAGAAGCTTCAAAATCTTAGTGAAAAGAAAATTTAAAACTACACTGTGTTTTCATTACCAAGATAATATGGAAATTGCTGAACAAGAAAGCTGATAATAGTTTAACAAAACTGGACGTGTTAGCCACTGAGAGAACTATACTGGTGAGGAGTGAGAATAAATTACAATTATACTGTCAAATCTGATAGTTTTTAAACACTACTTTCGATGAAAACATTATTTTAGATACTATGCTTTAAAATTGTACATTTAATACAGCCACAAGCCTAAGCTTGTTTGTATTGTACCTTGTAAAATTTATCAGAAGAAAATAAAAAATAAATAAAAATAAGTTAAGCCTATTATTAGGGTTGCTGTCAAATATCACAGATTTATCAGCTTTAGCATTTTTTATCCATCCTTTTTGTTATTCATTATTCAAAATTACCTAATATTTAATTATTATTTCTTTCCACTAGGAGAAAGAGACGTGCGCCTAGATTTCTACTTCATTGTGCATTTTTATTCAAATTACACACTTTTAAGCTTTTTGACTGAAAACTGGTTCACTAGACTGCTTTCTCTGTGGAATCAGTCGAGCATAGCGCATCATTGATATTCGACATGCAAACAATTATATGCCAGAAACGGAAATTCAATGTCAAGGATACACTCTAATACCTTCAGCATAGTTTATTTGCACCAGTAGTGGTTAGTTGTCTTTATTAATATAATACCGAGTGTCCTATTAAAACAAGCACCCTGAATATCTCATTACATATTTATTATTTTGGAAAAGCTGAAACACATCATTTGACAATTCAAGGGAGGCACATTTTATGGCCAATTTCAACAATGCAACTTCAACCTTCTAGCTTGAGTGGGACTTAACCCCTTAAATTTCAAATAGGACATAGGGTCTTTTTTGGCCAATTCAGTCTGGCAGTTTTCGAAATAATTTTGTAACTGCCCAATAGATTTAAAACGTAGGTATTTGAACAACTGATTGTTGACAAAGTGTTTTTAAAATTATTTTATTAAATTATTATTTCCCCAGATTTTTAAACTGACCACACACTGGACTACCTGTTAAAATTAAGAAGTCCAGTTTTACAGAAGCGTTATTCATATCAAAATACAGACAAACCAAGTCAACAATCTAAGGATATTATTGGATATCCATAATTATCAAGATGCAGCTACAGATGCATGAGAATTTATTCCAAAAAATCCAGCATCTTTGGTCTAAAATCAAGATGTGATTATATTGTTTCAAAATTTCATTGTTGAGTTTTGTAATAGAATTTTGTTGTTTTGTTTTTATATTTTTATGACTACTTTCCTAAATTAACCTTTCGAAGTTAAATATAACTTGAGTGTTATGATCATTCTTCGGTATTTGAATTTTAGCGATTTTTAGTGAATTTTCGTAGAAAAAATTCACTATTGGGGAGATCCCGACTTTTGAATTTTGAAAAAATGTTTGCAAATGAGCGCGAACTAGGACCCCTAGAACCCATATCCGGGGTCAGTTTCAATTTTTATATGTTTATATATATATATATATATATATATATATATATATATATATATATATATATATATATATATATATATATATATATATATATATATATATATATATATATATATATATATATATATATAAACATATACACGTATCACACCGATAACTCAAAAAATAATAGGCCGATTTTGATAAAATTTGGCATGTACCTTTCTTTTGTAAATGGCTTGGATAAGTTCGTTAGTCAGGAAAATCGCACGAGGTTTTCCGGGAAAATTTTGAGTTTTCATTCAAAAAAAATTCTTATCTCAAAAAGTAATAAGCCGATTTTAATAAAATTTGGCATGTACCTTCCTTTTGTAAATGGCTTTGACAAGTTTGTTAGTCAGGAAAATCGGACGAGGTTTTCCGGGAAAATTTTAAGGTTTCATTCGAAAAAAAATTTTATCTCAAAGAATAATGGGCCGATTTTGATAAAATTTGGCATGTACCTTCCTTTTGTAAATGGCTTTGACAAGTTAATTAATCAAAAAAATCGGACGGGTTTTTCTGAAAAAATTTTGAGTTTTCATTTGAGAAAAATTTTTATCTTAAAAAATAAAAAATCTATGATAACCAAATTTGGCAGATAGGTTTACGATATAAAAAGTAAACTATACACCAAAATTTAGATTTCTATGTTACAAGAAAAAAAAGTTATAATAAAATATTTTGTGCCAGATCATTTCTATGAAAATTCACTACCATAACGCACTTGCTGCGTCCAGAGATTTTTTTCCACGAAAAGATACAGAATAGTGAAGTGTGGAGAATGAAGAGAAACAAAGAGCAATTAAGAAGGAAAGTGAAACCAAAGTGAATTAAGGAAGAGTGCGAAAAGCGAGGAAGTTGTTGATACTAAGAGTGGTAAGCATTAAGTGAGTGGTGAACGTGTCGCCACCTAGTTCGGAACCAAGTACTATGTTGTCACGCCCGCTCCAAATAACACAGAGTGTTAAAAATAGAGACAGTATACAACTAACTAACAATTTAAAAAATTGTTAGCCCTGGCCCATTTCTACCCCAATATAGGGACAAAGTATGTAAGACTAGATGCATTCTAAGCATGTTAAAATACCTACAGCACTGGTCCTACAGCTGGTATTATAAGTTGATTTTGTAATGGTAAAAAATGTGCAAAGAATAGAGAGGATAGACCACATTTTAATATTTTACTAAATAAGTTTGTTTGTTGATCAAGATACATCAGGTAGTTTTGATTGAATTAAGTTTAAGTGAATTTTCTTAGAGAAAAATCACTAATGGGGGGTCCCGACTTTTGAAAAAACTATGACGCCTGGAACCCATATTTGGGGTGAGTTTCAATTTATATATATATATATATATATATATATATATATATATATATATATATATATATATATATATATATATATATATATATATATATATATATATATATATATATATATATATATACATATATATATATATATATATATATATATATATATATATATATATATATATATATATATACATATATATATATATATATATATATATATATATATATATATATATATATACATATATATATATATATATATATATATATATATATATATATATATATATATATATATATACAGTGTGTCCACGGATTGAATGTGGGTAAGGTATAAGTGACAAAAAAATTTTGAATTAGATATGATATTCTGGGAATCGCTCCTACTTTGTCTTAAACTGAGATGTTGAGAAAATGAACAAAATCAATTAATATACAGGGTGGTTTATAACTGATGTAATGAAATGTATTAAGAGTAAACTACCTTCGTTTATGAAGATACCGCAAAAAGTTATTAACAAAAATTGTTTAGAATTAAAATGTATGACAGGCTCTAAATTTTCAAATAGATCAGCCTACTATGAATATTTTTAGCTGCGACTTTATTTAAATGACGTTCGACGGCTTCTGTGATTAGGTGTACTTTAAAAAATATTTGAAACTGTATTAAAAGAAGTATTTACCATAATTAAACTTGGGGTAAGTTTGCTTTCATCTTAACCAATAAAAAAAGTAAAGTAAAGGCACAATTGGACATTCTAAGCAATAAGTGGCGAGTTGCATGGCTACTTGAGCTCTGCCTTGTTGTTCGTTTCCCGGAATACTACTTATTTGTAAAATTGAAACGTCAATTTTATTTGTCACGAACGGCAAGCTTCTGTATTTAAAAATGTTAACAACAGAACAAAAAGTGTTTATTGTGCAGTTATGTGGTTTGGGTGAAGAACATTCTTATCACAAAGTGATAAGAAAATTCCTTGAACGCTGGCCAAATTATTCGGTTTCCGCTACTGGTACTGGAAGTGTTTTAAATGTTAAGAAGACAAAATCCGACCTAAATGAAGAAGACAATGTTGCAGCTGCATTAGCTATGGATTCTGTTAGGCGTTTTCCGAAATTATCATTAAGAAGAAGGGCATTAGAAATTGGCAATATTAGCAAATCGCATTTGCAACAACTTTATCGTACCAACAAGGTATTTTTTCCGACGAATCCACTTTCACCACTAATGGGGTGGTAAATCTCCAAAATGCACGGCATTGGTCTATGCAGAATCCAAATTAGAGATTAATTGCAGAAGACAATGCCATAAAAAAGTAAATGTGTGGTGTGCTGTTTCTTACACTGGGATAATTGAGCCATATTTTTTTGAGCGGAATATGAACCAGTACTGGAACAATATCTGGAAATGCTGGAAAATATTCTTCAAGACCATTTGCATAACATGTCACTAGAAGATAGACAAACAGCATACTTTCAGCATGACGACCACCCAGCACATGCAACAGGAATCGTTCGAGAATGGTTAGATCGCGAATTTCCTGGGCGGTGGATTGGTCGATATGGGCCAATACCTTGGCCTCTCGGAAGTCTCGATCTTACCTTAATGGACTTTTATTTATGGGACTATCTCAAACAGAAAGTCTACGCGGCTCCATTAAACAACGATCTTGATTTGTTTAAACTGAGGTTGAGAGAGGCAATTGACGGTATTTCAATTCAACATATTCAAAATGCCTACAGAGCATTTACTAAACGAGCCGAGTTATGTGTATCAGTTGGTAGCAGCACATTTGAATAATTTCTTTATTTTTCGTTGTTCGTTTTGATTCTTGTTAGCAATAAGCGTTTTGTATTTTACTAATAATTTATTATTTAATTTATTATTTAACATTGCACGGTTACTTACTTTGCGCACCTGCGTTCAGAAAACCACAGGTAAAAAGCTCCATTTTGATAGGGAAAAATGTTAATAATTTACTTGAAAATTCAAAGTTGGCTGATCTGGCTGAAAATTGAGATCCTGCCATAAATTTTAATTCTAAACAAGTTTTGTTAATAACTTTTGCGGTATCTTTATAAACGAAGATAAATAACTCTTAACACATTTAATTAAATCAGTTCTAAACCACCCTCTATATTAATTGAGTTTGTTCGTTTCCTAAACATCTTAGTTTCAGACAAAGCAGGAGCGATTCCCAGAATATTATAATCTAATTCAAAATTGTTTTGTCACTTATACCTCACCCACACTCAACCCGTGGACACATTGTATGTATATATATATATATATATATATATATATATATATATATATATATATATATATATATATATATATATATATATATATATATATATATGTATGTATGTATGTATGTATATATGTAGTTATCACACCGATGACTCAAAAAAGAATCGTCCGATTGTGATAAAATTTTGAATGTGCCTTCCTTTTGTAAATGGCTTGGACAAGTTCGTTAGCTAGAAAAATTGAGCCAGGTTCTCCGGAAAAATTTTGGGTTTCCTATTGGAAAAAAATTATCTTAAAAAATAGAAAAACTATGGTAACAAAATTTGGTACGTAAGTTTACGATATTAAAAGGAAAGTATGTACCAAAATTTATATTCGTATTATACAAGAAAAGAAAGTTATGCAAAAATATTTAGTGCCAGATCTATGGAAATTCACTACCATAACGCACTTTATTTTTTAATTATATATTTGTTAGCTCAACATAGTTAATGTTCATAAAGCCTTCCTATCATACTCTTTACAGTAACAAACATATTACAAAGCATTAAAACAAATAAATTTTTAATAAACCACATGATTTTACGTCGTCACAAATGGAAATAAAACCTGAGGAAAATCTTAGATACACTGGAAGTTGGGAATACGAATTTTGTAATGAAATAATTGTTGTTTGAGCAAGTAGTGGTGGGACAAATTTACTCGTGAGAACATGTGCCATTAAACACCATTGTTCAACTTGCAAATCGAACTAGTGACCTTTGCTTTTGCAACTGTAATAATTATGCAACTGTAATACATATAACAGCGTTTATAAATCTACTGCAAGAAGCAAGAAACTCATTACACACAATCAGAGCTACTGCTACAGGGTAAGACAGGGGCGTGCGGTGACATTTGAAATAAGGGAAGCAATTCCCAGAAAATTACCTATTTATAGTGTAACTCGATTATTCTGTCGTTTTTGGAAAATTCGTTAATAATGTCGTCATGTAACTGTGGATTCTGGGACATTTCCTGGACGAGTTTATTTTCAACTAACAAAATTGAAATTTTGGAAAGTCTTTCCTGTCCTGTTGAATTTCTAACAAAACTCTTGATACGTTTCAATGTAGAAAAATATCATTCCACAGACGCACTAGTAGCAGGAGTTGTTAATACTAATTCACATAATTTGAACACTTCAGAATATGCATTTTCCAATTTTGATTGTTTTAAGAAAGTTAAAAGTTCACTAGCGCAAGTCTTTGTGTCAATAACATCGGGTTCATAATTGACTGTAAGTTCTGATCGTAATATGGTTTGTAAAAATAATGTCCATAGTGGTTAAATAATGATTTGAACGAATCTTCTGGGAAAGGTATCCCTTTAAATCCTCCAAAATTACACAATTCATGAAATTTCAGGTCACTGAGATGATCAAATCTGCAGTTAATTTGCTGCTGAATTTGATCTATAATTTCGTAGAAAAGGCGGCGGTAAAAAGTTTGAAGGACTGCCACATTAGCATTGCGCAGACGCTTTCTTCGTGGTTCCACTTTTTTCCAGAACTTATCAAATTCATTCCTTTTTTGAATTATAATGGATTTAAATTCACTATTTTTTTTCAGGCAAAAACCAAATTTTACATTGCAATATGTTAAATACATTATCTGAAAACGGAAATATTTCCGAAAATATATTAAGTAAAAAATTAAAATTAAAGTCTCCTTTCAAACCATCCAAAAATCCTCTAGAACTATTTATTGTTTCTGCGTCCCAATTTTTGCTTTTTTCTATTATGTTTTCAAAAAGTTCAATTAACGATTCACGGTGTTCAAATATAGTTAACACAACCCTGCCGTTGTAGTTCCATCGGGTTGCAGCTACTTTGGGTAAACGTTTTTTAACAATTGGGTCTAAGGCTTGTGTGCGTTTTGTAGATTTGGAAAAAAAGCAGCCATTTAACGCTTTACATTCTTTAATATGATTTATAGATTGGGATAAAATTAAATTTAATTTATGAGCACAACAGTGTACAAATAGAGCAATGGAGAACGTTTCCCGCACTTTAGCTTGAAGACCTCCTAAACGTCCGGCCATAACAGCAGCCCCATCATAGATTTGGGCAATTAATGTATTATCAGCCTCCTCAATATCTTTCATAATATTAAGCACAATTTTATATAGAGCGTTTGCGGTACGATCTTCTGTCACATTTTTAAAGCCTAGAATCTTTCTTGTACACTCCCATCCATTTTTATGTAGCGTATTACTACAGATAGTTGACTTAAATTAGTTACATCAATTGTTTCATCTAGAACAATAGCAATGAAACGAGTCTGTTTAATTTCAGATTTAATTCTGTTCAAAATAATAGTGGCAGCAGCCGAAATTAAATCATTCTGAATGCGATTTTATGTCCCGCGAAAAACGTTAGACTGTTCCAAGTGATTTTTTAAACAAATGTCGTATTTGGCTATTAAAGAAACTAGGTCTGGAAAGTTTCCTCTATTTGCAGATGTAGTTGTTTCGTCATGACCCCTGAAGCCCAATTCATGCTGCGACCAAGAAAACACACAGCATCAATAAGTCTTTTTAATATGTTTCTGTTTTTATCAACCAGTTCATTGTGTTGGCAATGAATTTCAATCTGCTTGTCAACGGCGTATTCAATTCGCGTTTATCCAAAGACACTTAATTTTAAAATGGTCTGTAAATGCGCTTTAGGCATAACATGTCTTTGTACTAGTTTATGTAGATTATTCAAGTCGGAAAACCCACTTTTATTCCACACGCCCTTTTCAGTCACAAATAGACTACAGGTCCAACAAAATAGTTTATTCCTGTTTTCACAACCCGTTAACCATTCATATTGTTTATGAGTTTTTTCCGCGTTGAAATGTCGAATAGGTACATGTTTTAATTTTTGTATTTAAGTTTTTTATAGTAGGTTTCGACATACCTAGATTAATAATAGCAAGTTTTTCAGCAGACAGTAAAGCTGAAAATCCTTTAGTTTTCAAAAAACATATAATATAATCACAATTATTATTACTACTAGTTTGTAAAGTTTGTAAATCCCCACCCCCACCGTCACCGCTGTTAAAAGCTGATCTACTTGCAGCCATATTAATAATTATAAAATGCCAATGTATTTAACTTACTCGACTGCTTATATATACGAAATAATCAGGCACATTGCTTTGAACGCGCACCCGGTCTTCGTAGTACATAATAAATAATTATGTGTGTGAGGTTGCGCAATAAAAAATTTAATAATTAAATTAGTTTCAAAATTGGAAATTTAATATTTAAAATACAAAAGGGATTTTAAATAATGCGGTTTAGGTATGTAGTCGTTATTTTAAGGGAAGCAATGCTTACCTTGCTTCCATGGACCGCACGCCACTAGGGTAAGATACGTTAGGTATCATCAATATTTAGACAGCTGGTTAAAATAGAATTGATATTTGCCTTATTTTATACCTAACATCATTAGAGCCTCGGTGGTTCAATGGTAAAAACGTGTGCATCTGAACCGAAGTTTACTGGTTTCGAATCCCTGGGTCCCCATTCACTTTTTCAGTACATACAGTAAAATTATTAACACCAACCGAGGTTGTGCCATCGTATTTGAGCAAGTTAAATGTCTGCAAAGCCGCCGGTTCTGTGTCTATGCGATGTTGGTCACGTTAAAGATATGTACCACCCATACAGAAAGGTAGGGGTCGGAAAATTTCCAGAATACGGTGAATCTACTCCCTAGCGTCGGTGATTGGCCATAGTCCCAGAAATACACCTGCGTTAAGGACACAAAACACACCTAACATCATGATTATTTTACCAAGCATCTTCCGCCTCCCACTTTTTCTTGCATACTTTTTTTTGTCTAAACTTTATCTTTGTTACTTTTTTCTATGTCCACATTTTTAAAGCTTTTATTCTATTTCTGTGCTGCTTATTTAAAAGTCAGCTTTGTGCATCCTACATTATTACACTACATACGTATTACTTGATGAACCTCTTCCTTAGGTCTGTGGAAATGCTTATTAGTAAGAAGAGTATATTGTCTATTGAATGCTTGTTTTCTCTTATGCTTTCAGTTTCCTTCTTACCTGCTGACAAACTTTATATGACTGCCCTTTTATCATGTAATTTTGGATGTTTTGACTATTTCTGTAACGCCGTAATTTTTTTGCCTTCTTACATTGCTGTTTGCTTATATTTTCAATTTGTTTATATTTGCTGATATTTCTTTGTTCTAAACTTTCTCTACCTAGTATGTTCTTCTAATAATTTTAGTATATCCGATGTAATCAACGGATTTCTTCGGTCTAGTTTTTTCTTGCATCGCACCTTTTTAGCAGATTTCTGTGTCCAGTACTTTTTCGGCAGATTCCTTTAAACCGCCTCTCATCTTTGTCTACGCGTATATTTATTCCTGCGTTGTGATCTTATCGGTTTCTTCATTAAAATTTTCGCAAAATACTTTTTTAAGTCGCTTGTCAGCTTCATTATCTACTGATGAATACAACTTCGTTGTCGAAATATGTATTTAGCGCATAACTCTATGTTATCATTTGGTGGTTTTTGAGATGATTCTGCTTTTTGTTCAAGTACTTATAAAACTAAGTGAGATATAAGACACGTTTTTACACGTGTCGCCATCTCGTTGCGAAACCAAGTAGTATCTTGTCACGGCAGTTCCAAATAACACAGAATGTTAAAAAATAGATAGTGTATACAACCAACTAACAATTTAGTAAATTGTCAGCACTGGCCCATTTCTCCCCTAATATAGGGACAGAGTATGTAAGGCTAGATGTATTCTCACCACAATTAGAACCGTAGACCGGTTTCGCTCTTTGCTCTAATTAGAGCTCATCAGTACGGCTTACTAATTGCAGCGAAAATATACCTATAAAGTAATATGGCTATGGTAGCCAGCCTCCCAAAGCTAAGTGAGATGTAAGACACGTTTTTACACGTGTCGCCATCTCGTTGCGGTACCAAGTAGTATGTTGTCACGGCAGCTCCAAATAACACAGAATGTTAAAAAATAGAGACTGTATACAACCAACTAACAATTTAGTTATTTGTCAGTCCTGGCCCATTTCTTCCCCAATATAGGGACAAAGTCTGCAAGGCTAGATGTATTCTCACCGCAATTAGAACCGTAGACCGGTTGCGCTTTAATTAGAGTTCGTCAGTACGGCATACTAATTGCAGCGAAAATATACCTATAAAGTGATACGGCTATGGTAGCCAGCCTCCCAAAACTAAGTGAGATGTAACACACATTTTACACGTGTCGCCATCTCGTTGTGGAACCAAGTAATATGTTGTCACGGCAGCTCCAAATAACACAGAATGTTATAAAATAGAAACTGTATACAATCAACTAACAATATAGTAAATTGTCAGTCTTGGCCCATTTCTTCCCCAATATAGGGACGAAGCCGGTAAGGCTAGATGTATTATCACCACAATTAGAACCGTAGACCGGTTGCGCTTTAATTAGAGCGAACATCGCGGCAATTAGTATGCCGTACTGACGAGCTCTAATTAGAGCGAAACCAGTCTACGACTCTAATTGTGGTGAGAATACATCTAGCATTACAGCCTTTGTCCTTATATTGGGGTATAAATGGGCCAGGGCCGACAATTTACTAAACCGTTAGTTGGTTGTATACAGTCTATTTTTTAACATTCTGTATTATTTGGAGCTGCCGTGACAACATACTACTTGGTTCCACAACGAGATGATGAAACGTGTAAAAACGTGTCTTACATCTCGCTTAGTTTTTGGAGGCTGGCTACCATAGCCGTATTGCTTTATAGGTGTATTTTGGCTGCAATTAGTATGCCGTACTGACGAGCTCTAATTAGAGCGAAACCGGCCTACGGTTCTAATTTGTGGTGAGAATACATCTGGCCTTCAAGTACTTATATTAGGAAAATGTAAATATAGATAATCTTATCAAATTAATTAATTCGTACCGTTTTTGTAAATTTTCTCAGGTTTTGGTAGATGTCAAAATTTTGTACGTACGTATTATCTCTATATCGGTAACTATGGGCAAAATTTCATTTAAATGCCTTGTTATTTTTAAAGATATAAAAATTACGGGAAGAAAATTAATATGGTGTTGTCTCGACTTTCCCCGAACCTAGAAACTTGGTATTAACTAAAACCTGCAGTATTGTAATGTGTGTACAAATTGTTATTCAAAACACTTGTCATTTTTAATGAATTTACTCTTAAATAATTCACTACTCAGGAGCTTCCGACTTCGGAATTTTGAAACATTTTTATCAAAGGAGCGCAAACTAGGCCCCCTAGAACGCATATCCAGTTTCAATTAATATATATATATATATATATATATATATATATATATATATATATATATATATATATATATATATATATATATATATATATATATATAGAATTTATTACGACTCTACGTTTTGGCTCTTGTGTAGAAGCTATTTTTAAAATGAAAGGAAATGAACACTAAGACCTCAATCTGCCTACTCCTTGAAGCGGTGGGTTGTTCTGTGTGTTCAACCCTATACCTTAGAAAAAGCTAACCATTTCTCGCAAGTCTCGTATTATCTACTTATAGCGCTTCGTCCACCTGACTCGTTATCAAGATAATTAGTCGGGTTACTAAGCGTTATTAGGTCTGGTAATTTCATAAGGGTGTCTAGAGTATTAAGAGGGTTAGAGGTATTTGTTTAGTAGGTAATAGGAAACTTAAATTGTTTGTTGAATTAATAGTCATTTTGTGTATTTGTAATGAGGATGTAATAGGTTTCCAAGTAATCGGAAGTGAAAGATGATCATTTCTTTTATTTAAACAATCGGGACGTTAACGGTCTCGATTTTGTCGCGGATAACTCTAAATTGGGGTTTTGGCTTTGGCATTGAAAGTGAGTTTTTTGTTCTGTATGAATATGCTGCATGGCCAATGCGAAAGATATAGATATACAAATATATCCTCCTAAAACTCGGTGTAGCAACCCAACCTACCCTTATACATTGATAAAGAGTGGGCGGATTGGAGTGTATTTCCTTCCAAATTTCCCTAACCTCTTGGATTTTAATAAACTTTGGGCGTCGTTCAACCCGAGAATATATACTATATACAGGGTGATTCCTAAGTTAATACCTTTTTGCGAATTTTTTTAAAAAAATATATAATAAATTTTGAATTAAAAAAAAAATCAAATGAGAGCTAATTAGGCCCGCCAGAACATATATCCGGGGTCAGTTTCGATTTTTATATGTTTATATATATATATATATATATATATATATATATATATATATATATATATATATATATATATATATATATATATATATATATATATATATGTATGTATGTATGTATCACACCGATAACTCACAAAATAATGAGCCGATTTTGATTAAATTTGGTGAATACCTTCCTTTTGCAACTTCCTTTTGCAAATGGCTTGGATAAGTTTGTTATCCAGGAAAATCGGCCCAGGTTTCCCCGGAAAATTTTATATTTTCTTTCTAAAAAAATTTATATCTCTCGAATTAACAAAGTAAGGGCAACCAGTATACGGGTTTATATCATTATAGGTGAGTTACCTACCAAACTTGGTAGGTCAAAAGACAAAAAAGTTATAGGCATTTAAATAAACATAAATTGGGGTTTTCCTTAAAACGTCAAAGTTGCGGTTTAAAACGTCAAAATTGGCAACACTTAGGCAAAGAACTTGAATCTAATACGGGCTATGGAAAAAAATATCTCAAGAAGAATGTTTTACAAACCCTGAAGTCTTAGTTTCAACCGTCATTGTCCTTCATTTTACTAAAATATTTCCAGAAAATTCATTTCAAATAATAGACCCTTTCTCTGATGTTTGGCAGTAGCCTTAGCTATAGAGTTTATCGTTTAATGGTATATAATTTTTGTCGAATTTTCGTAAAAAATTAATAAAGCTCAATATGTTCGTTATTCTACAAGATGTGAAAAAAATTGTATACATTAATTATAGGGTGTCTTGAGCTACATTTTAAAAATATTTCTACAATCAGAGGCTTTGCTGATACAAATTTTCTTTTTTTTTTTAAATCCAACACGCTATTGAGTGCCCCCCTAGATCAACGGATTTAACTCCTTTAGACTTCTTTCTATGGGTCCATTTAAAGAGTAGAATTTTCGCAACAGAACCGGAGTCTCTGGAAGAATTACGATGACGCATTGTTAAAGAATTAACTCCACAAATTCTCCAGAATGTCAGAGCTCGTTTTGAACAAAATTTGTACTTTTGTATTGAAGCTGGTGGTCAACAATTTGAACACTTGCTTAACTGAATAAACATTTTTGAACGTTTGGTTTTGCTATTTAGGTTTTTTTAACGAAAAATTGACTAATTAGTGCATTTCTTATCACAATGAATGAAATACGTTCTTGCAACTCCAACTGTGAATAATTTTTAAACGAGTTAATGAAACATCCAAAAAAATTAATGTGCTGAATTAAGAAAAGAAAAAGCTTTCAAATGATGTAACACTCGACCCATGTTCCCTATTTAAAATACAAGGGTTGTTATCACCACCCTTAATGGGTTGATGCGACAAAGTTGAGTTTCATGACAAAACATGTCCCCTTCAATATTAAAATTGACGTGTTTCAGCGTTTCTTAAAAAAAATTCTCTGGACGCATATCGGTCTGTTTCGTTTTCAATGCGCCACCCTATACAGGTTATACCGGTAACCAGATTGATGTCGGGTTGCATTAGAGAGACACATTTGCTATTAAAAACATTTTTATGAAAATTCACTTCCATAACGCACTTGCTGCTGGAAGGCTTTTTAAAATATCATATCTACAGAGTTATTTTCTTCTGTAAGCAGCGACACTTATGTTGAGTTAGAATGTTTAGTTTTACAGGAGTTATGTAATATAACATAAAAATTAATAGAATATATTTAAAAACTTAACTTGTTACATTTCTATCACATGATAGGCAGTTTTAATCAGATTTGATCTCTCTTTCGCTGATCTAGTATGTATTAAACTTAATTACTTCTCGATTTATTTTTTCTCATTTGCAACAATATTACAAACGTTACGGTATACCTACAATATCCACCGGTCTGGAACATCTGAATAGAGTTTCACTTCATTTATGTAATCCATATAAAGCTCACAATACATAATTTGCACATTTCGCCCATTTCCTACACCATTATGGGTAACTGTATCACATATATAACTCGACCAGATCCAACTATCTTTTCCTAGAAACATCATGTTATTTTCATAAAAATTTCATTAAGCTTCACAGGGTATACCGTCTTCTTTGTTTACGTTTAATTGGGCAAATGCATTAAGAGGAAGTTATATAACAGCATAAGTAATTGGTTCTTGTAGGTGCATTTCTTGCTTGTTTCATTTGATAGTTGCATTAGTAACATAATAGATATAACCTATTTAAATATATAGAGCTTATATTAATCAGGTAACCACTGTCAGTAACACTATCGTAAGGTGGTAATACTTTACAACAGTTTTTCTAAATTTTTTGGTAAAAGTCTTAATATCATCAATCTACGGCAGTGTCCCGAATATAGGTACTAAGTTTCAGCTTCAGCTTCAGCTTACAATTTTAGTGAATTTTCATTAAGAAAATTCACTAATAAAGAGGTATCGATGGTGAGACTTTCGGAAAATTTCTTCAAATGAGCGCGAATTAGGGCCTCTGGAGTTGAAATGTATATATATATATATATATATATATATATATATATATATATATATATATATATATATATATATATATATATATACAGGGTGATTCATAAGTGGTGACCAAAAATGAAACCCCATGTTTTTTAAACAATTTTAGAGAGAATAAGTCCTATAAAAATTTTTCCTATAATGCTTCATTAAAAAGATACATGAAGTTGAATTTCAAAAAAATAAAATTTCCCAATTTTTTAAAAAGTAGTACATATATTTTGCTGAAACTTCGCATGTGTAGGCTATTATGGAAGGCGCGTATTCTACCATAACAATTGAATCGGCTCATCCAGCAGTGGCGCGCGTACCCACATGCCATTGGTTATCCCTCAAGAAAAAACGGGTACGCCAATGATATTCTTTTTTATTTTTTATTTTTTGAATCTTACTTTCATTCGTGAACAAAATGATTTTCTTGATAATTTTCTGTACGACGCTTATTTGTCGAGTAAGCAATGAATCAGGTAAGTGTTTTAGAGCACAGTTCATGATTTTTAACCAGTCGTTGTTTGGTAGAAAATCGCAATGATACACTTTTATGCCACCATTGGCCTGAATACACGCACGACATCTTTTTAATATGGAAAATTTAATGTCTTGATAATTTTTTGTACGAAGATTATCTTTGTTGTATTTTAGTGAGTAGTAGTCTGGTTTGCCAAAGTTGTCATTAAGTGTCACTTGACGTTTAGGTTAACAAGTTATTATTTGGAATAGGTGTAAGTGGTAAACTTTATAAAATTGCAAAATTTTCTACCCTTTTACTTCTTATAATGGAGTACACCTCAGAAGAGTATGCAGATATAATTTTTATCTACGGATATGCTAATGGAAATGCTCTAGCTGCTTGTCGGGAATATCAACGTAGGTTTCCCACTCGCCGTAAACCTACACCAAGGGTTTTTTCTCGATGGTTTTCAAGACTTCGGCAGTGCGGTATTGGACAACGTCCTGACGCTAGAGCTAATGGTAGCAGACAACATCAACTTGAAGACGAAGAGAGAGTGGTGGATGCAGTGATGGATCAACCTTCTACAAGTACTCGGAGGATTGCCACGCAGTTCCAATATTCTCAAAGCTTTGTTTGGAGAACTTTACATCGAGAAGCCTTACATCCATATCATCGACAGAATGTTCATTGCCTTCTACCTGGAGATAATGTGCATCGACGAGTCTTTTGTGAATGGATGTTGGAAATGAACAATCAAAATATCTTATTCTCTAATCTAATCTTCTAGTCTGACGAATCAACATTTACAAGAAATGGTATTTATAATTCTCATAATGAGCATGTCTGGTAATTGGAAAATCCACATGCAACAAGGACACGCACATTTCAACATAGATTTTCCATTAATTTATGGTGTGATATTTTTAACGGCTCACTGTTTATGGAAGTCCTGCCACAACGTTTAAATGGATCTTTGTACTTAGCGCTCCTAGAAAACCGTGTAGAAAACATTCTAGATGACATTCCACTAGCAACAAGAGGTATAATGTGGTACCAGCATGACGGTGCACCAGCGCATCATAGTCTAAACGTTGTTACATGGCTACATGAACATTATAATGAAAGATGGATTGGCAGAACTGGACCAATACATTGGCCTGCAAGATTACCGGACTTAAACCCACTTGACTTATATCTTTGGGGCGATTTTAAGCGACTGGTCTACAGTGAACAAATAAATACACCAGAGCAGCTACAACAACTGATAAATAATGCTTTTTGTCATATTCAAGCAACAATGAATCCTCCAGACATAAAATTTTTCATATTAAAAAGATATCGTGCGTGTATTCAGGCCAATGGAGGCATTTTTGAACATTTATTGTAATAAATAAATTACTATAAGCCTGATAAAAGTGTATCATTGCGATTTTCTACCAAACAACGACTGGTTAAAAATCATGAACTGTGCTCTAAAACACTTACCTGATTCATTGCTTACTCGTAAAATAAGCGTCGTACAGAAAATTATCAGGAGAGTCATTTTGTTCACGAATGAAAGTAAGATTCAAAAAATAAAAAAATAATTGGCGTACCCGTTTTTTTCTTGAGGGATAACCAATGACATGTGGGTACGCGCGCTACTGCTGGATTAGCCGATTTAATTGTTATGGTAGAATACGCGCCTTCCATAGCAGCCTACACATGCGAAGTTTCAGCAAAATATATGTGCTACTTTTTAAAAAATTGGGAAATTTTATTTTTTGACATTCAACTTCAACACCCTGTATCTTTTTAATGAAGCATTATAGGAAAAAAATGTATAGGACGTACCCTCTCTAAAATTGTTCAAATAATATGGGGTTTCATTTTTGGTCACCACTTATGAATCACCCTGTATATATATATATATATATATATATATATATATATATATATATATATATATATATATATATATATATATATATATATATATATATATATATATATATATATATAAACTAAAACAGGATTGATAACACGGCATTTATGTACTATACAAGGAGAAAGGTTTAAGGGCGGTTATCTCCTTGCGGCTTTGCCCTTAAACCTTTCTCCTTATATATATATATATATATATATATATATATATATATATATATATATATATATATATATATATATATATATATATATCCAAGCGATTACTCAGAAAATACTTCACTGATTCGCACAAAATTTGGGAATTACCCTTATTTTGCTAATGGCTTGGATGAGTTCGTTCATCAAATCTTAACGGATAGTTTTCCTAATAAAAAAATTAAAAATATGTTCTAAAACGCAATATCTCTCAAATTTTTTAAGTGACTGAAACGAAAATTTACATCTTAAAAGAACGTAGACTGGCGTGGTTGGTTACCAATTTTCGAGTCCGTTGATCACAGGAAAATAAAGTTATTCGAAATTAACAATAAAATAATCCTCGACAACACTTCAGATTCTGTAATACAGTATCTACAATGTTGGACAAAGACGGACGACATAATTTGTACTGCTATGCTATTTAAATAAATTGTAGATAAAAATCTAAACAATGGAAGCTGTTGCAAGATGTCAGAATGAAGAATATTGAGAGACATTCGACAGGGACGCCATCTCGGTCTGGGACCAGGTTGTATGTTGTCACGATAGTTCTAGTTTACATAAAATTTTATAGATAGAGCTGTGTGCAATGTACAATCAACTAACAATGAGGGCTATCGCACTTGAATTAGCCGCTAGAGGCGTTAGTGTAGAGTAAAGTCTTTGGAAATGTCAGGTAGTCAAGTGTCACAACGTTTACATTTTAGGTCTCTTTTATCTCAGGTTTTTACAAATTGTTCATTATTGTTGTAAAGATTGTGCCCTTACTGATGAACTATGGCACACATACAATATGACTCAATGAGTGTAAGTGCTTTAAAAGAAGAGCTAAGAAAAAGTGCAAAATTAAACGGACCTAAAGAACAGCTAATTCAGAGGTTAGTACCTGTGTGTTTACAAAGTATTCATTTAGCAAAAGTATGTATTGTAGAGTTTTGAGTTTTGTTTTTTTGTTCACAGACTTAAAGACTATGATAGAATTATTAATTATAATAATAAACCAGATACGAGTGACGAATTTAAACCAAGAATTAGCACTGAATCTACTAATATTTCTCTAGAGATTATAAATCCAACAAGAAATTATCGACCGTTTGGTTATATTGTCAGGCACAAGAAGACGGGCATTTAGAACATTAGATTTAATAAAGACTAAACTATGTAATTCTTTATAGACTTCACTTATGTTAGGTGTTACTGATGATAAAAATGTTAATACTACTTTATTTTATTCCTACAAAAAATATGATGTTGGTGAATAAAGAATTCGGTTAGCTTTAAAAACACTACCCACCATCCAATTTCAAAATTTCGAAGAGGTAGCCTTTGAAGTGGTAAAGCTATAAGGGTGAAATTTTTATATCAAAAAGTAACTTTATTAAAATAAAAATAGACATGTTATTGAATTTTTCTTAATAATGGTCACTTTATAGACACAGGGTGAATAATATACCTGTCAAATTATAAATATGGCAGGTATTTTTCCATATTAATTGCTTGGATGGTTTGGTTTTAGTGAACGCATCCAGTTTTTGCAAACAATAAACAACAACAAATGTTTTTTATGTTATGGTAGAACATTTTCGTAAAAATATTTCAAATCCGATAGCTCCATAAATTTCCTATTAAGCCAGAATCTTCAATCTTGAACCATAGTAACACCTATGTAAACGCACGGGGGTACAAAATTAAAGAAAAATAACATAATGAGCTTCGCGGCGCGGATATGTACAAATTTGTTTCGAAAAACCTTTTTTGTTGTTTATCGTTTGAAAAAACTGGATGGGTTGACTAAAACAAAACCATCCAAACAATTAATAAGGAAAAATACATGTCATATTTATAATTTGACAGGTACATTCCCTTTGTAAGTATATTTTTTTCTGGAGAGCTTTTGTACCTTTAATAAAATTTGTCAAACAATTTTTTAAAGACACTTGCAGTACTTTGTTATATCTAAAACCAAATTCTAATTCTTTAGCTCCATCTAAAACATAAATTTTTTCAAATAATTGCTAACTGGGACTCTAAAACCGATCTCCAAGGTCCATTTAAATTTAAAGAATTAGTTTTAATAGTATAGGTTACTAATAGTGTACAAATCTTATGAAAATTCACTACTATAACGCACTTGCTGCGTTCCGATTTTTTTTTAATGCTTCCATACAAAACAGAAAATGTAAGGCTAGACGTATTCTCTCCATAATTATAACCGCAGACTGGTTTCGTCAGGTCTGACATTTTACAAAATTGTTAGTGGGATTATTTCTAAATTCCCTAACTCCCTCTAATAAACTATAATTTATTATAAAATTGGGACCGATTTTAGAAACTTAACACTTGTATTAACGAAAGCTATAAACTTGATGTTTTTTTCAACGCTGTGTTTTAAAACAGTTTAATTGTCAATTAGTTTTTACCCATTCAACGGCAAATAAAGCATTGGAAAATATACAAATTTTATAACAAGCTGGCATTTGAGAATTAAGAGTTTCCGGTCAGTCGGTATGATATATTATGTTATGGCTTATTAGCATTCTTAAAAGCGGAACACCGTTATAATTATCACAATATTGTCTTATTGGTCAAACCTTGAGTTATTGCAAGATAATAACCATAAATTGTTGAAACTGCTTGGAAATTAAATGAACTTAAAGGTTCAGGGAAAGATTTGTGTTTTACATTGAATAAATAAAAAAGCTTCTTAGTACCCATAGTCCACAGAATAAAATGCTTTCGCTCAGTTTTGAACACACATACTTAACTGTTTATCATTTAAATAATTTAATTAGTTTAAAAAATTTTATTTTCCCCGATGGTCTCAAAGTAGATATTTGGTACCTTTAGGTGAAACAATTAACCAATAATTTTTTTTGTGTTTTTTTTTTTAATTCAAACAAACGAGGAGATTGCGAACTAGACGCCCTAGAACACATATCCGGGTCCAGTCTCAATTTATATATATATATATATATATATATATATATATATATATATATATATATATATATATATATATATATATATATATATATCACACCGATAAATCAAAAATTAATAGGCCGATTTTGAACAAGTTAAGTACCTTCTAAAAAATGTTTATATCTGTGGAAATAATCACAAAGTAATGGCAACCAAATTTGATTTGCGGGCTTGTATCATAAAAAGTAACTTATGGATCAGAATTTGGATCTCTACGTTAAAGGAAAAAATGATATAGGCATTTAAAAAATTACAGTTTTTCTCCTTAAAACGTCAAAGTCACGATTTGAAATCAGTACAAAATAAAACACATCCGTTCTCAGCCAATTTCAAATAAGAACAGGCAGATATTTGGCCTTTTAGGAGCAGACGTTAGTAAATCTGAAAGTGTTAGACAATTGTCATAGAAGTCCAAAGTACCTATAACTTCAGATCATAGAGTATTGGAGCCAAAAAAATTAAATCCTCATAACATCAGCCTTGTTCACGAGCTTAATGAAGGTGACTATAATCGTCGAACTAAATTTTACGAACGTATAAAACATAATTTATTACAATGTCTTCCTCAGCATCTGATCATCTGATAAATATGGATTAAGTCTTTCTGAGGCAGGCAATAACATAATTGCAGGTAAAACGCAGAGCAATTATTCATTTTGTTTTTCAACAACACACCACGATGGCTTATAGCCCAAATACTATCGTACCGTGGGTGTCGACAAGGAGGAAAGAGGCAACTTGTTAATTCTGGACTTGAAGCTTTGGAGGTTCGAAGGAGAAGGAAAAACATGAGCCGGCAAGGAATTCCACAACTTGGAAGTCCTCGGGACAAAAGAGCGGGCATAACAAGATATTCTATGTCTGGTGACCTGGGCAGTAAAAGGGTGCATTCGCTCTGTTCCCCTGGTAGATCTGTTGGGGACAGCAGGTGGAGGAACTATGGAAGAAAGCTCCTCTGAGCACTGCCCGTGCAGATATCTATAAAAGAGAGAGAGGTCACCAACGGCACGTCGATGAGCAAGCGACGGCAGTCTTTGGGTGAGGGTAGGGTCCCCAATGAGACGTATAGCTCTCTTCTGAATGTAGTCCAGGATAGCGAGTGTAGAAGCGGCAGCAGCACCCCAGATGTGGGAGCAGTATTCGAGGTTTGGCCTCATTTGTGAAGTATGTAAGGTATAGAGATTAGCTGGTGAAAAGTATTTGCGAGCCCGGAAGAGGAAACCTAATTTTTTAGCAGCCGCTTCTGCTATTGATGTTGGTGTCAATTGAGATTTCGATCCACAGAAATGCCAACAAGTGAAAAGGACTCATTACTTTGAATAACTTGATTGTTCATTGTGATGATTCTAGGGCTGGTGTATCTTTTATGAGAATAAATGCAAGACTGAGATTTGGTGGGGTTGAATTGTACAAGATTTCTACTTCCCCAGTCTAATATTTTTTGGAGATCCACGGAGATAGAACCCTCCATGCGTCTTCGATCCTCATCTAGTTGGGCCAAAGAGACAGGCTTAGAATATTGTATATTTGAGTGGAGGGTGCTGTCGTCCGCGTAACTGTGAACTGGGTTGGATGTGCCAGAGAGGAGGTCATTGATGTGGAGAAGAAACAAAGTAGGGGCTAAAGCTGAACCTTGTGTAAACAGTTTAACGGTACCCTTGACAGATGCGATAGTCCGATAGTTGAAAGGATCACCTAGAGAACAAGGTTTCAAACCAAGGTTCAGGCATACATCCCAGATGAAAGATATTGTTAAATATTGTGGTCAGATGAAGCACCCAGGTTTGAGGGAAGTGTCTCAAAAAATTATTCGATATACTGTTAGATCCCTCCGACTTTCTACTCACAATATTCGACAGCGCGGTTTAAAGTTATGATAGAATCATTACAAAATCAAGTATTATATTGCGTGCGTCGAAAAATATTTTTGACGGTTGGTGACTGCTGGGACTGTCATTGACTCGCCAAAGAACCCTCAGTCCTGAATAGATATTGGGAATTAACCTTTCTGGATAAACGCAATGTCTTTACAGTATTCCAAACACGACCGAGTTATGTGGGTTAGACAACCTACTGAATATTTCATTACGATATCAAGACTTTTTATATCGAATCTCGCGGAAATATTGGGACCTCGACTCTAAATAAATACGTTTGTGCTCACTGTTATAGTCATACCTTCTAAAAGTTATGTTATATGAACAAGTCAGTTTTCTCAGCTTAAACCATGGTTTTGTAAATCTTCTCTCACCAGCTTATCTCGTAGGGGTCATTCCTAGAGTATATTTTTCTATACGATATATGGAGCTTGTTTTAGGGAGACGCTTAAAATGCTTGAACTTCTTTTCCTCTAAATAATCGTAGATAATCACATGTATATATTAACATAACTAATTAACTCGAGCAACTTAAACATGATTTTCAACATTCGATATAGTATTTTTCCAACATCTTTTAATCGATCCAGTTATGGTATGTTCGTTCCATATCGAAATATATAAATTTCTTAATGCATGACCTTACTCTTTCCAACAAATAATAGCCCATTTTGATATTAGTTAACTGTGAGCAGATAAATATAGACAAACATAATTTAAAATAGTTTAAAATTGCACAAGCTAGAATAATAGCATATAAACAAGATTATATATGATAGTGTTTAGAACTGTTGCAGCCTTTCAATAGATTGTTACAAAAGCTATATGACCCGTGGGCACAACACGATCTGCTGCAGACATCAATGTTCAGCTGTTAAATAATCTTTACAGAGTATCGCCACGCCCGCGGATCCATGTTATATACCGTGAATGGATTACAACGTGCAATACAGAAACACACTTTTAACTTCCTTAATGATTAGTCATTTATTAACAATATAAAATTACGATATGGAGGTATTCGTAAAACTGTTCTGGCTGGGATAATGTAGTAATTATTAATGACTGCAAATCTTGTAAGAGATTTGTAAAAAGCCTGGACGCAGCAAGTGCATTATGGTAGTGAATTTTCATAGAAATGATCTGGCACAAAATATTGTATTATAACTTTATTTTTCTTGTAACATAGAAATTTGAATTTTAGTGTATATTTTACTTTTTATATCGTTAATCTACCTACCAAATTTGGTTATCATAGCTTTTTTATTTTTTTAAATAATTTTTTTTTCGAATGGAAACTCAAAATTTTCCATCCAAGCCATTTACAAAAGAAAGGCACATGCCAAATTTTATTAAAATCGGCTCATCATTTTTTGAGTTATCGGTGTGATACATATATATATATATATATATATATATATATATATATATATATATATATATATATATATATATATATATATGTATATATGTATATATATATATATATATATATATATATATATATATATATATATATATATATATATATATAGGGTGCTTCACGGTGAGTGGCCTATTAGACGTTTCTGGAGAATTACATCTATTTAAATTCTGAAAATTGGTATCTGCACGTTTTTGATACTGATATTTCTAACTAAAATATTTTCAACTAGCCGGCACTTCCGGTTATACCGGAAGTCGACACAAACTTTGTTTTTTTGAATAGAACATCCTGTATATTATTAGCTTTTTGAATTACACGTTCAATTTAAGGGTCACTTTGATTACAACATATTCGAGCTAGTTCGTAGCGTTTTGGATTTATTCGCCATTTTGTAGAAAAAATTACGATTGGAGCGCTTTAGAAAAATTCCGATATCTTTAAAGACATGCAAGATTGAAACATGCAGTTTTCACTATCCCACAGAGCGTACAAATTCCTATATACTGTTGTAAACACAATACGATTTTAAGATAACTGTTATTTATAACATACATTTGAATTTGAAAATTTTCAATCATAGATAACTTGATTTTTTTAATAGAACTGTACCCATATGTTTCCAGCATCCGATTCAGCATTAAATTCTCTATATTTTAAGTATACATTACTCTATACCTATCTCATACAGTTTTCTTTGAAAATTTATTTGAAAATATTAATGGTCCGAGGGGTGGCGCCAACCTTTGACTACTTCTGCCTTCAATGTGTGTCTTATTTTAAAAGGGACACACAGTAACTTACAGTTCCAACCGATTTCTTTTTCGATAACTTTCCGACCTATATTGGATATTTCCTATAGCTAAAAAGGACAGTTTTTGAAGTATTTAGAGACATTCAAAAACATAACACAGCATAATTTTTCCTTATACTGTGGTTGAACGTCAACGTTAAGACAAGTGTGCCATGATGAACAATTTATATTACATACTTGTCATTCTAAATTATTCGATAAATGTCAATGTAATAATGTTCACAGTTAACATGGCAAATCATTATTCCAATGCAGATTATTTAAATTTATTTTAAATCCATGGAGAATGTAACCGAATTATTAGTAGAACATGTATAAGATTTAATGAGTTAAATAATAATCTGCCACCCATGAGTGAAAAGAAGTTTAGACGGATTGAGTTAAATTTCTTAGAATTTGGTACTTTTAAAACACCCAAAGTTAATCCCAGTCCAATGACTAGGGATGAAGATAACGAAATAACAGTCCTGTCTTATTTCGAAGCATATCCACATGCCTCTATTTACACTGCAGTGAACGACATATGTATTCCTTACCCCTCTGTAGAAAGAATATTGTGGATGCACAAAATGCACAACTATAAGTTTACTTTAGTGCAAGCTCTGCATCCAGAAGATGCTAGTAGAAGGGTCCAGTTTTGTGAAACGATGTTAATTCATATTCAAGGAGATGATGACTTAAAAAAAATTATATGGGCTGATGAATTGAAAATTTCTCATGAAGGAGTTTAAATAGACATAACAGTCATGTTTGTGCAAATAAAAACCCTCACGCTATTAGGAAAAGGATTTCGAGTAAAATTTAGTTTTATTTATTGAAAGGTAATAACTTTTATTATCATATTTAGGATGGAACCTTAACTTCTAATCATTACATGGAAATATTAAGAACAATAGTTACAGACTTTTTAGGCAATTTAGGCATTATCAGAATATATAACTCGTTGGTATCAACATGACAGAGCTCCTGCTCACTCTACACGAGAAATATTTAACACACTCGATGATCTATTTGAAGATAGATGGATTGGAAAGTGCGGTCGCTGGATATGGCCCGCAAGAAGTCCAGATCTTGCCCCGCTTGATTTCCATCTTTGGGGAAAGATAAAAACCAAAATACATAAAACGTCCGTCAATTCACGCGAAGAATTAGAGATCAGAGTAAGAGGGGCGTTTAAAGAGTTAGATAGGAATGAGATTCTGTCAGCAACCACTAGCAGCATTACGACACGAATATTAAAATGTTTGAGTGTTAATGGACAACATTTTGAGCAGTTTACTAATTTAAGAGGTGTGAGTTGTTTTGTTACTCGTGTTGTAATAATACTTCGAGGATTTATAAGATTGTGTAAGGTAATAATATCACTGTTTTTTACTTAGAAATTTTTTAAATTTTTTAAAAATATTTTAAATACATAATTTTCAAACACAGTAACAATATTTCTTTTTTAAAATTTTTATTTATTTTGTCGACTTCCGGTATAACCGGAAGTGCAGGCTAATTGAAAATATTTTAGTTAGAAAGATCAATATCAAAAACGTGCGGATACCAATTTCCAGAATTTAAATAGATGTAGTTCTCCAGAAACGTCTAATAGGCCACTCACCGTGAACGTGAAGCACCCTATATATATATATATATATATATATATATATATATATATATATATATATATATATATATATATATATATATATATATATATATATATATATATATATATAATAATGTAATATCTGGTCAAACTTTGCAAAATTAACCACTGTTTAGCATGTTAACAATAATTATCATATATCTGCCTTGCAATCACTCTACAGCTATAAAGTCACATTTCCCACCAGCAACAGATAATAAACACCTTCAAAACCTTTCGAAATTATGTTAATGACATATCTGTATCTTTTAAAGGGGAGTTAAAACAAATATGTGACCAGCAACACATAAACAATATATCTATTGTGTGGCCTGTAATATGTTGTGACAAGTAGATATGTACGCCTACAACACACATTTCATTTGTAGCTGCAAATATAAGTGACTGTTCCAGTTCAAAGCACAGCTCCACTTTCGTTTTCAGCGAACGCAACGGCGAATCGGCAATAAATTTGGATCATAGGCGAGATTCACGAAGTTTAATACCACTAGGGCATTTATAGTATAAATTTGTTGCATATGCAATGCATTTAAATAAACTGTTTTCAGCACAATATAACGTGTGTTCCAAAATATTTGTAACTAAGTGTGTTTTGGTGTCAAACACGTAGAAATAACCAGACATTCTTTGACTTGGAGAACCCAATTTTCCACAATAAATTTTTTAAGAGCTGGCGATCGTTCAACTATCAAAATTAGCTTCATCGGAGGATGAAAAATTATATGCTCTTCTATATATATATATATATATATATATATATATATATATATATATATATATATATATATATATATATATATATATATATATATATATATATATTGTAAATTAGTTTGGTGTAGCGATAGTCAATACGGCATGCTTCCAAGGACTGCAACACTGCGTCCAGCTTCACAGTGTCAAAAGCCTGATGGAAATCCACAAAAGCACAGACAAGAGATCTGCCATGTTCGATGGTCTTTTCAATAACTGTTTTGACGCTCTGGAGATGATCATTGGTTCCAAACCCACTTCGAAAACCGGCCTCTTCCACTTTTACTGGCTGGACGAAGTCCAACTTCTTTTCAAGTCGTGTGGTAATTATTCTAGTAAATAATTTGTAGAGGTGGCTAAGTAGACTTATCGGCCTGTAATTTTCTAGGTTCGAGATGTCTTCTTTCTTGTGGACCAGTATTACGATTGTGTTGTGCCACTTTTCTGGTATCATTCTATTGAAAACGCAAAGGTTGAAAAGAGATTTGATTTTTTAGAGCAAGCAAGGACCACCAATCTTTATCGCATCGGAAACCACGCAGTCTTCTCCGAGCGATTTTTGATTTTTCGTCTTTTTCAGGGCTAGTTTAATCTCATCTAGGATATTTCCATCAGTATTTCCGAGCCTTCGTTAACCACACCTTTTTTACGGGTTAGTATGTCAGATTCTGAATGTAGACTTATATCACTTTGGCTTTTATATAGAATTCCATAAAACTCTTCCACTATATTTAGAATATCTTTCCTGTTCGTTGATGTGTGCCCTTGTGCATTTTTAAGTTTTATTATTTGTCTCTTTCCACTGTCAACTTTTCTACGTAGAACTTTCATATCCTTGTTGTTATCTATGGTATCTTTGATTTGGTTGTGTCTAAAAGCTCTTACGTCGGGTCGGATGCCTTTTTTAATTTGTTTATTTATTTCTCTTAATTCTTCTTCAGACGCATAGCTTTCTGACCTCATATCCCTTCTTTTTTCTATGAGCAGTTTGGTCTCGCTGCTTAGTTTTTCTTCCCTTTGATTTGTTGAGCAGTGCCGACTTTGGGCTTCAGTTATTGTGGTTGTGATGAGATTATTCAGTTTGTTGATGTCGTTACCAATGATGTGTTCTATTTCAGCCTTGGTTAATTTAGTGGTGATCCATTGTTCAAAGCTATTTACATCTGCTGGATTTATTAGTAAATTTGATTTATTGCTCTTTTGGATCATTTTTGTCGTTCTTTGCCAATGTCAATAGCTACTTTTGCTCGAACAAGCTGTGGTCGCTCCCAGTAGCAAACCTATTTAGGACAGTCACGTCTTTTATTATGTGTTTTTTGTCTGTGATGATAAAGTCTATTTAGTTTCTTGTTTTCCCATCGGGGCTTTTCCACGTCCATCTTCTATTTGTGTTTTTGTAGAAAAAGCTACCCATCTGAAACAGATTATTTTGTAGTAGAAAGCTGAGCAGCGTTTCTCCTCGATCATTTCTACCTTATAAGCCAAAGTATCCAAGTGCTTCCTCACTTTGATTCATTTTTCTGCCTATTTTGGCATTGAAATCACCGCCTATTAGAGTAAAGTGTTATGGGTGTTCGTTTAAAGCAGTGTTAATGTCCTCATAGAACAGGTCTATCTCCTCATCGTCATGATCCATTGTAGGGGCGTATACTTGTATGAGCTTAATATTTTATCTGGTATTGAGTTTTAGAATCAAAGAGATAACTCGTGTTGATATTTTATTTAGTGACACGATGCTTGTTTTTTGTCGCTTGTGTATGTGAAATCCTCTTCCTCCCCAGGAGCTCTCTTCTTCACCCACGCTATAGAATATGTGCCCAGACTTAAGGTCTAGGAGATGTTCGCCTCGTCTTTTTATTTCAGTTAGTCCGACAACGTCCCATTTTATACGTTTCAACTCGCCTTCTAGTTCCATTAATCTTTCATCTGTTGACAGTGATCGGGTATTGTAAGTTGCAATATGGAGTATTTTGTTGTTGGTACGTTTGGTACTCATTGCCATATTTTTGACACCAACACCAACCCACCCCACCCCCACCCGATTCCTTGGGGCAGACTGACTTGTTGTCAGTGCTAGATTTTGACAATACTTTTCTACTCGCCTGGGGTAGTTCACTTTTTACATCTACCATGATCATATGGGGTATTTAGCCATTACACACCTCGCTGTCTAGACTCTTAGCTACTAAAAATTGCTTTTATATAATGTATCAGCTAAAAGACACACAAAAACACTTTCTACGTTTATGTTGTTGTGCACAGGTGCCTTTAAAAGTTCTCTTATACTCAGTGCGGAGGTCAGGAGGCTGTTTAATAGTGCGCAAAGGACTGGAAACTAGGCCAAATACCGGCAAGCCCTAACCTGATACAACAAAGGACTTAGACAATCCAAAATGAGAACCTGAAGGCAGTTTTTTAAAGGGATAAATGAACTGGCCCCCGAGGAGCGTCTGCAGAAAAATATATTAATGGATCATTCAAACGGTGTTGGCTTACTTAACAGGCGAAACGGCGAATGTACAAGCAACCCAGAGAAAAGCACTAGAGTTCTCCAACAGACACGCAGTTTCGGCATCTTTTTTTATCAAAGAGGAAGACGAACAGTGAAATATTAAGAGGTGACGGAGTCCTATTCAAACAAGCTTTGGTATTGTGGAGGCCGATATTTGATGTAAATCCATTATCAGCTTAGGTAAATGAACAAATTGATTTACACTATTTTATTGAATGTATAACTGTAACTTAAACATGGTGCTGCAATTTGAAGCATTACTTCCACATATCTGTGATAATTTATTCTCTTCAGAAAGACATTCTCATGGAATTAATTCAGAGCCCATGACTTGATCACAAAAAAAAAATTATCTGTATTCCTGTACCCACTTTTGAAACGTTGGATCACTCGAGTGAGTTTTATTGAAAAAAACAAAAAAACAAGGTCAATTTTCACAAAGTCACCCCTTATTTATCCCCTACGCCCAAAGCGATCTTACCCAAAAACAATTCGATGCGTTCCTTCGTCGGGTTCTAACCCCATAATAACACCCATAATTTAGCCCTACCTCCTAAAGCGATTTTACCCAAAAACAATCCAAATCGTTCGTTTATCGAGTGCTAACTACATACCAAATTTGAAGACGATATCTCAATTCCCTCTAAAGTTATCGTGGCTACAAACAGACCGACAGATCGACAGACAAAAAAATATTTCGTTTCCAAAACATGTTTTTTATATGTTTAGACACTTGTTACGTTGTTTCAGCGAAAAAAAAGTTTTACCATTTTTGTCGCCGATGCAACACTCCACACGTTGTGACGATGTGGAAATAATGATTAATACAAGCAAAAATTAAGCAAGGCAGCACTGTGGTGTTTATATGGGTGAAGGGGCACGAAAACATTAGAGGCAATGAAATAGCAGATAAATATGCGAAACAAGCCATAGAAAAAAAAGTTATTGACGTGGAAAAGTCTGCACGTTCCGCCCTTCGGAGGGGGCGTAAAGCCGTCGGTCCCGTGTTCATGCGATGTTGGGCACGTTAAAGATCCCTCTTTACAGAAAGGCAGGGGTTCGGAAAAATTTGCAGGATAGTGAGGGGAAACTACTCCCTGGCGTCGGTGATTGGCCATAGTCTCGGAAATAGACCGACGTTAAAGAAACAAAAAACACACACACATAGATAGTTTGTATATAGTGTGAAATTGTATAATTGTGGAAAAGAAAAGAAAATATAAGATACCTATAACCAGAAAAAAAAGAAAAAAAATTAAAGTAAAAAAATAAAAAATAAATAAAAAAAAGATCAATTTAAAAAAATATATAAAAAACAATAAGAAAAAAAGAAAGAAAAAAAAAAGAATATATATATATATATATATATATATATATATATATATATAAATAAATAATCGAAAAAAGAAGGTGTAAAATAGGTATAACATAAATACTAGAATTGTAAGTATAGGTCTAGATGACTGAAATTTGTGTGATATAGCAATTCTGCATGAAAGTGCAAAAGTGCAATCTTCCCACTTAAATTGGAAAATCAAAGTAACTAAAAAAGTCTGTGGCCAATGAGACTACAAGCTCGAGGCCAAACCACTCTTCACACACATGCAAAAATTACGCTGGATACGCTTTTCAAAAATGTATCGCATGACCCATGTTACTATTTAACAAATCAATCCTATAAAAACGCAACCCTATATATATATATATATATATATATATATATATATATATATATATATATATATATATATATATATATATATATATATATATATATATATATCACACCGATAAATAAAAAAAGTAGGCGGCCGATTGTAATGAAAGGTAACAGGTACCTTGCTTTTGCAAATGGCTTGTATTAACCAGGAAAATTTTATTAGTTTTCCCGGAAAATGTTTGGTTATCTTTGAAAAAATTATGTGCGCAAATAAAAGAGCTATGACAGCTAAATTTGGCATGCAGATTTTTATTATGAAAAGTAAACCATATACCAAATTAAGATCTCTAAGCCAGAAGGAAAAAGTTATGAGCATTTAAGGCAAAAATAGTTTGGCGACACTGGAGGTCACAAGAGGGACAAGACCAAAGTATATTTGTGTTTAACAAAATCTCTTATATATTACAGACAAATGTTATTTTTCTTGGAGAATATATAAGTTTCTTAAAAACAATAGTTAACTACCCAACGCACTTGCTGCGTCCTGACTTTTTTCTCTTGCAAATGATGTTTCGGCTTCTGGTCTATATTTATGTTGCATATATAAAAATTAATTTCAAAATGTAATAATAAACAACTGCAGTACAGTTACTGCCATGAACAAAACACGAGTATTAAGTAACTTACGCGAAAGAGAAAACTGGTTAAGTGTTTTTCATAACGTTAACAATACTTAAACTAATTACTTGACTCGTATTACATAAGGTCAGTTGCAGCTGCCCCAGTAAACAAATCTGTCTGCTTTTAAATTGTATGAGTAAGAAAATGCATAATTATCTTAAATTTGTAGTCTTTTACCATGAAATAAGGTAACGCATTCTATTTGCACCTTGCATCGTTACAATGATGCTCTTTTTAGCGAATTCTTTTTTAATCGATAATGAGGAGATCTGTGTTTATATATATATATATATATATATATATATATATATATATATATATATATATATATATATATATATATATATATATATATATATATATATGTATATGTATATGTATGTATGTATGTATATGTATCGTACCGTTAACTTATAAAATAATAGACCGATCTTGATCAAATTTGGTGAGTACCTTTCTTTTGCAAGTGGCTTGAACAACTTCGTTATCCAGGAAAATCGGACCAGGTTTTCCCGGAAAATTTTGTTTCCTTTCTAAAAAAATTCATATCTCCGTAAATACCAAAGTAGAGCAACCAAATTTGGTACGCGTGTTTATATTATAAAGATTGAACTCTGCATCAAAATTAAGATCCCTATCTTTAAAGACAAAGAAGTTATGGGCAGTTAAAGACACAAATTTTAGAGTTTTCCTCAAAACGTCAAACTCGCAACTTTAAACGGCAAAATTGGAAATGTTTAGGCAAAGGATGTGAAACAAATACCGACTGTGAAAAGAAAATATTGCAAGAAGAGTGTTCTGCAAACCCTTAAGTTTCAGATTCATTGCCCTTCATTTTACTAAAATATTTACAGATTATTCATTTCAAATAGACCCTTTCTCTGATGCTTTGGCTGTCAGTTTAGTTAAGTTGATGCTTTTTTGGATATTTATTTGTAGGTTTAGTGAAGTTTATGGTTTAACGGTCTATAATTTTGTTAGCTAATTTTTGTAGAACAAATTTGTTAATGCATTTTTGCATTTTTTATCGAAATATGATGCGTTTATAAGAAAAATATCTGGACGCAGTAAGTGCGTTTTGGTAGCGAATTTTCGGTAAATTTTCAGATTATCTCCCGAACGCTTTTCAAAAAACTGTTTTCAGAAACCTGCCTAGGACCCCCCTGGATCCACAAACCCCAAAAAAAAATTCTTATTCACACCCGCCAAGGAAGTTACGGGACCAGGAGTGAATAGGGGTGCTGGGCGGGGTAGGTAGTAAAAAGGAAATATGAGCAGAAAATGCGAATAAAACGGGCTTGAAAGTTGTCTTTTTCACACCTTGAAGCCATATCCCCCTTAACCCCTGCCCACCCCGCACAGCACCCCTATTCATCCAGGTGCCGTACCTTCCTTGGCGGGTATGAACAAGAAATTTTTCTTGTAGTTTATTCAACGAGGGTGATTGTATGCACGCGAGGGGGGAAGGGAAATCCCCACGACGAAGCAGCCACCCCCAACCCTACCACAAGTCAAAGCGGGAGGGGGGTCTTGTTCTTCGTAGGCATTTTCCTTCCCCCCTCGTGTGCATACAACCACCCTCGTTGCATAAACCACAAGAAAAACTTCTTGTTCATACTCCCCAAGAAAGTTACGTGACCTGGGGCGAATAGGGGTGCTGTACGAGGTAGGCGGGGTTTAATGGGGATATGGCTTCAAATAGACAGCTTTTAAGCAGTTTTCTTTGCTTTTTCTGCTCATTTTTCATTTTTACTACCTACCCCGCCCAGCACCCCTATTCACTCCCAGTTCCGTAACTTCCTTGGGGGGTGTGAACAAGAAATTTTTCTTGTGGTTTGTGCATCCAGGTAAAGTCCTAGTAATATTTCTAAAAACAATTTTTTGAAAAGCGTTTGCGAGCTAATCTGCAAATTTACCGAATTTTCATTAAATCCTTCAAATTTCAATAACTCAATTTGCTATTAACGCAAGCTTTGTTGGTAAGGAAACCAACATTTAAGTTTATTTTCGGAAAATTTTTGTATATTTTCAAACCATAAGTAATTTTCATAAAATATAGTACATTGTTCTACTACATAGGCTATACCGGTTATCAGATTGATGCGCCTGCTCGCATTTGCTATTAAAAACATTTTTATGGAAATTCACTTCCATAACACATTTGCTGCATCCAGACTTTTGAAAAATGTTTATATATTTTCAAACAATAAAGTTATTTCGATGAAATATGGTACATTGTTTCTAGTATATTGGCAACCAAGTTTGATGCCTGCTTTCATCAAAGAAAGACATTTGCTATTAAAAATACTTTTAAAAAAATTCGCTACCATAACGCACTTGCTGCGTCCAGACTTTTTTATATGTTTTGATACTTTTTACGACGTTTCAGCGAAAAAAAAGTTTTACAATTTTTGTCGCCGATGCGATACTTCCACACGTTGTGACGATGTGGAAATAATCATTAATACAATCAAAAATTTTCTATTAAAAATATTTTAAAGAAAATTCGCTACCATAACGCACTTGCTGCGTCCAGAGATTTTTTAATTTCAGCGTCCCTACGTTCCTATTTCCTTCGCGATTTTTAGTTATTTTTCGAATAAAAAATTCACTAATGGCGAGATGCCGACTTTTGATTTGTGAAAAAATTTGTTCGTTTCAACGCGAACTAGGATCCCTAGAACCCATATCCTGGGTCAGTTTCAATGTTTATATATGTTTATATATATATATATATATATATATATATATATATATATATATATATATATATATATATATATATATATATATATATATATTACACCGATAATTTAAGAAATAATAGCCCGATTTTGATGAAATTTGTAAGTAGGCTGGACGTTCGTTAGGCAGGAAAATGAGACCAGGTTTCCGGCAAATTATGTTTTTTCTTTCGTAAACATTTTACAGTTACCCTAATACTTACAAAAATATGGCGTTTTCAAAATGTTTTCCCCGGTTTTTCACCAGAAAATCTTTACGCAAAAGCTGATTAACGAATTCGACCTCGGTTTTCGCCCAAACAAGATTTTCACCAAGTGTTATTAAAATCAGTTTATTGTTTTTTGAGTTATCGCTTGGATATATATATATATATATATATATATATATATATATATATATATATATATATATATATATATATATATATATATAAATTGTAATGGACCTTGATTTTGGGTTCTAGGGACACAAATTCGCAGTCATCTGAAGAAATTTTTTCAAAAGCTTTTTATCGTGACCTCTCTATTAGTGAATTTTTCTTGATCAAAATTCCCTAATAATAATCATTTATTTAACAATATACAGGATGATTCCTAAAGAATGGTATGGATGTTAATTGCACATCACGTCGGGGTCACCAATATGGATGTTAATTGCACTTGTTGATATTAAATCCATATGTAAACATTTAATATACTTTATTATTTCACCAACTGAATAAACTATATGATACATTTAACTATAAAACAATCACAACAGCACATAACAGATAACTGACCTAGCGTGGAGAGACGTATCTTCGCTGTGTCGGTTGGTAGCGAGGAGAGAGCGAGAGAGATCCCTGGTGTCTCTTATATAGTAGTTCTTGACAGCTTGCTGTCGAATAACGTAACGCAACGTTTAGCTGTCAAGAGAAACATAGGGTAGTGTTGACTAAAACACTGCGGTCGGAACCACCGCCACAAATGGGAATTCTTGAAAAGTGATGTACAATATATATATATATATATATATATATATATATATATATATATATATATATATATATATATATATATATATATATATATATACATACATATATATATATATATATATATATATATATATATATATATATATATATATATATATATATATGGGTATTTAGCCCAACATCTTTTATCCAAATCTTGCTGACTCAGTGAAGATTGGAACATGTGATAAGAACTAATAAGTACAATTTGGAGAACCCAAATAAAGTTTTTCAGACATTTCGACCGTTTGCGCCATCACAGGGATGAATAAACTAAAATCAGTTTAGTGGTTTTTTAGAATTTAGAATTTTTCTAAAGCATTCGTGTGGGTGTAGTGTGCGGCACTCCTCAATAAATATCTTTCTAAATAGATATCTAGTTTTCTGAAGGAGCGCTCCTTACAATAACACAAGTTAAAAAACTAAGTTGAAGCTGAAACATGCAGTCAAAATGGATTAAAATATCAGAGTAAACTGACAAGCACAGGAATCCAAAAACAAGTGTAAAAGTCTACCTTTCTAAAAAAGTAATTAAAGACCATTGCGGAATTGAATAAGCCAAGGAGCAAACTGGCAGGGTAAACACAACAGGTGGCACACACAATCAAGCAGAAACCCCATGAGAGCGATTAGGGTATAGAAATTCGTAAAATATTAAATGAGAAAACAAAACGGAATCTATACTTACTTTTCAATTCTTGCAAATTGAAGTCGAAACTGTACAAAAGGTTAACCAGGATGGAACTTCATCTATTGTACCAGGGGCCCAACAACACTAGATCTGAATTTGCCAGAAAACTATTTTCAAACAAAACCTAATGAATATGAACGGCGATTTAATTAAATAGCAGAAATAAAAACCAGCCATTATCCAAACTTGAACAGGCAGGAGGCACTGGTGCAAGTATAGAACAATGAATTAGAAATAAATGACTGAAGCGACATATGTCAAAAGCAAAACGAGTAGAAATGGAAGGGGGAGCCATAGAATAGTTATCCTCACATCCATCATAACTGACCAAAAAGAATCCATAGAGTTGAGTAGGAATAATTAACTAGATGGTTGTACAGCGAAGAAAAGTTCGTGTTTAAAGATTTCATTTTCTTCCAAGACAAATTGTTCAACATCAAAACTTGAGAGGTATAAGATCTTAGCATTGTACACACTTTGAAATTGTAATATGAATGCCTAAATCCGTTTATGTAGACGAATAAACAATTCACAGCTTACATCTTTAAATTTTATCTATTAAATGCTTATTAGAATCTGCAAAAATTAAAACTCAAGTTGGTATTATTTTCCCAGCTACGCTACACAACACACACACACACACACACACACATATATATATATATATATATATATATATATATATATATATATATATATATATATATATATATATATATATATATATATATATATATATATATATATATATATATATATATATATATATATATATATTTCACTTGTCAAAAGTGTAAGGCTAGATGCATTCTCGCCACAATTAGAACCGTAGACCGGTTTCGCTTTAGTTAGAGCTCGTCAGTACGGCATACTAACTGTAGCGAAAATGCACCTATAAAGTAATACAGCTATGGTAGCTAGACTTTCAACACTAAGTGAGTGGTAAGACACGAAGCAACGTGCCTCCACCTAGTTGCGGAATCAAGTAGTATGTTGTCACGACAGCTCCAAATAACACAACTAACAATTTAGTAAATTGTCTGCCGTGGCGCTGGCGTGACAACATACTACTTGGTTTCGCAACTAGGTGGTGGCACGTTGCTTCGTGTCTTACCACTCACTTAGTGTTGGAAGGCTGGCTACCATAGCCATATTACTTTATAGGTGTATTGTCAGCCCTGGAGCTGGCGTGACAACATACTACTTGGTTCCGCAACTAGGTGGCGGCACGTTGCTTCGTGTGTTACCACTCACTTAGTCTTTTAAGGTTGGCTACCATATGCGTATTACATTATAGGTGTATTTTCGCTACAATTAGTATGCCGTACTGCCGAGCTCTAATTAGAGCGAAACTGGTCTACGGTTCTAACTCTGGCGAGAATGCATCTAGCCTTACATACTTTGTCCCTATATTATGGTAGAAATGGGCCAGGGTTGACAGTTTACTAAATTGTTAGTTGGTTGTATACAGTCTCTATTTTTTAAAACTTTATGTTATTTGGAGCTGGCGTGACAACATACTACTTGGTTCCGCAACTAGGTGGCGTCACGTTGCTTCGTGTCTTACCACTCACTTAGTGTTGGAAGGCTGGCAACCATAGCCGTATTACTTATAGGTGTATTTTCGCTACAATTAGTAAGCCGTACTGAAGAGCTCTAATTAGAGCAAAACCGATCTACGGTTCTAATTGTGGCAAGAATACATCTAGCCTTACATACTTTGTCGCTATATTGGGGTAGAAATGGGCCAGGGCTGACAATTTACTAAATTGTTAGTTGATTGTATAGAGTCTCTATTTTTTAACACTGTGTTATTTGGAGCTGGCGTGACAACATACTACTTGGTTCTGCAACTAGGCGGCGGCACGTTGCTTCGTGTCTTACAACTCACTTAGTGTTGTCAAAAGTGTATTGAACTTAAATACATCAATATACCAAGTGTCAATGTTCCGTAGCTTTCGAAATTTTATCAATTTTTGGAAATTGTTTTTAACAACCATTTTTTTAGTTGTGAATGAATGTAGGAAAAAAACTTCAAATACAATTAAACCGTAAACTAAATGTAAATTTAGAAAACGCAAAAACATACAGAGTGCTCTATTTGCAATAAAATGTTGGTATTATTTCTGAGCCATTCTGTATAGTTACACATCCTTTTTAACTTGTCAACAGGGTATTAAATTTAAGTACATCAATATGCCAAGTGTCAAGAAAATGGGTTCTGTCGTTTTCGAAATATTAACAATTTTTGAAAATTGTTTTTAACAACCTTTTTTTCAGTAGTAAATGAATATAGGAAAAGTTAGACCTTAAATTGAATGTAAATTTACCAAACGCAAAAAGATACAGCGTGTTCTATTTGAAATAAAAAAGTTGCTATTATTTCTGAGTCAGCCTTTATAGTTACACATACTTTTTTACTTGTCAACAAAGTATTAAATTTAAGTACATCAAGATACCAAGTGTCAAAAAAAAAAGGTTTAGTAGTTTAGTATTGGCAATATTCCACACTTTTTTTACACCCTGTATAACCCTCGATTTGGATTTAATGCTATTATAGTGAAGTCTTATTAGTGAATTTTCATAGAAAAAATTCACTAATGAGGAGATCCAGACTTTTGAATTTTGAAAAAAATTTTGCGAATGAGCGCAAACTAGGACCCCTAGAACCCATATTTCAGGTCAGTTTCAATTTTTATATGTTATATATATATATATATATATATATATATATATATATATATATATATATATATATATATATATATATATATATATATATATATATATATATATATATGTATATGTATATGTATCACACCGATAACTCAAAAAATAATTAGGCGATTTTGTTAAGTTTTGGTGTACCTTTCCTTTGTAAATGGCTTGGATAAGTTCGTTAGTCAGGAAAATCGGACGAGGTTTTCCGGGAAAATTTTGAGTTTTCATTCGAAAAAACTTTTTATCCCAAAATATAAAAAAGCTATGATAACCAAATTTGGTAGATAGGTTAACGATATAAATAGTAAACTATACACCAAAATTTAGATTTCTATGTTACAAGAAAAAAAAAGTTATAATAAATTATTTTGTGCCAGATCATTTCTAGGAAAATTCACTACCATAACGTACTTGCTGCGTCCAGGCTTTTTTTCATGTCAGAAGGTTTCAGAAATAAAAATGTTATTTACCTCTGCCACTTTAAAGTTTTATTTGACATTCGTGAAAACAATTCATCAACCACTTATATGTATTATGAAATTGTAAACATAGATAAACTTATCAAATTGATTGTTTTTTTACTTGTTTTCTACCAAAGTTAAATTAAATATTTAAATATTTTTCTTCGAAAATACTCTAAATAATCCCATAATCTGATCCGTTATTAGAATTGTACAAAAAACTGAAAAAAAATTAAACTGATCGCAACATGAATTATGGTATGCGATTATAAATGGAAATTATAATAGGAAGTCTTTTACAAAAGTTGAAAGAGCCTCGGTGGTTCAGAGGTAAGAACGTGTGCCTCTGAACCGAAAGGTACGGGGTTGGATCCCAGGGTTCCCCTTTCACATTTTCGGTACAAACTGTAACATTAATATCAACCGAGTCTGGCATTGTATCTGAGCACGTTCCGCCCTTCGGAGGGGGGGTAAAGCCGTTGGTCCCGTGTCCATGCAATGTTGGGCACGTTGAAGTTCCCTACCCTCCTTACAGAAAGGGAGGGGTTTAGCAAATTTTCCAGGATGGTGAGGTGAAACTGCTCCCTGGCGTCGGCGATTGACCATAGTCGCGGAAAAAGACCGACGTTAAAGAAACAAAACACACACAAAAGTTGAAGCAGAGCACTTCTGAAAAAAAAAATACATGCTGTTCCGTATGAAAAAAGTGAATCACGGCAATTTGGAATTGATTTTCAGTGAATTTTCTTAAAACAAATTGACTAATAACGAGATCCGTGTTTATATATATATATATATATATATATATATATATATATATATATATATATATATATATATCGTACCGATAACTCACAAAAATGGACCGATTTTGATGAAATTTGGTAGGCGCCTTCCTTTTGCAAGTGGCTGGTTATCCAGGAAACTCGGACAAGGTTTTCCCGGAAAATGTTTTCTTTCGAAAAAAATTATATCTTCGGAGTAAGGGCAACCAAATTTGGTACGCGGGTATATACCGTTATAGGTAAGTTAGGTACCAAAATGTAGGTAGCTCTGTAGGTTAAAAGATAAAAAAGTTATAGGCATTTAAAGACAAATAAATTGGGGTTTGCCTCAAAATGTCAAAGTCGCGATTTAAAACGTCAAAATTGGCAACATTAGGTTTGTTGGTTTGTATGTGAGTGGGCCATATTGGCTCTCCACCGCGACCTTAAGGTCTATTGTGGCTCACGCCTAAAGTCTCTATTTCGCCCAACAAATCCAGCCTCCTGCAGAGGTCGATAATCTTTGTGCGCGAAAGTTGATCCAAGTCTTCTGGAGCAAGCTTTACCTTGCCAAAGAGCAGGATTCTAGTCCTGTCCGCTGCCGGACAGTAACACAGCACGTGCTCTGCTGTTTCTTCATTCTCCATGCACAGCCGGCACTCGGTCTCCTGACCGACCCCAATACGGTGCATGTGGTGCCGCAAGCGGCAGTGTCCTGTATACAGGTCGACTAGAGGTCTCAGTTGTTGTCTGTTCAACTCTAGAAGCTCTTTAGCCCTTCACTCAGACAGGCCATTTATGAAGGCCTTAGAGTGGGCTAATCCTGGAAGATTTTGCCAATATTGGATTGTCATTCTTTCTGTCCAGGTCTTTAAGGTGCGTTTTGCTGTGCAAGATGTTATCCCCAGCACCGGTTTTAGTCCAACAAAGTCACTCTGGGCCCCACTCTTGGCAAGCGCGTCGGCCGCAACATTGCCGTCATGGTCCGAGTGACCCGGTATCCAGACCAGCGAAACCTCATTACAGCTGCCCAATTCGTTAAGGGCAGATTTACAACTCCATACCGTCTTTGAATTACACCGGTAGGAACCAAGAGCCTTTATTGCAGCTTGGCTATCTGCATATATCTTTATCGATTTGTTTGTGCACAGGTCTTTTAAACTTTCCCTTGCACACATCTCGATGGCATACACTTCTACCTGGTGTATGGTTGCGTACTTGCCGAGGCTAGCTGATAGTCTAGCATCGGTGCTGCCCCCCTATGCGCCGGCTCCTACTCCCAAATTGGTTTTGGAGCCGTCAGAGTACCAGCAGAGGTCCGCTCTCAATAGGGTCGATTGATTCCGGTCCCAGTCCTCCCTTTCCGGGAGGACGGTCTGGGAAGACAGATCTCTGCTGATTTTTGTAGGCATCAAGTCTGAGACCATTCCCAGTATCCTGTGACAATCACTGTCATCAAGGAGACCGGACCCTCTCAGATTTACTTCCCTCGGCATGTTATCTGCCGTTTGTTTTAGTCTGTACGTTGTCCACCTCGCCACCCTCTCCAACCATATGTGAAGTGGGGGAATATTGAGGAGGACCCCCAGAGCGGCTGATGGTGCGGTGCTTATCGCTCCCGTTATCATCAGACAAGCTTGTCTCTGTAGATGAGCCAGTTTGGCCCTCGCGATACCACGAAGTACCTTAGGCCACCAAACTATGGCTCCATATGTTATCATTGGCCTGATAACCATTACATAGAGCCAGTACATCTGTTGGGGGTTTGTTCCCCAGTTGTTACCACAGATTCTCCGGCAGGTCCACAGGGACAGTTTTGCCCTGCGGATAACGTTTTCTAACTGTATATCCCAGTTGAGCTTCTTATCTAGGATAACTCCCAGATATTTGGCTTGGTCCGAAAATGGAATGGTTTCTCCCATGAGAATAGGTGGTTTTAATTTGTCTAACCTTCTTCTTCTGGTAAATGGAACAATGATCGTTTTGCGAGGGTTCACAGACATCTGTTCCCTACGGCACCAATCATTGATTACATTTAGTGCTTCCTGAAGAGTACTAGCCAGTTCCTCCTCAGATTTGCCTCTAACCATTATGACGAGATCATCAGCATACGCCTGGACCTCAACCTCTCAGAGTTCGAGAATAGCCAGCAGATCGTCCACAACATTTAGGCAAAGAACCTAAAACTAATACGACCTATGGAAAGAAAATATCTCAAGAAGAATGTTTTACAAACCCTGAAGTCTTAGCTTCAACCGTCATTGTCCTTCATTTTACTAAAATGTTTCCAGAAAATGTATTTCAAAGAGACCCTTTCTCTGACGCTTTGGCAGTAGTCTTAGCTATAGAGTTTATCATGTAATGGTATATAATTTTTGTCGAATTTTCGTATAAAATCAATAAAGCTCAATATATACGTTATTATACAATATACGAAAAAAATTGTATACATTAATTATAGGGTGTCTTGAGCTACATCTTAAAAAATTATTTATACAATCACAGGTGGCCCATAAGTCGTTGGTGATACAAATTTCTTTTTTTTTTTTTTTTTTAGTTGAATACGCCTTATGTTATTGCATTTTTGAATTTTACATTGAAATATAATGCACGTTTGTAAGGAAAGAAATTCAGGACGCAGCAAGTGCGTTATGTTACCGAATTTTCATTAAATGCTTCAAATTTGAATAGGTCAATTTGCTATTAATCCATAAGTAAGACTCGATGCATTTTCGCAACAATTAGAACCGTAGACCGGTTTCGCTCTCATTAGAGCTCTTCAGTACGGCATACTAATTGCAGCAAAAATTCATCGAATTGTTGCGAAAATGCATCGAGTCTTACATACTTTGTCCCTATATTGGGGTAGAAATGGGCCAGGGCTGACAATTTTCTGAATTGTTAGTTGGTTGTATACAGTCTCTATTTTTTTAACACTTTGTGTTATTTGGAGTTGGCGTGACAACATACTACTTGGTTCCGCAACTAGGTGGCGGCACGTCCACCACTTACGGAGTGTATTAATCCATAAGGTTGACAAAGGAACCAGTTTTTTCGGGAACACTTTAAGTTTCTTTCGGAAATTTTTGTACATTTTCACATAATAAAGTTATTTTGTTGAAGCATGGCACATTATTTCTCCTATTTACTTAACGTTTGCCTATTTTCACGACTAAATTCTGAATGTTCTTATTTTATTACGACACACATATTGTTCCTATTAAATAATGACTACGTGCAAAAGCTTTCTTAGCTTGTCCACGCAAAATTCTCTAATTGTTTCTACAAAGGGGAAGGTCATTTTAAATGGTGTTTCAAGAACAGGATACACCAAACTAATTGTTTATTGAAATAATAGAGGAAATGACCTTGTCTGTCCATTGCAACTTAAGAACCTATGGTACTGGTCAGGCTCAAGCGATAAAGCTGAAAAGAGAAACAAGAAATTTGTACAATAAAGCAAAACAAACACTGTTATGCAAAGCACGTATTAGCTTTTTATTGTATTGCAAAATATTAGTATTATTTTCATTGAAATTGCAATATAGTTCTTTGAACGCATAGTTATGTTAGGTAACAAAGTACTTAAGTGAAAACTTACCGCAAAAGCCGATACGGATAATTAAAAAGAAGCATTCGGCGGGATATAGGATAAAATATGTAACAGTCTGCAATTGACAATGCAACTTTTTTGTGGTCATATTCAATATAAACTATTTTACATTCCAGTTTTTCATCTGTTATTGGTTAAAATGGGGAAATGCCATTTTCAACTTAGAGTATCTATAAATTGCTTTCTTTTAGTGAATTTTCTTTTAAAAAAATTCACTAATGAGAAGATGCCGACTTTGAATCAGATTTAATTAATTAAAATTTAATTTATCGCTAATTTTTTTGTCTCTTAAGAGATCTGTATTTTGGTACGTAAGATACTCTTTATGACAGAAAGCAGCGTACCAAATTTTGCCCTTACTAAGGGCAACAAAATTTGGTACGCTCGTTTCTGTCATAAAAAGTATCTTATGTATCAAAATCCAGACAAAAAAGTTAGAGGTAAATTAAATTTTAATTAATTAAATCTGATTCAACAAAGTTAAATGCCAAAATTGTGGTAGGAATACGAATGAGGGTGAAAAATGCGACAAGAAATGACTATCAAGCTCCTAGATATTTGTCTAACTCGTTATGTTCCTTGATTTGTAAATCAAAATCGTTTTGTGTAAATAGTAGAGACGTTGAACAATAAACATGTAATATGGGATATACCTACTAGTAGATACATGTCGACCGTAGCCAGGTTGGCTAGTCCATATACATCGGATAATCGACTCCTACATGACGAGTTCTAATCCTAGTTAGTGACTTTACTTTTTGTCAATTTTTTTAAAATCTCAATTTACATTACCGTTATCTAATGAGATTGTTGTTATTCCGATGAATTTTTTAGCGAGTTTTTGTATAAAAAATAGTTAGGTAAAGAGTAGATGAAAATTTTAAGACTTAATTCAATTTGAATAGCATATCTGGTTGTTTGTTTTTGCCCTAACTAAGTAAAACCGTTCCATATTTAATACAGTCGTAGACTTCTCCTGCAGCTTCAAAAGTGCTTGTTTTAGTGAATTTTCTTTAAAAAAATCACTAACGAGGAGATCCCGAATGAACCATTTACCAAAATTTAGGTGTGTAAGTTTAAAGACAAAAAATTTAGAGGCATTAGTCGCGATTTGAAACGTCAAAATTTGCAACATTTAGGCAAAGAATCTGAGAGAAATACGGATTATGTAAAGAGTGCTCTGCAAACCTTTAAGTTTCAGCTTCAACCATCATTGCCCTTCATTTTAATAAAATATTTCCAGAAATTTTATTTTCAATAGACTCTTTCTCCGATGCTTCGGCAGTAGTTTTAGTTAAGTTCATGGTTTAACGGTCTATAATTGTCGTAGAAAAAATTCGTTAATGAGGAGACCGCGGCTTTTGAAGTCTAAGAAGATTTCTTCAAATGAGCGCAAACTAGGCCCCCTAGAATCTATATCTGGGTTTACTTTCTTACATATATACAGGGTGACACATTTCTACGGTAAAGCTCAATATAATTGTTATTATGCAAGATACGTGAAAAAATTGTATACAGCACTTATAGGGTGTTTTGAGCTGCATCTTATAAAGTTATTGTGAGAATCACAGGGTGGCCCATAAGTCGTTGGTGAGACCAACAATATTTTTTTTACCATTCCTTATTGCATTTTTGCATTTTTTATCGAAATATGATGCATGTTTGTAAAAGAAATCAAGACGCACTAAGTGCGTTTTGGTGGTGAATTTTCATTAAAAGCTTCAATTTGCTATTAACCTAAGGTTCGTCAGCTAGGAAACAAGTTTTCTCGGAAACGTTTTAAGTTTATTCTCGGAAAATTTATGTACATTTTCAAACAATTTATTTTGATAAAATATGGTACATTGTTTCTACTATATAGGTTATACCGGTAACCAAATTGATGCCTGCTTGCATTATAGAGACATATTTGCTATTAAAAACATTTTCTATGAAAATTCACTTCCGTAACGCACTTGCTGCGTCCAGACTTTTAGTAGTTCTCACAACTTGTGTAACAGATAGTGAAAATTACACCGTACCTGATTTATAGCAAATATTCCTTTTTTATTGTAGATTGTGTATTGTTTAGGCACAACGCTCTTTTCTTTATTTTCGTGTTTTTCAAATTCTCTAAAACTGTTGCCAGAAGATGCTGACCGCTTGGAGGTCTCAGAATGCAATGTTTAAAAAAGGAAATGTACTAATTTGCCACAAACCTTAGCTTCAATAAGTCTTCTACTTTGCGGTAACAAAAAGGCCCAGTAGCCGAATCGGCGGGGTGACTATCTCATAAGGTCCAGATTCTCAGGTCGCAGGTTCGAGCGCCATATTCAGACGATTTTTTATTCGAATGTGGATTAGTCGACTTCTGAAGACTTATGGTGGTGTCCTTTGTCTATGTGTGCGTATTAGCACCTCTGGCACAAGTCTAAGACTTCAGGATGCGGAGTGTTTTAATGAGGTGTTACTATTAAATAGATGAACCTACTAGGAAATTCTGAAAAACAATATCGGAAGGATAAACATATCATAAAAATTTCTCTAGTGAACGACACAAAACTCTCTTATAACGAATTATGTCATATGTGGTGATCTTCCCATTTCTGAAATATTTTAAAAAGAGCTACCTAATATTTAAATTAGATATATATATATATATATATATATATATATATATATATATATATATATATATATATATGTATATATATATATATATATATATATATATATATATATATATATATATATATATATATATATATATATATAAAGTTATCAGTAAATATGATAGGTAAACATAACATACAAAGTACAATATTCGAATATAAAATCCTTATCAGTGCTTCCTGGGTACATTAGTTAAATAGCTTGTTGTGAATACCTTGATGTTGAACTAATATCGTGGAAATTAGTTCGTCTCTATAAAAATTATGTTAAAACAGTTTGTTCTTTTATCTTTAAACTTAAACATAAGACGTCATCTAAGATCGAAAAAGGCGTTGTGTGTTTCAAGTGACAGTTCTATTAATGCTGTAATTTACTGTTACGTTTACTTTTAATATAATATAAGATATTTCAGGCATGAAGCTGGAGTCAAGTGTCATGTAAACCGAGTGTTAGTTAACGTATCCTTAGATAGTTCGGTGGTCGCGTGCTTGTCTTCTACGGAGAAGGTTCTGAGGTTGATCCCCGCTCGATGAATGTATGGGTGGGTTTTCTTTGTGTTATTTAGTTTTGATATTTAGAGAGAAAAAAAGTATAACTATTTTATACGTTTTGAACAAGATCTCATTTTTGTTTAAAACGATTGATGAGATGTGATGTTTGCCGTTGATTTTACAGAAATATGTGGTGACAATAGAGGTTCAGCGATGCGGTTGCACCATACCATCTCAAAAAAACATTTTCTCCTTTCTCTCTCAAACTGAACGTATGCTAGGTTGGAGTTTGAGAGGCCTTCAGCGATTTTCTTGTCACGGTTATTTTTATAGTTTAGCATAACTTTATTTTTCCTAAATTCTGTTGCAGTCATATCGCAGACTGTGAAAGCGTATCTCTTCCAAGGAATATACACTCATCTTAATTTTTTCATGGCTAGGGTTTACAACAGGATGCCTCAGTCAGGTAGAATCTTTGTCATTAACATTTCTGCGAGATCAACATCGGCGTCATTAACTGAAAGGTGAATTTTTCCGATAGATTGGACTGTCGTGGTAAGCAACAACTCAGCATCAACATAGGTTAGCGAATCTCAATACTTGCTACACAATTTTCTCCTGACTGATGATTCTGTTGTAAGCAGGGCTACCTGCTTAAGTTTTGGGCTAGTATCCAAGAGGACAGCTATAATTATAGGCCAGCCTATAGAGCACATAGATACCGTTAAATAGGGGGTCTTTTAAGTGGGAATTGTAATTGCGAGACAGTCCGTGTAGGGACTAGATACCATCTAACAATATTGTTAAGTGTTTTGGAGTTTACAATTACGGGACATCCTATAGGCAGTGCATAAATTCGCTAATTTAATATTTGGTTGCATTAAAACAATTGTCCTAATGTTGTGAAATAAAATCTAGTATATGATTGCAACATTAAAATTACTCGAATACGAATTTAAAACAGGGGCAGAGCGTGGCTTAACGTCAGCAAATACCCGACAGAGACTTTGACGCGGTGTTGGTAAAACGCGGATATGATGAAATCCAGCATGTCGGCGAATGATAAAAAGTAGCTTGACCGAGGTAAATGTTACAAAAGTACTTGGAATAAACCGATACCGGAGTGCTGACACAGAGGTTAAAGTTCGGGGCGTTAACTTTGCCAAGTCAGAAAAAAGACAGTTTTGCTTTTGAGGGAAAAGGCAGAACAGAAGCAGTGAAGCGCGGAACTCGGGATTAGGCGGTCTAAGCCAGAGAGCTAGTGAATACACGGTGTTGAGTTATAGATCTATCAAGGGAGATAATGTGCTGGGGTACCTTACCAGGTCGGTATTGTCTTCCTATTTACTGAAAAGTCGAGGGCCAAGGGGTAAGTGCTAGTTATAAATTTATTTTCTTGTCAATGATAATAAAAAGGACATATATAGTGGTTGTATCGGAGAATTTTATCATAAGCACAATACAATATAAACTAGGTCAGAAATTATCAATTTTGTTTCATATTATTTTAACTAACTGTACGGGGGAGTAAATTTATGTCCAGGGGACAATTATAGTAGTTTAGTCAAGGGATTTGGAATAAGAATAGTAGTTGGGAGGTCTAGGAAAGTTAAGCACAAATATTAAACGGGTAAATAAATTAATTAAATATAGACTAATATTTTATCAGTTCTAATTTTGCTCATAATTTTGAAGACAAGCAGGGTCTTGTAAATTATTAAAGGGGTAAATAAATCCATTGTTCTTTTAAGGCGCCCTTTGCGCAAGAAATAACGCTTCCTTTCAAGGGAGGGGGCACAATAGAGTAAATTCATATTATTAAATATTGTACTTTTAAGGTCTCCATTTCTTTTTGTAAAATCGGGTGTGTTAATTCATTTAATCTATATTAAATTAGTTTTTATAAACAAACGATTGAATTTTATTTCTAGATATAGTAAACCAACCACCCTATATTTTAAGTAATATTGAAACCTCGTACGAGGGCGACAAAAAGTGGTCGCGGGGTATATGATACTGTAGGTGTATAGTAAAATTGGCGCTTTTAATTAAACATCCCCATGCTCTACAGTATTCATTCCAATAATCCATTTTCTTAGGTCAGTTAAGGCTGATTAAACCTAAATCATTTAACTGGGGCAAAAGCGCGCCCATTACACTGTCAAGCAGCGAAACCGGTTGCAAAAAAGAAAAAGAAATCAAGTACTGGTGAAGCCAGAGAAATAGTCTCCACGTCTGTATTTAATAATCATTACAGTCATATACTGGAGCGTTGTGTGTTACGAGAACAAGAATATTTTTCTTGAAGCAAACATGTATCTTACTTTTACGCAAAAGCACTACCAAAGCTATAAGCCGCCAATAAAAAGTAAAAGTATCGGAATTGTTCGAATCCTATTACGTATTATAATAGAGTAATCAGAATAGAATATATGCATTTATTATTGAAACATACTTCCTACAGAATATTCATATTTGATGACCATTGCGGTATTTTAAAAGCATTTTGCTCCGGGAAGGCGTTATTTGTGTTGTAACCAATGATTAATTTATAACAGTATTATGGATCCTGCAGTTGCTTTACCTTGGCTATCGCCCTATAAATCCTTTTAGGAACCAGTAGATGAATAATAGCCGGTCCACGCCTTTCATTTCATCTGTCCTTCACCTCGTGATCCAAGAAACTCTACACCGTAAACAAGATCTCGACGTATACCACTCTATATTCGTATGTCTCATAGGTTATATAATGCACACGGTTACGCAAGTATTGGTATTCACATTGGATTGTAAAGTATTTCAGATATTTATTGTCTTAAAACTCGGGCTTGCTGTTTTCACTTGTACTTATTACTAAATTACATGGTAATCAATATCTTTTACTTTGATTAACCAGCGACTGACATAAAATATCTATTTCGTAATTTTTAACCCATTGATTTATACTAATCATTTTGTAACACGTATTTACTAATAGCTACAGGAAAGTTTATAACTTAAAAATATATTTTAATTGATATTGTGCTGAATTTTAATGATAATTAAAATAAGTGCAGTGTATAAATAAGCCAATCAATTTATGCTCAAAAGGGGGCTGCAGATGGAAAACTTGAGATTTAGGTGCTTTATTTGGACTCCTTAAGAGGTAGATATCACAAGTCCTAGGATATTGAGATTATGGTCTAATTGGAGGAAGAACGATACCGTTTTTCGGTTTTTGCTTATATAGGGTGGCGCATTGAAGACGAAACCGCCGATTTCCGTCCAGAGACTTTTTTTAAGAAACGCTGAAACACATCAATTTTAATATTGAGGGGGACATGTTTTGACATAAAACTCAACTTTGTCAGATCAACCTCTTAAGGGTGGTGATAACAACCCTCATATTTTAAATAGGGAACATTGGTCGAGTGTTACATCATTTGAAAGCTCTTCCTTTTCTGAATTCAGCACACTAATTTTTTTTGAAGTTTTATCAACTCGTTTAAAAATTATTCACAGTTGAAGATGTAAAAACGCATTTCACTAATGCCGATAAGATAATACAATGGTGTATTTTGTAAAAGAAAGAGTTGAAATAATTACTCTTTTTTTTTTTCAAAAACGATGACTGTGCCAACCGTACCGCAAATTTGTTTAATGAACGACATCCGAACAGACATGTTAACAGAAAATACATTTTGGAGTTAGTTGCAAAGTTTCGACAAAGTGGTTCAGTAGCCAAATAAAACGGGATCCTGAACGTGAATTTTCGGTTAGAAATGAGACTACTGAGATTCAAGTTTTAGAATAAATTGCTGCAGACCCAACTTTGAGCACGAGAAAGTTGGCCACTGTCTCAAACATCAAAAGAAGAACTATTCGGCGAATATTGAAGCATCATAAATTTCACCGGTATAAAATTCATCTTGTACAACAACTGAATGAAGATGATTTTGATCGGCGACTGGAGTTTTGTGAAGTTATGACTGCACGAATAGCTGATAACGGGAACTTTCTGTTCAATATCTGTTTTTCAGACGAGTGTACTTTTGATTAAACTCTACAGTCAATCGTCATCATTGTCGTTATTGGGCAGATAATAATCCAAGAAATTTTCACGAAGTCCACACTCAAACACCACAGAAATTGAATGTCTGGACCGGCATTTTTAGAAACAATTTAATCGGACCAATTTTTCTTGATGGCAATTTGAGTGGCGAATCGTATTTGGAGTGACTAGAAGATATCGTTTACCCTCAACTAATTGACATTGTTGAAAATGATGTCCGCTATCAAGAAAATCAATTAGTGTTTCAACAAGATGGAGCTTCTCCGCATTTTTCACAACGTGTTAGGAAGTTTTTGAACGGAGAGTTTCCAGAGCAATGGATTGGGCGTAGAGGTTCTATTGAGTGGCCCCCTAGATCACCGGATTTTACTCTTTTATACTTCTTTCTATAAGGCCATTTGAATAGTATAATTATTGCAACAGAACCGGAGTCTCTGGAAGAATTACGACGACGCATTGTTGAAGAATGCCGTCTAATAACTCCACAAATGCTCTAGAATGTCAGAGCTCGTTTTGAACAAAATTTGTACATTTGTATGGAAGCTGGTGGTCAACAATTTGAACACTTACTTAACTGAATAAACATTTTTGAACGTTTGATTTTGTTCTTTAGTTTTTTTAACGAAAATTGACTAATTAGTGCATTTCTTATTACAATGAATGAAATACGTTCTTGCAAATCTAACTGTCAATAATTTTTAAACAAGTTGATAAAACTTCCAAAAAAATTAGTGGACTGAATTCAGAAAAGAAAGGGCTTTTAAATGATGTAACACTCAACCGATGTTCCCTATTCAAAATATAAGGGTTGTTATCACCACCCTTAAGGAGTTGATGTGACAAAGTTGAGTTTTATGTCAAAACATGTCCCCCTCAATATTAAAATTGACGCGTTTTATCGTTTTTTAAAAAAAAGGTCTCTGGACGCAAATTGGTCTGTTTCGTTTTCCATGCGCCACCCTGTATATGGTTGCTCATAAATAACGCAACAAGGCCATAACTTTTAAACCGAGAAAGCCACCGGACTTAAGATATGTAGGGTTACACAACAGATTATTTTCGACTATTTGGTGGCATTGTCGACTTTCTTTGAAGCACCTTTTGGAAAGTGACAACCCTCTAATTAGCGAATTTTCTTTTAAAAAAATCACTAATGAGGAGATCCCGACTTTTGAATTTCGAAAAAAAATCTTCAAATGAGCGCGAACTAGCCCACCTAGAACCCATATCCAGGGTCATTTTTAATGTTTATATGTTTATATAGGACAAGTTCGTTAGCCAAGAAAATCGGCTCACGTTTTCCCAGGAAATGTTGTGTTTTCTTTCAAAAAAATTTTTTTTCGTAAATAACAAAGTAAGGGTAGCCAAATTTGGTACTCTAGTTTCTGTCATAAAGAGTATCCTATGTACCATAATTCAGATCTCTATCTTGAAAGACAAAAAGTTAGATGTAAATTATTTTCTAATTAATTAAATCTAAGAAAGTTAAAACGTCAAAATTGATAATTATGGTAAGAGCACGAATGTGTGTGAAAAATACGACACTAAATGACTAACAAGCTCCTAGATCTAAGACTAAGTCGTTATTTTCCTTCATTTCTTTAAAATTTGAACAAAAAAGCCATTGTAAATAAAAATTATTTGGTGTAAAAAATAGACGTTAGACCATTAACATACTACCGGAGATACCTGCTAGTGCAGACATATCGAGCGTGGCCGCGTGGGATAAGCCCTATACATCGGATAATCGACTCCTACATGACGAGTTCTAATCCTAGTTAGTGACTTTACTTTTTATGAATTTTCTTCTTTAGTCTCATTTCACTTTAACGTTATCTGATCAGACTGTTGTTATTCCGATGAATTTTTTAGTCAGTTTTTCTATAAAAAATAATTTAATAAAGAGGCGATGAAAACTTTTAAAACTTAATTCAATTCGAATAGCATATCTGGTTGTTTGTTCTTTCCATAACTTATTTAAACTGTTCCATATTTAATACAGTCGTAGACTTTTCCCGTGGCTTCACAAGTGCTTGTTTTAGTGAATTTCCTTTTAAAAAATCCTAATAAGGAGATTCCGACTTTTGAATTCAGAAGAAAATTCTTCAAATTAGCGTGAACTAGGACCCCTAAACCCATATCCACGGTCAGTTTCAATTATATATATATATTATATATATATATATATATATATATATATATATATATATATATATATATATATATATATATATATATATATATATATATACCAAAATGTAGACAAAAAAGTTATAGGCATTCAAGGAGAAAAATTAGGGCTTTCCTCAAAACGTCATAGACGCGATTTGAAACGTCAAAATTGGCAACATTTCAATAAAAACTTGAAAGCAATACGGATTATATAAAGAGTGTTTTGCAAACCCTTAAGTTTCAGCTTGAACCAACATGCCCTTCATTTAATTAAAATATTTGCAGAAAATTCATTTTAAATAGACCCTTTCTCCGATGCTTTGGCAGTAGTTTTAGTTAATTTTATGGTTTAAAGTTCCATAATTGTTAGCTAATTTTCGTAGAAAAAATTCGTTAATGAGGAGACCGCGGCTTTTGAATTCTAAAAAGATTTCACCAAATGAGCGCAAACTAGGCCTCCTAGAATCCATATCCGGGTTTACTTTCTGTTTACATATATACAGGGTGACGCATTTCTACGGTGAAGCCTAATATAATTGTTATTATGCAAGAAAAAAGTGTATACGTTACTTACAGCATGTCTTGTGCTGCATCTTATAAAATTATTTTGACAATCACAGAATGGCCCATAAGTCGTTGGTGATTCACACGATTATTTTCTGAACATTCCTTATTGCATTTTTGCATTTTTCATCCAAATATGATGCATGTTTGTAAAAAAAATCGAGGCGCAGTAAGTGCGTTTTGGTAGCGAATATTCATTAAATGCTTCAAAATTCAATAACTCAATTTGCTATTAACCTAAAGTTCGTCGGCTAGGAAGCGAGTTTTCTCGGAAACATTTTAAGTATATTTTTTTTATAAATTCTTGTACGTTTTTAAACAGTGAGTTATTTTGATAAAATATGGTACATTGTTTCTACTATATAGGTTATACCGGTGACTAAATTGATGTCTGCTTGCATTAAAGACATTATAAAAACATTTTTATGAAAATTCACTTCCATAACGCACTTGCTGCGTCCAGACTTTTTTATTAAATAGCAACATCAGCCATGCGACACATTTCGAGAAAGCGTATCAGCGTACTTTTTGATGGTATCAATTATTTTTAAGTTGCTTTTGGCAAGCACGGAAACAATCGAGTTTTCATTGTCAAATTAAGCCCCTTGGACTTTTTGACAATAGTCAACCTCTTGTCGAACTGATGAATTAATTGCTTCTTCCTAATTACTATGGCGATAAGAAGAGTTCTTTCCGTGCACTTTCCCTTATTTCAGCTTCATTTTCATATCCTATTTTAGTGATAAAAAGACTACATTTTAGCATAATTGAAGATACTTTGTGAATCTTAAAACAATTTTTAAATATAAAATGTTACCTTAGAATATCAGTACCTCATCGCCTTGCCAGCAAGGTCAAGATTTTAAACCATTTCTGCATATATAAGACGCTTATGGCCACATATCCTCCCGTTCAATCACCAAGGCTAGAAGGAATGTCCGTTCACGGGAGGCCTGTGGCAATGAGATAATTGTATGCCGAGATAAAGAGTTCTTGTTACATTGTTAATGGAAAAGTACGCTTGGAGAACCTAAATCACTACAAAACATCTTTTAAAGACTATCGTTTCACTAGAAAAGTTAGCGTCATCAGAGGATGAAGATTTCTAAAACCTTGGCAACTCGGGTTGCGGGAGCGTGGGACGGGCCACTGAGGGGACGTAGTAGAGAGGGTTTTCGCTAATATGTGGACCAACTGGCAATTCCAGTCAAAGAAAAATATACAGAGACAATTAAATAACATGCAACACTCTCTAGGTCTACTAAAAAGGCGGATTGTCAAGAAAGCTCTTAGGGCCAGTTCTAAGTAGTCCGGAATAGTTACGTTTACTAGAAAGAAGCGGTCTAAAGTCTTAGGATAGAAAGGCAGGAGCTTCGGTCCCAAATTATATCAACTCGAATAGGAAAAGTAATAGCGACGGTATTGGACCTCTGCTTCTTCAATAAGTGAGGTTTCAGGTTCAGTTCTAATTAGTCCGTTTACTAGAAAAAATATTGAGGGTATTGGACATCTGCTACTCCTAAGTAAACAAAATCCGGTACGGAGAAAGTAAGATATTTTGGAGCCACCTTAGACTTTCAACTTACCTGGAACCTGCACATTGTCAGTAAATCAGCGAAACACTTGAGGCGGTCAGACGAATGTACGACAATAAGTGGGGACTAAAGCCTACAATGTTGTATTTGTTGTACACTAGGGTTGTATGGCCTGCGATGACCTACGTGCATACCAGTGTGGTGACCAAAAGTTAGACGGGAGACTACCAAACTTTACTCCGGTACGGAGAAGTTAAAACATTTGGAATCCATCTTAGACTTACAACTTACCTGTATCCAGCACATTGTCAGTACATCAGTGAAGCACTTGAGGTGATTAGATGAATGTACGACAATAAGTGAGGCCTGAGGGCTGCAATGTTGCATTGGTTGTAGACTAGGGCTGTAACCCCTGCAATCACCTACATTCATACTAGTGTGGTGGCCAAAAGTTAGACAGGAGACTACCAAACTTAAATTAAGCAAGTTACAAACCCTTAGCAATCACAGTGGCAATTAGGACAGCCTCTAGAGCAACAGTGCTGTATATTGTGGAACGTTCTGCACTTAACATTGTGAATCACAGATAAGCGTAAATGGGATCTCATAGAGTTACTTATTTGTTTGTTTATATAAAACTGAGAAGTTATGTGGCTAGAAGACTATTTGATCATTACATAAATGTAACAAAAGTAACAATTTTTCACAGAAAAATAATAACGTAATTGTAACATCAGCGTAAATATCCTTGGATTGTCTGGAAAACTGTCACGGGTTAGAGCTGGGCGTACAAGTTTGTTTGGCGATGTGGAATGAGGGGGGGGGGGGTATTTAATATACAGTCTGATTCCATCACTCCTCGGCTGCGTAGGAAAATTTCTTGTGACGTTGTTATAAGAGATCTAAGCGAGGCAACACACAAGTTACAGTTTTCTCCTCAAAGACTGGTTTGTTACAGGGACGAGTCAAACATTAGTAATAATTGCTATTACTAGTCTTAAGAGTATTAGTAATATTCATTTGGATATAATATACATTATAACATTTGACAAATAAGTTGACATCTTATGCTTGTTGAAGTTGCTAAAATTTTGACATACCAAATGGTTCATTTTCTTCCCATTCAGTGCATTTAATTTCCAAAGTTCAAAAACCATTTAGTAACACTTTCTGCATTGGATAAATCTTTTTTTCAAATAAGCTAATCTATTTTATATTAAGCGGCCACCAAGTCTGTGAGTTCTCTTCGGCATTTGCTTGGTAATGTCACGAAAATCTCAGATCATTGTCAGACCATACATTGTGAAGTTGATTTGGGTGCCGTGGCAATGTTGAATAAATGGAAACGAAAAATCTATTGAACTAGCGAGGCAGAGTGGCACTGCGAAATAACTGGGTCTGAAGCTGGCTTTAGCTGCACCAAAATACGAATCAGTGATTAAATGAGCCGGTCAATTGGCGGTCAACCTAATTTTTAGCGGGGAAATAGATCAGGTTTAAGCGATAGCGGGCGGCTCATTAAAAATTCCCACAGTAAACAGACTACAGGACGCTATTCTTTAGTAGAGCGCAATTATGGTCGGTGTCTGATAAGATACACTACTTTAATGGAATACCTCAACAATATGCGAATGAAACTTGGCTCGTAGATTATGCAAAAACAATCCATATACAGCTACGTTATATTTTGTGAGCCTCAAAGCAGCGGAAAAAAGAGAAGACAGTGCTTATTCGGGCAGTCTATCATGGTCTTTCACATCCCTAGATAAACCTGTATCAATTGGTACAAGGTACTTTATTCCTCACTGCGGTATAAATTAGAAAAGTGTCATTTTCAAGAAATTTGGAATATCAACGTTTGGATGAAAACTGACTAAATTGCGCTGTTTGCAAGGACAAGTAGAATACTTATTTGTAAGGCGCTTTGTACTATTATTGTCACAATAAACTATTACTATTACTATTACTATTAAAACAAGGGTGGGCAGAACAAGTCTTTGAGGGTGAACATCTAGCAATTTGTAGATGGGCTTATGTCAAAGAAAAAATGTCAACTTAAGTTAGGGTAAAAGTATCAAATTCATATGGGTAAAAAAATTACGAAAAAGCTATATGGTTTATTAGTTTCAAAGCGCTCTCTAGTTATTCAAATATATAATATTTAAGTAATGGTAAGTTAAAAAGTGTGGACCCAGCAAATGCGTTATGGTAGTGAATTTTCATAAAAATGTTTTAAAAGCAAATATGTATGTGTTTTTTAAGAAAGCTGGCATCAAATTTGGTTACCAGTATTACCTATATAGTAGGAAAAATGTGCCATGTTTCATCAAAATAACTTTATTGTTTGAAAATGTACAAAAATTTCCGCAAGTAAACTTAAAGTGTTCCTGATAAAACTGGTTTCTTGGTCAACCTTATAGGTTAATAGCAAGTTGAGCTATTCAAATTTGAAGCAACTAATGAAAATTGGCTACCATAACGCACTTGCTGCGTCCCCAATTTCTTTTCTTACAAAGATGCTTTCTATTTCGATGGAAAATGCAAAATGCAATAACATAAGGCGTGTTCGATTAAAAAAAAAGAAAATTTGTATCGCCAACGACTTATGGGCCAACCTGTGATTGTAAATTTTTTTTAAGATGTAGCTCAAGACACCCTATAATTAATGTATATATTTTTTTCATATCTTGGATATAAACGGATATATTGAGCTTTATTGCGTTTTTACGAAAATTCGACAAAAATTATATACCATTAAACTCTATAGCTAAGACTACTGCCAAAGCATCAGAGAAAAGGTCTATTTGAAATTAATGTAAATATTTTAGTAAAACGAAGGATAATGACGGTTGAAGTTAAGGCTCCAGGCCTTGTAAAACATTCTTCTTGAGACATTTTCTTTCCATAGCTCATATTAGTTTCAGGTTCTTTGCCTAAATGTTACCAATTTTGACGTTTTAAATCGCGACTTTGACGTTTTGAGAACAACCTCAATTTATTTCTCTTTAAATTCCTAAAACTTTTTTCTATTTTAACCTACAGAGCTAATTTTGTACCTAATTTACCTATAATGATATGAACCCGCGTACCGAATTTGATTGCCCTTACTTTTAGTGAATTTTCTTAGAAAAAATTCACTAATGAGGAGATCTCGACTTTTGAATTTTGAAAAAATTACTTCAAATGAGCGCGATCTAGGACCCCTAGAACCCATATCCGGGGTCAGTTTCAATTTTATATGTTTATATATATATATATATATATATATATATATATATATATATATATATATATATATATATATATATATATATATATATATATATATATATATATATATATATGTATCACACCGATAACTCAAAAAATAATGGGCAGATTTTGATAAAATTTGGCATGTACGTTTCTTTTGTAAATGGCTTGGATAAGTTCATTAGTCAGGAAAATCGGATGAGGTTTTCCGGGAAAATTTTGAGTTTTCATTCGAAAAAAATTCTTATCTCAAAAAGTAATAAGCCAATTTTTATAAAATTTGGCATCTACCTTCCCTTTGTAAATGGGTTTGACAGGTTTGTTAGTCTGGAAATCTGACGAGGTTTTCCGGGAAAATTTTGAGTTTTCATTCGAAAAAAATTCTTATCTCAAAAAGTAATAAGCCGATTTTGATAAAATTTGGCATGTACCTTCCCTTTGTAAATGAGTTTGACAGGTTTGTTAGTCAGGAAAATGTGACGAGGTTTTCCGGGAAAATTTTGAGTTTTCATTCGAAAAAAAATTTATCTCAAAGAATAATAGGCCGATTTTGATAAAATTTGGCATGTACCTTCCTTTTGTAAGTGACTTTGACAAGTTCGTTAATCAAAAAAATCGGACCAAGTTTTCCGGAAAAATTTTGAGTTTTCATTTGTTTACCTATATCTTTGTTAATAATTGTTTAAAAAATAAAATGCTTATAACTTAACCTTTCAATCGACAAATTTTATAGAACTTTTACTTTTAGTGAATTTTCTTTTAAAAAATTCACTAATGAGGAGATCCCGACTTTTGAATTTTGAAAAAATTTCTTCAAACGAGCACTAATTAGGCCCCCCAGAAAACATATCCGGGGTCAGTTTCAATTTTTATATGTTTTTTTAATTGGCCGATTTTGATCAAATTTGGTGAAAAAATCGTTTTGCAAATGGCTTGGATAAGTTCGTTAGCCAGGAAAATCTGCCCAGGTTTTCCGGAAAAATTTTCTGTTTTCTTTCGAAAAAAATTTATATCTCCGGAATTAACAAAGTACGGGCAACCAAATTTGGTACGCATCCTTATAGGTAAGTTACCTACCAAAATTTAGCTATGTAGGTCAAAAGACAAAAAAGTTATAGGCATTTCAAGAAAAATAAATTGGGGTTTTCGTCAAAATGTCAAAGTGGCGATTTAAAATGTCAAAATTGGCAACATTTAGGCAAATAACTTAAATCTAATACGGGCTATAGAAATAAAATGTCTCAAGAAGGATTTTCTACAAACCCTAAAGTCTGAGTTTCAACCGTCACTGTCCTTCATTTTACTAAAATATTTGCAGAAAATTCATTTCAAATAGACCCTTTCTCTGATGCTTGGCTTAACTATAGAGTTTATCATTTAATGGTATATAATTTTTGTCGAATTTTCGTAAAAAATCAATAAAGCTCAATATATCCGTTATTATATAAGATATGAAGAAAATTTGTATATATTAATTATAGGGTGTCTTGAGCTACATCTTAAAATAATATTTCTACAATCACAGGTGGCCCATAAGTCGTTGGTGATACAAATTTCCTTTTTTTTTTATCAAACACGCCTTGTTATTGCATTTTTGCATTTTCCATCAAAATATAATGCATGTTTGTAAAAAAAGAAATTCTGGACGCAGCAAGTGCGTTATGGTAGCGAATTTTGATCAAATGTTTCATATTTGAACAGCTCAATTTGCTATTAACCTATAAGGTTGACCAAGAAACGTGTTTTTCGGGAACATTTTAAGTTTATTTTTGGAAATTTTTGTACATTTTCACACAATAAAGTTATTTTAATAGAACATGGCACATTGTTTTTACTATATAGGTTATACTGGTAACCAAATTTGATGCCTGCTTGCTTAAAAAACACACATATTTGTTATTAAAAAGATTTTTATGAAAATTCACTACCATAACGCACTTGCTGCGTCCAGATTTTTTTGATTTCTGGAGATATGAATTTTTTTCGAAAGAAAACACAAAATTTCCAGGAAAACCTGGCTAACTAACTTATCCAAGTCACTTGCAAAAGGAAGGTATTTACCAAATTTAATCAAAATCGGCCCATTATTTTTTGAGCTATCGGTGTGATAATATATGTATATATGTATATATATATATATATATATATATATATATATATATATATATATATATATATATATATATATATACATACATACATACATATAAAAATTGAAACTGACCCCGGATATGTGTTCTAGGGAGCCTAATTAGCGCTCATTGGAAGAATTTTTTTGAAAATTCAAAAGTCGGGATCTCCTCATTAGTGAATTGTTTTTAAGAAAATTCCCTAAAAAAGCGATATATGACCAGATAGAAAACTTTTCACACAATAAACTTAGAATTTAACGAATAATCCAAAAATGCAAATAACCAAGCTGGTGTGAACTTACGGTATAACGACGAGCGCCAAAAACGTGCAAATATTTTCAAAGTCTAGGCCCAACTGACATGTCTAAGTACCGAAGTTTTCAGGATCACTCTATACATAATTTGCGTTCGCTCTCGGTAGGACACCTGTGTAAGTCTCTAGCTTTAATGTTAATATTTTACTTGGGACTTCAAGCTTCTACCTGACTGCACTAAGAAAGAATCGAACACCCAACTGTTAAATTCTGCTCTTTTGTGCAAGAAAACCAACGAATGGATTGTCAAATATAAAGTTATTCTACCTGTGGATAAACAGTATCATTACTATACTATTAAGTAGTAGTCACAAGAGAGATCTACATTTACGTTTAGGTGCTTTGATAGAAATTGTCTAAATTATCTATACTAGGGATGGGCACATTTCTTAAAACATCGATGTTAACATCGATGTTTAACATCGAAACCTACTATCGATGGTAGGAAAAACATCGGCTGGAAAACATCGATGTTGTGAAACATCGATGTTTTCAAAATAATTGTGAATTTACCAATTCTATAATTCTATGTTCTTTCGAGAGAAAAAATAGTTTGTAGTTTTGTAGGCATTAGAAAATGGAAACATATTCCGATGTAGATTATGGCAGGTGCAAGTAATACAAAAAATAAGTGGTAACAAAAATAAATAAATGTTTATTGTACTGCAATAAAATAAGAAAGAATGATTAAAACAAAAACAGAAAAACTTAACTTCTAATGACTTTAATAATAAAAAACTCGAAGACGCAGCAAGTGCGTTATGGTAGTGAATTTTCATAGAATGGCACCAAATATTTTATTATAACTTTTTTTTTCTTGTAACATAGAAATCTAAATTTTTGTGTATAGTTTACTTTTTATATCGTACATCTACCTACCAAATTTGGTTATCATAGCTTTTTTATTTTCTGAGATAAAATTTTTTTTCGAATGAAAACTCAAAATTTTCCCGGAAAACCTCGTCCGATTTTCCTGACTAACGAACTTATCCAAGCCCCTTACAAAAGGAAGGTACATGCCAAATTTTATCAAAATCGGCCCATTATTTTTTGAGTTATCGGTGTGATACATATATATATATATATATATATATATATATATATATATATATATATATATATATATATATATATATATATATATATATATATATATATATATAACATATAAAAATTGAAACTGACACCGGATATGGGTTCTAGGGGTCCTAGTTCGCGCTCATTTGCAAAAATTTTTTCAAAATTCAAAAGTCGGGATCTCTCCATTAGTGAATTTTTTCTGCGAAAATTCACTAAAAGTAAACTTCAAATTTAATTCTAAACTGTTAATAACCCTGTTTATATATATATATATATATATATATATATATATATATATATATATATATATATATATATATATATATATATATATATATATATATATATATATATATATATATATATATATATATATATATATATATATATATATATATATATATATATATATAATTCACCACTATTAGTGATAATACTGATAATATCACCATACAGTTTTATATACTCCAGTAATCTCTGTCAATGGACTGAAGGAATCATATTTTGCCCAAGTGTTCTCCAGTTAAACGGTTTCTTTCTTGCGTGGCTGTCTGTCCAGCTTTAGAAAAAAAATTCTGCCGGTGCAGAAGTCGCCACTATGGACAAGAATTTTTTCGCGACAGGGTATAAATGGGGACATACATTTTCATTATCTGACCACCATTTCAGTGGATTCTTTAGAGGATTCTTTAAATACAAAGACATTTCGCTTTATTGTTCTTTCTCTTGTGAAGCACTCTTTTGAACTAACTGAGAATGATGCGCCCATATATTGCCCTTTGGAGTAACTATAATTATGTTAAAATTTTTACCAAACATCATTGTGACAATCTAGCCTACTTACCCGTGCCCTGTTTATTATTTGTCGTTTCACTTTCTATTATTTCGCGATTGTGGTCATCATCTCCTTGCGTTTCTGCTAACAGTGATAACTGTTGTATTAGATTAACTGCTGCTGCAACATTATGAGGACTCTTAAAATAAATCTTTTTTAACCTCGGATCCAGCAAGATTGCCACGGCTAATTGTTGGACTTGTTCAACAGCAGAAAATCGTTTCCTACATTCTTGGAGAAGTGCTTCTTTTAGTGAAATACCTAAGGTGTCGTTTACATCACATTCAAAGTGTGAAACTTATTTTTCCAAATTATACGTGAGAGGGATTACAAGACTCGAACTAATATACTTTTGACCACAAATTTCTGTTGTTACTGCTTCTAACGTCTTTAGAAGTTCAATGATTTTATTCAGTTCAAAAACTCCCTTGGCTGTAACCATTGTGGGGGCAGAAGGATGTCTGTTCACTATGGTATTTATGTATTCCCGCAGTTCAAGAAAACGATTAATCATGTAGTATGTGGAATTCCAGCGGGTGGACACCTCTTGTATAAATTTTTTTTTCAGGTTTATGGTCGCTTGTTTGTGCCTTCCGTAATGCATCAGCAGCTACTACTGAATGCCTAAACCACGTTACAATTGTTTTAATTTAGATATAACTGATCACAATTCCAAAATAGATTTTATAGCTCTGTCAGCAACTAAATTTAATTGATGAGCGAAGCAATGAATGTGCCTTTTTTTGGAAAACGTTTCCTCAATAGCTTTTGTCATATTGGCCGCTCCATTCGTAACAACAGTAGTAACTTTAGTTTCTAGGATACCCCATTCCTCACATATACGTTTTAACACTCCTGAAATGTATTCGGCTGTATGCCGTTCATCTAAAAGATATACACCTAAGTCAACAGAATTTATGGAATTGTTATCTTCAAAGTGCATAATAACACCAATAAAACTTCTACATTGCATATCTGTCCATATATCTTTCGTCAAACAATAGCCAGACAATTTTTTTAATTTGCAAACGATATGCATTTGCAACAGGATTTGTGAGATACGTAACGCTGTTTCGATGATTACAAGTAACATCGATGTTAAAAATATAACATCGAAATTACAATATCGATGTTTTAAACATCGATGTTCAATGGAAAACATCGATATTCCAAAAACATCGATGTTAGGTGCCCATCCCTATCTTATACTATACATTTTAATGACAACACCACCACGAAAAAAAGATTCCGATTTTAACAGTATATTTTTGTTTCAGTGGCTAGTGCTTCTATTCGGAGCAGTATTGTTATCGAGTATAGAAGCCAGACGAGTTCGAGTTCGACCAGTGCAACAGGAAGAAGAGGAAGACGACAATGTTCAATATTATGCAGCTGATCCTGAAGAAAGGCCTCAGCACCGTGTTGTTTTAGTCTCTTCAGCTGACCAATACAACGGTTTGTATGGTCAACCAACTGCTTCACCAAGAACTTCCCACGATAACTACATCCCTCAGTCGAGAGCTTCGCTCGCACAATCGAAAGCTTCTGCAGTTCAACCAAGGCAGAAGGAGAGTAACAAGGCTCCACCAGTGCAAACGATACGAAACTACAGCAAAGTAAACGATGACGGTTCATTCACGTTTGGATATGAAGCTGACGATGGTAGCTTCAAAGAAGAAACAAGAGGAACTGATTGCGTTGTTAGAGGAAAATACGGTTACGTCGATCCAGATGGTAACAAGAGGGAGTTTACTTATGTCTCCGGTAATCCATGCGACCCTAACGCTCCAAAAGAAGAGCATGAAGAATCACAAGAGGAAGAAAGCAACGAAGAAAATGCATCCCCCAATTACCCGACAAGGACAGTCGCTAATTATCCCACAAGGCCCATCAGGCCAATCAGACCAGTGACTGTCGCACCAAAACCAGTTACCTATTTTCAAAATAACTACGATGAACAAAGCGAAGAAGAACAACCAGAGCCTGAACAGGTGCTCAAACAACAGGTGAGTTAATATTTTAAAGTTGTAGACCCATTACTTTGACTTTCTTAAACCTTACACTTGATGCAACCTGCCCAAGTTAGAAGTCCGCTCAAATTAATTTCGCAACCACCAATTAATATCATTGCATGTTTAAAGTTATTTACCTAGTAGCTGCGTTTTGTTATAATATTGTTACGTTCTACGGATTTCTGGATTTGTTGATTAACAAAACACAGCTTTCCAAACTACTAATTTATTATTACCAACTATTTTCCAACACCAGTGTCAACTAAAATATTTCTCTTCTTTATTATTAAATGTCCATAGAACTATATTCCACTATCGCCTTCTATGATCGCTTCCTATACACCAACACTTACTGTTAAGTCGCTTTATACTCTATGATCACTTTTACACCAAACCGACTTAATACTGAACTAACTTACTCTGCGCACCGCTCGTCTATTTATACTGTCTATAGAGATTTTAGACCTTCTACACCTGTCATTTCTGGTCTCTTCTAGAAATATCATTCCTGAGTGTTCGCTGTTACCAACACACTACCATATAAGTAACAAAGTTCCTAAACTTAATTCTCATAGACAAATGTGACACTGCCCCCTTTTATTATTCGATTGTCCCGGTCGATTTCTGACATATCTTGGTATGGTGTAAGTCTGTGCATATGGACCACCTTCATTTTGGTCTTCGGGCTCCTTTGAATGCGATAAACAACGCTTTTGGTCCTTTTGACCACCTTATTCGGACCTTTCCATAATTTCTGTAGTTTAGGTGACCGTGGCTTGCGTCGTACTGGCTTGTAGAACAACACCCGATATTCTTCTTTAAAACCAGCTGAATTAGGTGGCACGTCATAACGGGTCTTCATGCGGTCACTTTCTATTCGTATATGCATTCCGACAGCAGAGTGGATGGTCTTCCTTCTCGTCAATATGTCGGGGCTTCCTTCAAGCAAAGTTCTTAGGTGGTACAGGCTCTTCCTTGTAGTTGCTATTCTTCTGATGTTTCTACTTGCACAAATATCTCGACGGGCCCTATTCATCCTTTCGACATCGGCTCTGTTCCAACAAATGTATTTACTGGCTTTTTTCTGGGTTGGCTTAACATTTACGTGGTCTTTGCAGCCTTCGTCTTGTACTTCTCTCATACATTCTTCTCCACTTGCTTCTGACTGAGTAACTGGGTCGTGTCTTCCACTCACAGCTCTCTTCACTGGAATGGCACTTTCACGGCAAGCGTTGCTATTTTCCTCTATGGTGATTTTCCGCACTACCAGGTTACTGCCAGGCGACATTATTATTTCTTCACCGCCGATAGTCAGGATGTTAGTGCCAAGAAGTTGAGCGCACTGACCCTGAAGTATGTCCAAGCCAATTATAATCGGGTCTGATATGGCGGCGACTATGGCTCCCTGCTTTGCCTTCCATGTCCCAATTTGCAGCTCGACGTTACTTTCGCCAAATAGCTGGATCCGATCACCACCGGCTGCATTTACTCTGTACACTCTGTCTGGCTCTCTTACTCGCCATCTTTGAACCATGTCGCGGCGAATAATCGTCCTAGATGCGCCGGTGTCGACGACCATCTGGGTCTTATTACGGCTCGCGTATCCGTTTACGATGAGAGCGCTGCCAGAAACGCTAACCTGAGAAATGGTTACCGGCCTTAGCTTCACTTTCTCCCTTGCGCGTGATCTTAGAGCCCAACATTCGCCCCTTATATGTCCCACCTTGCCGCAGTTCCAGCAGCGCAAGGCATTTGCACGGTGAGCTCTTATTGGGCGTCCATGAGACGTCAGCCTTATTTGTTCTATTTTCTCCAGTAGCTGCATGATCTTGGATGGATCTGTTTTATTTTCTTCTTGGACTTGAAGACTGCGAACTTTCACATAACTTTCTGACGATTGCTTTACCGCTTCACACTCCAAGGAATGTGTCAAAGCATCGTTAAAGTTTTTGCGTCTCGCCATCCTCAGCGCCTGTTGCGTGTCGGTATCTTTGATGCCGTCAATGAAAGTTTGCAGTGACAGCTGGTTTAAAAACTCTATTGTCAGTCTGTCGACGTGGAGATGTTGGAGGCTTTCGCCCGATTTCTGACAACGATTTTTCAACTGCAATCGATATAGCTGCTGTAAATGCTGGTCGCCAAATCTCATCTCTAATTGATGTTTAATGTTGTCAAAACTCAACGGTTCTTCCCTGGGAATACCTGGGAGCACATCTACGGCATCTCCTCTGCGAGCCACTATTAACGAGGTCGCTTTCTCTCTCTCGCCCCAACTATTTGCTGCAGTGGCGGCTTCAAACTGGCGTAGATAAATACCCCATGGGACTGAGCCATCAAATGTGGGGACCTTAATTCTTACGACCGGGCTATCTCCGCGTCTGGTGTTTCCCTTGGCTAGGGTATCACACCTCTTTTCTAGTGTTTGCATTTTCTGCTGAACTTCTTCTTGTATACTCGTCAGCTTGTCATGTACATCGTCGCTGATACCCCTAACTTGACATTTTACTTACTGGAAGATGTCGTCTTTTACCTGCTTCATACGTTCGTCCACACACAAAGTATTATTCTCAATTCTGCTGGCCTGTTCCTGTAGAATTTTCTTTGTTTCTTCATCTCTTTTTCTCATTTCTCCTTTGGCTTCTTCGTCTCTTTTCCTGGCCTCTTGATCTCTTTTTCTCATTTTTTCTTTGACTTCTTCGTCACTTTTTCTAGCTTCTTCATCTCTTTTTCTGGCTTCTTCTTTAGCTTCTTCTTCTGGTCTCTTCATCTCCTTTTCTCATTTCTTCTGTGGCTTCTTCGTCTCCTTTTCTGGCCTCTTTGTCTCTTTTTCTCATTTCTTCTTTGGCTTCTTCATCTCTTTTTCTAGCTTCTTCATCTTTTTTTCTGGCTTCTTCTTTAGCTTCTTCGTCTCTTCTTCTGGCCTCTTCATCTTTTTTTTTCTCATTTCTTCTTTGGCTTCTTCGTCTCTTTTTATGGCTTCTTCATCACTTTTTCTGGCTTCTTCATCTCTTTTTCTGGCTTCTTCATCTCTTTTTCTGGCCTCTTCTTTATTTCTTTAATCAATTCCAATAGCTGGGCGTCCATGTTGGCTGTTGCGCTACGTGTCTTAGGCATAGACGTACTTAAAGTTGGTACACAGTTTATTCTGTTTCAAGAACACATCCAGTTATGAATCACTGCTGACACTGATCTTCCAGAGATTCTAGAAATTTCCACGTTGTTCAACGAATATTCTGGAAAATATTTCTGCTCTCAGCTTGAAAATTCCACTTCTGACATCAGTTGTTACGTTCTACGGGGTTCTGGATATGTTGATTAACAAAACACAGCTTTCCAAACTACTAATTTATTATTACCAACTATTTTCCAACACCAGTGTCAACTAAAATATTTCTCTTCTCTATTATTAAATGTCCATAGAACTATATTCCACTATCGCCTTCTATGATCGCTTCCTATACCCCAACACGACTGTTAAGTCGCTTTATACTCTATGATCACTTTTACAGGAAACCGACTTAATGCTGAACTAACTTACTCTGCGCACCGCTCGTCTATTTATACTGTCTATAGAGATTCTAGACCTTCTACACCTGTCACTTCTGGTCTCTTCTAGAAACATCGTTCCAGAGTGTTCGCTGTTACCAACACACTACCATAGAAGTAACAAAGTTCCTAAACTTAATTATCATAGACAAATGTGACAAAATGTTATATAATTACGCCAAGCCAAATTTTTTGAAGTGTAATTAACACATCTGATATGATTTGGAACAATAAAATAAATAATAATAATAATGTTTATTTATACAAAAAAATATTGCGACTACACAAAAGCTTAGTTTACAAACATAGAATAAACAGTACTTACGCAAAGTACTTACAATTGGTACTTATTTGTGAGTTTACACATATGCCAGGCGCTAACCTACGCTGCAAAAAATGTCCAACACTATCTCCACGTGAGCAAGTGGCTTCAAAAGAGACGAGCAGGACTTTCTCCCATCGAAATTGTCAACGAAAGAGTATTGAGATCATCCCATTTAACAACAACCAAAACATCTCAGAATATATTAAGATCGATCGCAACACCCAATACTTGGTGTATATGGTTGAGTGTGTGGTCCCCTTGTGCACCCGTATCCAAAAAGTGACACCCATTCCTCAACAACCACCACCGGCTGCATTTACTCTGTACACTCTGTCTCTCTTACTCTCTAACTTGGTACCATGTCCCGGCGAATAATTGTCCTAGGTACGCCGATGTCTACTACCATCTGGGTCCCATTGCCGCTTATGTACCCGTCTACGACGAGAGCGCTGTCAGAATCGTTGGCCTGAGAATCGCTTACCGGCCTTAGCATCACTTTCTTCCATGCACCGGATAGCTGCAACCTTCGCCCTTTATATGTCCGACTTTGCTGCAGTTCTAGCAACGCAAAGCATTTGCACGGTTAGCTCGTATTGGGTCCGCATGAGACGTATGATTCATCTGTGCTACTATTTATTTTAATAGCTGCACAACCTCGGATGAACCTGTTTTATTTTCGTATCATACATGGAGACTGCGAACCCTCACATGACTTTCTGACGCTTGCTTTGGCGTTTGAAACTCCAAGGTACGTGCAAAAGCATCTTTCAAGTTTTGGTCTCGACATCTTCAGGATCTGCTGGGTATCGGTATCCCTGATGCTGTCAATGAAGGTTTGCAGCCGGTTAAAAAATTCCATCGGAGGTATTGGGTAGGCTGATCGTGTCAGTCTGGCAACGTCGTCTTGGCAACGTTAAAGTCTGTAGCTTGGTTTGTGACAACGATTTTTCAACTGGAATGGATACAGCTGTTGTAAATGCTGGTCGTCAAACATTTATCTAATTGATGCCTCAAGCTGTTAAAACTAAACTGTTCGGCTCTGGGGATATCTTGAAGCACTTCTAAGGCATCTCCTTTAACAGCTACAATTAACGACGCCGCTCTCTCTCTCTCTCTCTCTCTCTCTCTCTCTCTCTCTCTACAACTATTCGATGTTACAGAAGCTTCGAATCTGCGTAGATAATTACACCATCGGACTGAGCAGGCAAATGTGCGGGCTTTAGTTCTTACGACGGGGCTATCTTAAGGTCTGGTGTTTCCTTTACCTAAGGTAATCTGACGTACTTCCGCTTGTACCTCTTGCATACTCGCAAGCATCTTATTTACATTGTCACTGATACTCCACACTCGGCTTTCTATTTGTTGACAGATGTTGTCTTTTACCTGCTGTATTCGTACATCTACGCATAAAGTAATATTCTGAATTCTACTGACCTGTTTTTTTTTTCCTTAGGGCTCGTCGGCGTCTTTGCCGCCCCGATAGCACCGCAACCTTTAACTTACTGTGCACGCCCTTTGTTTTTTCTGCTCCACCCATTCCAAGATCACTGTGCCTTGAACTAGTCTGTATAGCAATTGGTAGGGTGAAGTTTTATATTGCTGTGTCTCCGGTCTAGGCTGACCGTAGATCAGTTGCCTTTTGTGGTCCAGAGCTTTACACTCGCACAAGATGTGCTGGGCTAATTCCTCCCTCTCTCCGCATGCCAGGTCCCCCTCGCACATTTTATGCAGGTGTTTTTTGACAGCCATGTGTCCCGTCAGGAGTCCCGTTATGTTCCCGAGCTGTCCTCTGCTAAGATTTAGCGGCCCCACAGCTCTCTTTGAACTGAGTTTCTCAATTACTGGCTTCCCATATCTAAGCCTTGGACAGTCTGCCCAGCACACCTTATGTTCGTTTCTGACCCAGGACTTAATGGATCCCCTGGCAGTGCTCTTCGTCACGCCCAGAACCGCTTCTGGTCCCATAAATGGTTCTTCTTACCCTCTCTTCGCGAGACTATCAGCTTCTTCATTGCCTTTTACCACCTAGTGACCCGGCACCCAGATGAGGGTGACCTCATTCTGCCCAGCCAGGTCGCTCGTGTCCTCTCGGCATTCACTTACCAGCCTAGAATCTACCCAAGGGATATATAGGGCCTTAAGGGCTGCCTGGCTGTCTGTGGCTACTAGGATTCGCTTGTTGGTGTAGACCCTCATCTTGTTCTCTCGCACGCAGTGCAAGATGGCGTACATTTCGGCCTAAAAGACCGTTGCATGAGCGCCGAGCGAAATACTATGACTTAGCCTCGGTCCTTCCGAATAAACGCCTGCCCCCGTCCCACGCTCCCCACCGGAACCGTCCGTGAACCAGACGAGCGCGTCTTGTGGTAGGCCCGGCGTCTCCCCCCGCCATGCCTCGCGGTCAGGGATTTCCACTGTAAACTTGTTTTCCCTGCAGATTCGCGGGCTCTCGAAGTCTGACCTCATTTCAAGCACGAGCTCCCTCACGATCTCCTGAATTTTGCACTGGCCCCTGCCACCTGGGTTGATCTTGCATTGCAGGCTAGTCTGTATAGTCCTAGCCTGGCCTCCCATGATAACTAAGTGGCCCCTGACTCCTCGACCCCCTACTGACCTGTGCTTGTAGAATTATCTTTGTTTCTTTATCACTCTTTCTCATTGCTTCTTTTGCTTTGTCATGTATTTTGCTTGGTCATCTCTTTTGCTTGCTTCTTTACCTCGTTTTCTGGCTTGCGCTTCTCCTTTTCTCATGGAAGAAGAATATTTTGTTCCCTCATCTCTTTTCTGGATTCTTCGTCTATTTTACCCATTTCTTCTTTGGCTTATTTGTCCCTATTTCTCATTTCTTCAATTGCTGCTTAATTATTTCGTCTATTTTTTTTCAATCAATCCCAATAGCTGGTGTCCATATTGGCTGTCGCGCAACGTATTTTATAAAGCTGGTACATAGTTTATTCTGTCTCAAACACATCACCAGTTATAAGTTACCTCTGACACTAATCTTTCAGATATTCTAAAAATGTCTACGTTGATCAATGAAAATTATGGGAAATATCTTCACTAGGATCCCACTTGTGACTATAGTTGTAATGTTTTTGGCGTTCTCTATTTGTTGACTGACGAAACACAGCTTTCCAAAAACTACTTATTTAGTACAACTAACTACTTTTTAACCATAAACATACTGTTATATTTCTCTATTACCAAATGTCTTTTGCACTATAGTTCACTTTTCGACTTCTATTATCGATTACTTCGCACAAACACTGACTCGCTTATTGACTAAATGCGTTATATGCCACTTGATTATTTATACCGTCTATAGTAATTCTAGACCTTTCTATGTTCTTCCATCCCTCACCTCCATCGTTCCCTTTCGAAATATAATACTAGAGTGTTCGCTGCTGCTGTCACAATCTACAAGTTGCCTGTGACCATAGAGGTACAAATGCCGTATGAACAGGGTTCTCATAGAGAAGGATGTAATAATAACTTGGTCCGATTATTACATGAAATTCAACTATTATAGTAAATTAAAACATCTATGCTTGACAACTAAATACACTAGATAACGACATCTCAGTCACATTTCTGTCTTTGTGATGTTTATTTCACTGGTCAACCTTGTCGCAAAAAACCATAGAGAACCCAGATTGAGTAAGTCAATGTATTGGGGTACTATTTTGTTTAAAGTATAACAATATATTTATAAATATACGATAAATATATAAACTGCTTGAAATATGCTTTGCTAAATGAATCTCTTGTTTTTGCACCTCATGACATTTGCACTTTTCTAAAACTTAATCTACTAGCTCTTTTGCATGTTCAACTTTTGTAAACTTTTTCAGTATGCACTCGTCCAGGGTCAATCATCCAAGAAACTTTTATTCCTCTTCGACAATAATTATAATGTTTAGTTGCCATAAAGCTAAAGCTTTTCTATGTATTGCAAGTAAGTGGACAAAATTATTAAAAACAAGTACTTTATAGGCCACCTTGTGTTGGGATCGTTTGACTATGTTCAGGGCTTTAAGCACAACGGTAGTAATTTAGCTTTATTATATGTAGAAATTTTAGATTCTTCTTGTAACAAGTAGGTAGTAGCTTTTTTCTATAATACAGCATTTTTCAACCTTTTATTATGTGCGACCTTAGCTTTTAATTACAATTCTAATCGCCCCTTCCCCCCTGTTTTACGACCACCATAGCGGACATGCGATATGTTCAAATTTGTTTCGAACATTCTAGAAGTCTGTGCGACGTGTATAAATGCTGCATCTCGTTCAGTTCTAGCCATTCTCAGTCGAGTTGATCCTTCTACCGTGAATGTGTATCTTGTAATTCGCGTGTTAACTGCAATTCACGATATTTTAGTAACAGTAGATTTATACAGTGTATACAGAATCACGGATATATTTTTAAGTGGGCGTAAGCGAGCATTTGACGATGTGGTAGTAGTAGCACTGGTATGGAGGCTAACGCCAATCAAGTAGGCCACAATGGGCCCTTTTTGTCAACCCCAGCAACCATGCTCTACTCTTCCTCGGTTCCGTCGCCAAACCGCCTGGACCTCGAAATGAAGGTCGTGACGATCTTCCATTGGACGGTACTTACCTGATTCCTCTGCTGAGTCCTGGAACCGAACAATTCTGCTCGAAGACTTCCAAAAGCCTTGCATTCACACAAGTAGTGGTAAGACGTTTCTTCATCTTCGCCGCATTCCTGGCAAATGGGATGCCTCTCTACGCCTATCAATGTGATGTGTCTTCTAAGAGCACAGTGGCCTGTCAGCATCCCAAGGATACGGCGAAGTGTAGGTCGACTCCTACCGAGTAGCCAGACCGCTTTATCCTTGACTGGTCCCTCCACGAAGTCCCTCGCCTGCTTACAGCTACCAACCGACCCCCAGTGCCTCTCCATGGCTTCCTCAGTCCACCTGTCTAAGGCGACAAAGACCGTTTCCTACTTATGCCTATCGCAGGCTCCGGGCCACAGAACGCCCGCCGGGAACCAAGCCTTGCGAGATCATTTGCCACCTCATTCCCCGCTACGCCACAGTGTCTCGGAACCCACACCAGTTGCACCTATTTTGTCCTGGCTAGTTCTTTAAGGGCGTCAGTGCACTCCGGAATCAGTGTTGACCTAATTCTGGCCGCGGAGACTGCCCGGAGGACCGCCTGGCTGTCCGAGCAAATGTATACACATTTCTCGGGGCTGCTCATCACATCCTGTCTATTGGCCACATACAGGATAGCGTACACCTACGTTTCGAATGCCATGGTATATGCGCCCAGAGCATAACTCTCGCGCACCCCCAGGATCTCGATATATATTCCTGCCCCGGAGGATTGTTGATCCTCCAGCCACGATCCGTCGGTAAAACAGACCGGGCTTGCGGGCTGGAATGCAACCTCATTTTCCCTCCACTGATCCCTACTGGAGATCCTGAGGGTATATGGCCTAGTCAACCTAACATCGTCCACTGTATTCCGTACCTTGATGGCGGAAATCGCAATTTCCTTTTCCACCTCCGCGACAGTTTCCAGAGTCTCGCATTCTAAGATGAGACGCCATAGCCTCCCTTCTGATACAGTTGGAAAGCGGTGGCAGCATCAGCAAGACCTCTAGCGCGGCTGAGGGTGTCGTCCTCATAGCCCCTGTGATACCCAGGATTGCCAGCCTTTGGAGTTTGGCCAGCTTCCTGTTAGTAGTTTGGTTCACACCACACCACCAGGCCAACTCCTAATAGAGGATCCTCGGCCTGATGATCGCAGTGTAAATCCAATGAAGGATTCGAAGGTTAAGTCCCCAGGTCCTCCCTATCACTCGACGCAACTGCCAGATGGTCGCTACTAGGGAGTAGCGACCCTGCTGCAGCTGCATAGAGTGATAGGGAGGACCTGGGGACTTAACCCTCGGATACTTCATTGGAGGAAGGGTCCTCGCTACTCGTTCTATTGCGACCCCCATGTTAGTTTGGAGTCCAGGACCACCCCCGAATATTTGACCTCCCGCACTAAAGCTAAAGGTTTTCCAAACATCACGGGCGCCCTGAACCCTTCCATATTCCTCTTAGCATTTGACGATAGTGAAGCATCAACAAGTGTACAGACGACAGTAGTTGTGAAACAAAAACAAAGAAAATATTCTAACGAATATTATAGCTTGGGCTTACCAGCACTGAAGTAAATGAAGAAGAAAGGCCCCTGTATGTCATTTGCTTAAAAATTTTGGCAGCAGATAGCATGAGATCTAATCAACTTAAACGACATTTGGAAACGCCTCATAGTCACTACGTCAGCAAACCCCTAGAATTCTTCGAATTGCAATTCAAATCATATAAAAAGCAAAAATCATCTAAAAAACTACGTCTATGAATAAAAAAGCTTTGCTTGCCTCTTACAAAGTTTCATATCAAATAGCCAGTGTAAAAAGCTCACACCATTGGTGAAGAGCTGCCAGCTGCTATTGAGATCCTAAAAAATATGATTGGAGTTAATGTTGCCAAACAATTGCAGTCCATACCTCTGGCAAATTATACTGTTGCCCATCGAATTGGTGATATTAGATTAGATTAGATTCATTGTGAGTGGGCTATTCCAGTTCCTCTACCGCGACCTTAGGTCTATTGTGGCTCACGTCTAATTATTCAGATTTCACCCATCAATTCCAGCTCCCTGAGGGAGTCGATCTTTTCTTGTGGGTGAAAGTTTGTTTGGCAGGTGTACTGCCGTCTGAGTGAAGTCGAAGAGAGATAACGTCTCTGCGAGTACGTCTGGACCCGACGTCCGTCAGTGTTTGCGTCGGGGCGGTATCATAAAGTCCCGCTCTCGAACAGCATCCAATCTCCAGTTGTAATGCACCCCTAGAGGTCTCAGCTCCCCTCAGGCTCGTCTATACCCGACACCCAACAGTACGAGACTCAATGCAACATCCCATTATGTCCCGCTCCCGAACATCACCCAAACGAGCCCGTCTGTCCGTTTCGAAGCAGCGTTTGCTTAAATGTTATCCAACAAATCGAGCTTCCTACAAGAGACGATATTTGTAAGGTGAAACTTTGTTTGACAGATGCACTACCATCTGAGCAAAGTCGCTTGCCCGTTTCGAAGCTCAAAGAGAGATGGCCTCTCTTCGAGTTCGTCTGGACCAGACATCCGTCAGTGTTTGACTCGAGGCAGTATAATGAAGTCCCGCATCCGAGCAGCATCCAAGTGAGGTCGTTTGCCCGTTTCGAAGCTCACAGAAGAGGCCTCAATCTCTAGTTGTAATCCACCCCTACAGATCTCAGCTCTCCTTCGGGTTCGTCTAGATTCGACACCCACCAGTGCTATACTCAAGGCTACATCCCATCGAGTCCCGCTCCCGAGCATCACCCAAGCGAGGCTGTCCGTCTGTTTCGAAGCACACAGTGGGGGCCTTAAACTCCGGGTGTATACCATTCATCAGCGATCTCAACCTCCTCCGGGTCGTCTAGACACACGACACCCGCCAGCACTCAACCCAAGGCGGTATCATCTGGAACCCCGCTCTCGAGTAACAACTATGCGAGGTCAATTTCTAAGCCCAGAGTGGAGGCCTCAAAATCCGGCTGCACATCACTCCAGAGAGATATCCGCCGCCCACCTGGACAAGAGGCCCCACAAGCAACAGCCACCCCCCTCCGCACCACCACCACCCCCCACCCAGTATTTGCCTCCGATTATTCGCCTCTTACGACAGTCAGTAGTAACCCTGGGTCTATTCTTTTAGTTATTCTTCGGACCCACAGGGGACAAAATTGGTGATATGGCTGAAAATGTACATCATCAGCTTTTCAGGGGGTTGCGTGACAATCTTTTTCCAATTCAGCTTAATGAGGTAACAGGTAGCAATAAACATGCTCATTTAATTGGCTATGTTTGATATTGTGAGGTATGTCAGCAGCAAAAGAACTACTATTCTGCAAACCAATAGAACTCAAAGCAACACCACTTGCATTATTTTCTATCCTAAATGATTTCGTAAACGGGGCAAACATAGAGCGGAAAAATTGCATCGGAATATGCACCGATGGTGCTCGTACAATGTCCGGAAGATTCCAAAGTATACAGCCATTTGTGAAAAAAATCTCCACGATGTATCTGGACACATTGCATAATTCACGGCGAGGCTCTAGATTCCATAGAAATGAGGGCTGAACTGAATATTGTGGTAACGACAGTGATAACCGTAGTAAATTAAATGAGACCACTAAAATCGGGAATATTATCTGCACTTTGTAAAGACATGGGTGCAGTACATTCAACGTTACTATTTTACTATAAGGCAACATGGTCACCACGTGGGACATTTCTACAGCGTGTTTATGAATATGAAGTAAGAGACGCAATCGCCATTTTCTAGAAGAAAAAAACGACCAGAAGCCGAAACGATTTCTTTGTTATGAAATTAAGCTACTCTAGAAATTAAATATCTTGAAACTTTAACTCCAACGAGCAAACATACATATGTTGGATACGAGTGATTAAGTTAATGCAATATGTAGAAAACTGGAATTATGGAGCACAAATATAAAGCAAAAAAAACATAGAAATGTTTGCAAATAATGATGAATGTGTTAAAACTTACAAGGCTGAAGAAGAACACGTGGAAGTTGTTTTTGTAACCAATCAAAATCATTTAGCCACGCTGGCAAAAAAAATTTAAAAATATTTTCTTACGACTGCAATTTGAGAGCAAGTGGGTTAGCGATCCATTTCAAAATACTCCCGAAAGTCTTTCAACTACCGAATAAGAAATCTTTATAGACTTCACGGCAAGTGGCAAAATAAAAAGACTATTTAGTAATGTATCATTATTTGAATTTTGGGCAGGGTTGAATTGTGAGTTTTCTGCACTGAAAACAAGAGCATTTCGTATACTGTTACCATTTTCATCATCCTACCTTTGCGAAACCGGATCTTCTGCGGTGGCTTTTTTTTATTTCGACAACACGCCACGTGGGCTTACAGCCCAAATACTATCGTACTATGGGTGTCGACAAGGAGGAAATAGGCAACTTGTTAATTCTGGACTTGAGGGTTTGGAGGTTAGGAGGAGAAGGAAAAACAGGTGCCGGCAAGGAATTCGACAACTTGGAAGTCCTCGAGACAAAAGAGCGGTCATTACAAGATGTCCTATGTCTGGTGACCTGGACAGTAAAAGGGTGCATTCGCTGTTCCCTTGGTAGATCTGTTGGGGGCAGCAGGTGGAGGAACTATGGAAGAAAGCTCCTCTGAGCAGTGCCCGTGCAGATATCTATAAAAGAGATAGAGGTCACCAACGGCACGTCGGTGGGCAAGGGATGGAAGCCTTTGGGTGAGGGTAGGGTCACCGATGAGACGTATAGCTCTCTTCTGAATGGAGTCTAGGATAGCGAGTGTAGAAGCGGCAGCATCACCCCAGATGTGGGAGCAGTATTGGAGGTTAGGCCTCAATTGTGAAGTATATAAGGTATAGAGATTAGCTGGTGAAAAGTATTTGCGAGCCCGGAAGAGGAAACCTAATTTCTTAGCAGCCGCCTTTGCAATTGATGTGACATGTTTGTGCCAATTGAGATTTAAATCCACAGAAATACCAACAAGTGAAAAGGACTCATTACTTTGAATAACTTGGTTGTTCATTGTGATGGGTCTAGGGCTCGTGTATCTCTTATGAGAAAGAAAGCAAGACTGAGATTTGGTGGGGTTGAATTGTACAAGATTTATACTTCCCCAATCTAATATTTTTTGGAGACCCATGGGGACAGAACCCCCCATGTGTCTTAGATCATCATCTAATTGGGCTAAAGGCTTAGAATATTGTATATTTGAGTGGAGGGTGCTGTCGTCCGCGTAACTGTGAACTGGGTTCGATGTGCTAGAGAGGAGGCAATTGATGTGGAGAAGAAACAAAGTAGGGGCTAAAGCTGAAGCTTGAGGGACTCCTACATTAATAGGATATAGTTTAGAGGAATGGCCATGCACGACAAAAGAAATGCTCGGGTTGGAGAGGAAATTTTCTGTCCAGGTACAGAGTTTTGGTGGTAGACCGAAAGTTTATTAAGCAGCGCAGCGTGCCAGACCTGGTCGAATGCTTTGGATGTGTCCAGGGCGACAATCTAGAACTCACCGTGTAGTTCCATAGACTTGTTCTAAGAATGGGTGACAAAGAAAAGGAGGTCGACAGTTGATCTGCGCTGATGGAATCCATACTGCCTGTCGTGGATTAGACTTTGTTTTTCAATAAATTTTAGTAATATGGTGTTTATATACTTTTTCATCACTTTGGAGACGACTGAAAGGAGAAAAATAGGCATGTAGTTGCTAGGAAGCGCTTTTGATCCTTTCTTGGGAACGGGTTGTACTCGACCAGTTTTCCAGTTACTAGGGAATATGCCTCTATTGTAAGATGTCTGAAACAGACGAGTCACGACAGGAGCAAATTCTGGTGCGCATTTTTTGAAAACCATTGCTAGGATTTCGTCAAGGCCAGAGGCTTTCCTGGTATTAAGAGAAGAGAGCATCTTTCGTACCTTTTTAGTTTTGAAAATGATATCCGTCATTTTATGCGCGACATTGGGGAGTGTTGGTGGTTTAACATTTTGAGGTGGGTTGAGAGTAGAATTTCCGGCGAACAACGAGGCAAAAAGTTCAGCCTTGCCCAGGGCGGTAGAAACAATTTTATTCCCTGAGACAAGAGGTGGGAACGTGCTCTTGCAGAAATTATTCCCAATAGATTTAGCAAGAGTCCAGAAGGGTTTGCTGCCCTTGGAGCTTAAGAGGACTTTGTTTTTGATGTGGTTAATAAACGAGTTTTTTTGCCTCAAAAAGAATGCGGACATATCGGTTTTTTGCGTCGTTAAATACTTGATGGTTTTTTTGACTGGGATTGTGTAGAAGCGTTTTGTGAGCTTTGACATTTTCAAGTCTGGCCTTGTCACAAGATTTAGAGAACCAGGGCTTTTGAGTGGCTAAAGAGGTTTTCTGTGTACGTAGAATAAATAATTCCATGCCAGCTTGGATAATTTCGGTGACGTTTTGTGAGATATCAGAGGGGTCAGGATGAGAGAAGCAGACAGACGCCCATGGAAATGAGAAAAAGTAATCTGGCATTTCGTCCCAGTTCGCGGAGTTGTAATACTTTCTACTTTCTTGAAAGTATGAAATGAACTCAACGGCAATGGGTCTTTTATGAGCTTTCCCAAATGCGTAAACTGTATTTAAATCCCTCAACTCCACAACTACCTTTAACCGGTCATTGAAAAGTGCTAAGACTAGCTCGAGTAGTTTAGGTATACTATTATGGTCATTTGTTTTCAGTCCGAATAAAATTAGGGTACTTTTCTTAAGCTTCTTGTCAATTCGCTCAATCTCTAAATTAACAGCAGTCTGGTACCCCTCAGAATTTCCCTTTGCTTCATCTATTTTTCCGGTCAAATTATTTTCTGCTCGCTCTAACCTGGCCTTGAAATCGTTCAATTAACCCCTGATCTGTTTTACCTCGGCCAATATTCTCGATATTTCATTCATAATATTGTTGCACCAAATATTCAATTCAATATGGAAATAATTTATCTTGTTGAACGGAACTCCCGATCAACGAAATTATCAACTGAGCGATAAGGTACACCACGGTGCGTTCTCTATACGTACTATAATGTAAATGATTTACATTCATCTAATCTTGTGTTCTAACATTTACGGTTATCTCCAAACTCAGGTGACCACACCAGATGATAGACTATAATCTTCGTATGATGCTCTCAACGTTTCATAAAGACATTTACACAAAATACCATGTTATTTCACCAACTTTTACAGGTCACAACCTAAACAACAAACAGGAGCAATTTCTTTAACAAAAACAATAATTGAGATACTGACCTTATTCTATTTGGCTGTTTTACACTGTATAAGAAAAAAGAAAAAAGTCTGGACGCAGCAAATGCGTTATGGTAGTGAATATTCATAAAAAAGATTTTAATAACAAATAAGTCTTTTTTTTTTCTTAAAGAAAGCAGGCACAAAATTTGGTTACCAGTATAACCTATATAGTAGAAACAATGTACCATATTTTATCAAAATACTTTATTTTTGGAAAATGTACAAACAGTTTCCGAAAATAAATTTTGAAGGTTCCCGAAAACTGGTTCCTGGCCAACGAACGTTAGGTTAATAGCAAATTGAGTTATTGAAATTTGAAACTTTAATGAAAATTCGCTCCCACAACGCACTTTCTGCGTCCAGTAAAAATTTTGATTTGTTCTAGAAAAGAACAAGCACTTGTGAAACCATGGGAAAAGTCTACGGCTGTATTAAGTATGGAACGGTTTCACTAAGTTAGGGCAATAACAAACAACCAGATGTGCTATTCAAATTGAATTAAGTCTTAGAAGTTTTCATCTCGTCCTTATTAAATTTGTCATACAAAAACTTGCTAAAAAAATAATCGGAATTACACAATCTGATCAGATAACGGCAAAGTGAAATGAGACTAAAGAAAAATTAAAAAAAAAGTGAAGTCACTAACTGAGATTAGAACGCGTCTTATAGGAGTCCATTGTTAAATCAACAGTGCTTTCTTTACCTCTCGGCCATTCTCGGCATAACAGATGTAGCTACTAACAGGTATATACTCTAGTATCTTTTTTTTTCAACGTCTTGATTATTTACACCATACAACTTTTGTTTAAAATTGATTTTTATCTTATATTTTAACGAAATGAAGGAAAATGACGGCTGAGACACAGATCTAGGAGCTTCTTAGTAATTTAGAGCCGTATTTTTAACTCACAAAGCCATAATGTGTACTAATGTACGACTACCAGAATTATCAATTTTGACGTTTCAACTTTTTTTAAACCAGAGACGTTTAATTTCTTTGTCTTTTAACCTATAAATCTGAGTCTTGGTACAAAGGATACTCTTTATGACAGAAACCAGTGCACAAAATTTGGTTACCATAGCTTTTTAATTTTTGAAAATATGATTTTTTTCGAAGGAAAACCGAAAACTTTCCTGGAAAACCTCATCTGATTTTCCTAGCTAACGAACTTATCCAAGCTATTTACAAACGGAAGGTATTCACCAAATTTGATTAAAATCGACCCATTATTTTACATATAAAAATTGAAACTAACCCCGGGTATGGGTTTTAGGAGTCCTAGTTTGCGCTCATTTGAAGAAAATGTTTGCAAAATTCAAAAGTCGGGATCTCCTCATTAGTGCATTTTTTAAAGAAAATTCACTAAAATCGCTAAATTTGTTTTTTCCCGAATAACTGCGGAACCGTTCAGAATTTTACAGATCTAAAATCAGCTCAGGATTATCATTATGAAACTGCAGATTTTTTTTTTTAATACTAGCCTACATCTAACTACTAGAGATAGCACTGGTGAGCTTATATGAATTGACATACTGTTTAGCGTATTTTGTGTCATGGGGCCTAATAAAGGATTTTCGTAGTCCAGCTGTATAGCTGGAAACATAAATGCCATTAAAAATATTCAATTAAGCTTATGACATTAAATAATAGTAGCGCATATTAAAATCAAGCTAACACATGTAAATACACTCGGGGAAATGCTGTTAAACATATCACTACTTTGGACCCAAGGTCGTTTATCAGTTCTGTTTGGCACAAATGTTGCTATAGATATTATTCTTTCTCTTTCGTTATCTAAATAAACTATTTTCTTTTACAGCCTGTCCGTCGTCCAAGTTACATTACCAGACCAGACTACTTACAACAGCAACCAGCTGTAGAATCCCAAACTTATCAGAGACCACAATACGTACCATCCACAACACCAGCATCTTTAATTTACAAACAAAGCATTGCACCGATCACGATAACTCCAAGACCCACAGCACCGACATCAACGCCAAAAGCTCAGCTACCTGCTACCACTTACCGTCCTCAACTTCTTCAATATTCTGTAACACCACGTCCTTCTTTCCTTTATACCAAACAATTACAATCTACAACCAGTCCAGCATTCCTCTACACTCCACGAAGCGGACTACAGTCTTCATCGAGGCCTACGGTTTCACCTCTTGATTTCGCTTCAGAAATACAAAGATTCCAACATGACAACACCATATCACCAACACCATCCCCTGTAATACGGACCACGCCAAAACTGGTAAAATCCACAACTTCATCTTCATCATCACCTGTCTACCAATCAGCCATAGTATTTGATCCAAGCTCTGGTCAATACAAGACACAGCTTTATCAAAGTCTTCCACAAACTGAAGGTGATTTCACAGTAAACCAACGGCTTCAGCCATACGTGCATCAACCCACAAGACAGGTCATCAATATTCAACAGTTGCAACAACAAAGTCCTTTATACGGTAGTTTGAGTAGCTCCTCTTTGAGAAGCTCCCCATTGAGGAGCTCTCAATTAAGTAGCTCCCAGCTGGGTAGCTCTCAACTAAGCAGCTCTCAACTGAGGCAAATACCACAGCAGGCCTACCAACAGCAACAAGCTGAGCTTCAGTTCCAAAATTCAGCTCAATTGTATGCTCAACAACAAAAAGTCAGGTCCCAGCAACAACAGCAACAAAAATCGGCGTCTCAAATTGCAAATCAACCCCAGCCACAAGCTTTATATTACATACAGCCGTCATCAGATCAATCTCCAGCGTTAGCGTCTGGCCAGATCGACGCTTTCTTGAGGGGACATAATATTCAATTTTGATTAATCATCTTAAACCATGAACTGATTCATAAATAATAATCTGCTCGAGGAGAAGCGTGCTACAGTTAGAGGTGATAGTCGGCGACCTCTGGCGTGGCCTCTTGTAGTGAAAGTGATACGTGCTTGATATAATAATGATACTACGGTCACGCCTCAATTATGCAAGCCTAACGATTTTAATGCGTGTCCGTGCGCAGGTTTTTGAATGGTCATCGCGATGTTTGTCACTTCTCACTTGAACTATACGTCGACTCATTAGTAGATACAGGTGGTTCACTAAAAATATACTTACTTGGCTTTATACTTTGTTACGATATAAATCCGGTTAGGAGAAATTATTTTTAAGAAAAATTATTGCATTCTAGTTCTTTGGTTTTAGATTCTCAATCTATAAGAAAGTGGGGATCTACTTTGGAGTAAGTTATATATTTTACCCATTTATATTTCAACATATATACTGCGACCCAAAAAATAAACGTCAGTTAGTTACTATCATTGATGAAACCTTAAAATGGCACAAATAATATGTTGTTTAGGTTAACATATAAGAAAATTACCAATATTAGGTCATTAATATAAGTAAGTTGTCAAAATTAAATACTAATATCCAATAAATCATAAGGAGAACCCAATAATAACCATAATAACTACAAGAAAATATTGCAAAGTAACACAGATTACATCTGAAGCGACGTCTTACTTTCTAGAATTAAAATCGTAATCTTATAAGGTGTTTCATCGGTGTGTTACCTCTGAAAAAAGCAAAACATACGTGTTGCACAAATTTTCCGTGAAAATTACTATTTGAATTAGAATTCAGACGTGTCGGCAACACTGCAGTGTCTCCAGGTGGTTAGTATACACAGCACCACTTGTCCGTCCGAAACTATGTGCAGGAGTTTCATGCTGTAAATATTGAATGGAAAGCACACTTAGTGAAGAGATAGTCATTTGAGGTACCTCAGGGCACTGTGTGGGGACCAATATTGTTATTGATTGGTAAATGATTTGTTTTTTCTAGGAGCCTGTAGCGATGGCACATGTGTTTTGTTTATAAAGATAAATATTGGGACAAACTAAAACGTAAAATTGAAAATGATTTTAAACACACAGTTTTTTTTTTTTCAAGACAAATCATTGACAGCAGATTTTTCCAAGACTTGATACATGCCTTTTACCTCGCTAAAGTCGAATCTACATCCCTAAAATAATCTTCATGTTGCAGATATAGTCTAAAACGTAAAATTTAAAACGATTTGAAATACATACTTCACCTTTTCAATAATCCTTTCTTTCTGATGGCATATCATTAAAGTTTCGAATGTTTTTGCCGTTGTGCTTCCTTTCCGATCCTTACCTTGATATTTAGTGAATTTAGTGATTCGATTTTAGATGATTTCTCGGGTAACTTTGAATCCTGTTTTTCTTAAATATATCTTTACCAGTCAAAGCTTTTTGATTCCTGTTCCTTTCATTTGTTTCCGTTTACCACTGAAAATTAAGTAGTTATGATGTTGTCTTCTCCATCTTTAATTCTGTTTTACCTTGAACTGATATAACAAACGCGAGATCTCTGAGTGTACCTTTTCTTTTTTCATCAGAAATTGAAGATATCTACTTTATAGCAACTTATAAATCTTTTTAATGCTTTTGTCTGGTTGTCCCCTTCTACTAACCCATATTTTGATATTCAATGCATTTGAAAAGTGAACATTATATTATCTTTTTGGTCTTTAAGTCTATTATACCTCTTTTCGGCGTCATATTAGGCGTTTTCTATATCAGAAAGACCTAATAATGACCTTTAAATCTCTATTAGGTAAAGTTTTTATAGTCCATTGTTGCAGAACAAAACAGTAAAACGCTTTCATTTAAGTCTCTTTTTATTCGGGAAAATAAAAAAAATGTCGCAAGAGGCAAGGTCGGGTGAATAGGGGGGATAAGGCAGTGGGGTCATGTCATTTTGGTCAAAAATTGGCGCACAGACAAGGCTGTGTGAACAGTGGCGGTATTGTGGTGAAAAGTCGGGCCGCAAGCTCTCGGGCAGTCTTTTCCAAATTTCCAGGTAAAGAGCCTGGTTAACTGTCTGGTCCTGTGGAACAATCTCTAAGTGGACAACTCGTCTCACATCGGAAAAAAACTCTGCATGGTTTTGACGTTTTATTTTACTTGACGACTTCTTTTTTGCGGCGAGTCGAACAAGAGATCTTTCACTTGCTTGATTGTTGCTTCGTTTCAGTGTCGTAACCGTAGCACCATTATTCGTCACCTGTGATTACAGTGAAATAAATTTTTCAATGCAGAGCATGCTTCCACGCGACCTTGCGGTTGTTCAGCAGTCACCAACCCAGGAACTAATTTAGCAGCCACCTTTTTATCCCCATATCTTCTCTTACAATTCGCTATACTGAACTGCAGGCAGCTCCACAATTTTGTCAATGTTCTCGTGAACTTTTCCAACGTTTTCATCGATTCGAGCTGTGGAAGGACCAGAGCGTTGTTTGTCATCAATTGATATTTCGCCCCTGTTAAAACGGAATAACCACTCAAACACTTGAGTTTTCCCAAGACGTCGACATTGTAGCACGTTTTTAACATTTCAAGAGTTTTTGTGCCAGTTTTGCTAAGCAAGTAGCAAAACTTTATTGGCCGCGACCCCGTTCAGGAGAATCAGCCATACAACAATGACAAGCACACAAAACAATTCTTACGAAAATGAAAACTTGAGACTAGCCGAACGGAACCTTCTTTAGCGACGATACTTGGGTGACTGGCTCAGGAATGGTAGCCCTATACGCACCTAGCGGCAGAATACGGTACTGCAAAAACTTCGCCTACCACAACATCAGTTTGATTTCTTTTGGGTACCCCCTCGTATATGTCGGTAGGTTAGGGGTAACATTAATAAAATTCAACATAATTTGGCTAAACTCTATTTTTATGTGGAGATCATCTTCATGAAGCTCTTGTAATATTGGCATCTTAGAGGAATTACATTAATTCAACTTCAGTCACACTTTCGTGTGATGTTCCTATCTGATATGCCACTGTACGTAATTTCATTGCGGGTTCCCCAGCATGAGTATTTATAACCTTAATTTGAGCTCCTTTATCTAGTACTCAAGTGGATTTTATTTTCTCATTTCTCACTGACTGCAAACTCATTGGTTGAATCCAGAATATATCGATGAATGACGTTTTTTTTCCTTAGGGCTCGTCGCCTCTTTTCCGCCTCGATAGCACCGCAGCCCTTGGCTTCTCGTGCATGCCCTTTGTATTTTCTACTCCACCCATTCCAAAATCACTTTCACTTGAACTAGTCTGCACAGCAATTGGTAGGGTGAAGTTTTATATTGCTATGTCTCCGGTCTAGGCTGACCGTAGATCAGTTGTCTTTTGCGGTCCAGAGCTTTACACACGCACAAGATGTGCTGGGCTGATTCATCCCCTTCGCCGCAGAATCTGCACGCCAGGTCCCCCTAGAACCGCCCCATTTTATGCAGGTTTTTCTTGACAGCCATGTGTCCCGTCAAAAGACCTGTTATGTTCCTGAGCTGTCCTCTGCTAAGATTTCGCAGCTCCATAGCTCTCTTTGGACTGGGTTGCCGTGGGCTACTTAGGGCCTTAAGGGCTGCCTGGCTGTCTGTGGCTATGAGGATCCGCTTGTTGGTGTAGTCCCTCCTCTTATTATGGCGTACATTTCGACTTGAAAGACCGTTGCATGAGCTCAGAGGGAAATACTGTGGCTTACCCTCGGTCCTTCCGAATAAACGCCTGCCCCCGTCCCACGCTCCCTGCCGGAACCGTCCGTGAACCAGAGGAGCGCGTCCCGTTGTAGGCCCGGCGTCTCCTCTCGCCATGCCTCGCGGTCAGGGATTTCCACTGTAAACTTGTTTTCCCTGCAGATTCGCGGGCTCTCAAAGTCTGACTTCATTTCGAGGACGAGCTCCTTCACGATCTCCTGAATTTTGCAGTGGCTCCTGCCGCCTCGGTTGATCTTGCATTGCCGGCTAGTCTGTATAGTCCTAGCCTCCCCCCCCCCCCCCCCCCCCCATGATAACTAAGTGGCCCCCGACTCCCCGACCCCCTACTGGTCTGTGCTTTTAGAATTATCTTTATTACTCTTTCTCATTGCTTCTTTTACTTTGTCATATATTTTGCTTGGTCATCTCTTTTCCTTGCTTTTTCATCTCTTTTTCTGGCTTGCTCTTCTCCTTTTCTCATGGAAGAAAAATATTTTGTTCCGTCATATCTTTTTCTGGATTCTTCATCTTTTTTACCCATTTCTTGTTTGGCTTATTTGTCCCTATTTCTAATTTCTTAGATTGCTGCTTGATTATTATTTTTTGTATATTTATATTTCTGTTTGGCTTCGTCTCTCGGATCCATCCGTGAACCAAACGAGCGCGTCCCGTGGTAGGCCCGGCGTCTCCCCCCGCCATGCCTCGCGGTCGGGTATTAACTTGTTATCCCTACGGGCTCGCGAAGTCTGACCTCATTTCATGCACGGGCTCCTTCACGATCTGCTGAATTTTGCAGTGGCCCCTGCAGCCTGGGTTGGTCTTCAGTCTACCATTGCAGGCTAGTCTATATAATCCTAGCATGAGTTACGTTACGGTTCAGGTTCATTTTATTAAATAGTGATGCCACTATGCAAAACTCCTCCGTAGAGAGTGAATCATTTTACAAAAATATTATATAAAAATAATTTTACTGAATAAACACAAGCTAAACTGAATAAACAATAAAGCAAATATGATATTTCAAAATAGCTGCAATAGGAAATGTTGATCATGTTTTACGGGAGACTTGAAAGATTTGGCCTTATCACTTAATATAAAATAATTTTCATACTTCATTAAGACCATATTCGAAAGACAACGATTCAGACTCTAGTATAAAAACATGAGTAGGTATCTCTTAGCATGTTATGCCTCATTGAAGATCGATAAAATTCAATAGCGGTGCTGTTGGGTTCTAGTATACCTCTATTTCGAAACGCAATTATTCAAGAATTACTTACATAAGAATTAAAAAAACATCTTCGCAAAGGTAACTGAACAAGATTTAAAATAAGCTGACACTTAACCTCCGTTCCTTTTTAAGGTTTTAGCGGTTGAGCCTACTAGCGCCGTGGGTGTTACGCCCGCTGGTGGGTTGATCTAGAAGTGATATAAATCCCACAGAAAACTATCCTTCTTGGTAATGCAATCGACCTATTTGAGGAATTTCAATATTAAATACCGAGGCAGTGATATTAAGGGAGATGTTTTAAAGTTGACCCTGTATACAAACTAAAAAGCACATAATACGAAATTAGTAACTAGTTTATCTAAACCCAATTGAACTATATTACATATCTACCGGTATTGTGAGGTGCAAGTGTCAATATATTTATGTTTTAATATTTAGTAATACCTCCAAAAAGTTTTAATACTTGTAACTATATGAGTAAATTCATCAAATTATGTTTCGTTCTTAAGCGCTCTTTTTGAAGACGACTCCACTTTTCTAAGTCATTATTTTTTAATTTCCATTCCAAACTTTTAAGTAAACATACTACAGTCAATCTACTAAAGATTGTAGATCCCAATAGATCCCCTGTACTTTGTCCTACATAATTTTATTACAAATAAACTGAAAACTTTTTCCAACGACGTTACTATTCATATAAAAGATAGGTCAGAATATTTTTAGTGAAGATTGTAACCTGTGGTAAGCACTGATAAGCACAAAAAAGCTGACGATCGTTTCACTAACCAAGTGAGCATCCTCGGAGGATGAATAATTCTAAAAAATCTGAATAATATTCTGAATAATTCAGATTTATTCATCCTCTGCTGATGCTAACTTGGTTAGTGAAACGGTCGTCAGGTATTTTGGAATGTGTTTTGGTGATTTGAGTTCTCCAAGTGTGCTTATAGGTCAGAATGTAGGTTCTAACAATTTCTCTAATCTATGTCCTCCACTCCTTGCCTATATACATATATATATATATATATATATATATATATATATATATATATATATATATATATATATATATATATATATATATATATATATATAATTGTTTAGGAAGCGGAGGATATTTTAAGGAATAAACTCGTCGAACTAGGCGAATGTAGACATAAGTAACGGTGTAATTATAACTTTAATAAACTCACATAACTTAACAATGTTACTACTAACTAACTGAATGAATTTTAACTCGGACTGTTTACATCGTGAATCTTAATTTACCAGTGTCATTATGTTTACATAATTAAATTACAAGTGTCGCGTCTTTACATCTTAAGCAATCTAAATAACTGTCTCTCAATGTTTATCAACAAATACTACTTACAGTTTTTTAATCAGTTTGCGTCCTCCCTAAATTGCAGACTTCAGCAGTCCTGCGTTCCTTGTACGCTGCAATTTTACCTTGTTTACTATTTACATAAGAATGTAATAGTCTCAATGCCAATGTCGTCGATACAATTATGACCTCTAATTATGTGCAATATTTACATTACTTAGTGTAGATAATTTTCCTAAAACTAATTTCACTTGTTATTTTACTGGTCTTAATAATCATGTTTCTACGGTTGCCAGTACTCTTCTGCAAACCCTATTATTTTCTAAACAATAGTATTATAATAATTAATTTATCTATGCAGAATATTTTACTAGCAGTAAAATATTTTTAATTGTGGCTGGGAAGTATTATTTTCTTGTCGGTTACAAAAAAGCATAATGTGATTCCCAAGACTCTGCTGATCGTAACGAAGTCAGAACCATTCAAATCAGTTTAGGTGTTGCCAAAATGTGAATACATGAAAATACAGATAGAGAAAAGAAATAACATCATGTCGCATTCAAGATCCCATTCCTTTTTAAAGCCGGTTAAAAAATTTAATCTTAAAGGCGTTTTAAAGACAGTCTCCTGTGGGGGATACTCAAAATTTGAAGTTTAAGACAAGAGAAACGTGTCTGTTTTTAGTGAACCACCCGTATATAGTGTTTTCTTCAATTGTGTACCCCCAATCAATGTTTATACATTCCTTTCAAGGTCGCTCGCTCTCATATAATTATTATTGCAATTCCGTATGTCTGACCTTGTTAAAAATAAGAACGTGTTTTATTTTGTTTTTATTTACGTATGTTTCATTCTTATGTGCCTTAAAAGTCACTTATTACTGTATTGTGTATCAAAATTGTTTGTTAAATGTAGGCTACGGTGATTGAATGCTGACTGTTAGTACCAGTATTTTGTACATATTACCTATAATCCTTTACTTTATTTAATATTTTTCTAGTTTTTTCTACATTTAATTTTTTTATGTTATGGTATTATTGTGTTGCTGTACGTTCGAAATAAATTATGTACATATTAATAATATCTTGTTAGTCATTGATTACCGTTATCGAATTCCGCGGCAGGTCTAGATGCTTGTTGCATGATTTCGTTAGGAATTTGTTTATAAATAGCATTTAAATATTGTACTCGCTCTATTAAAAATTATAAGAATCAAAATTACTAAATCTTTTATAGAGGTACTCCTTCAGAATTGTTAAATTAAATCAAATTGACAAGTTCAAGAACAAGCTTTAGAAACTTTACTTTCAAAAAAGGTCGAGATGCACCAAGTGCGTCATTTTAGTGAATTTTCATAAGAATTGTGGTCTACTAGTACGGCATCGTAAATTAAAATTAAGTTTAAACAGACCTAATAGTTTGCGCTAGAAATTTTTTGAAAGTCTTGCTATTAATACTTCTCTATTATCATATATATATATTTTAGGCAATTTTCATTGAGAAAATGCACTATTAGAAAGACCAAAGTCTATAGGATTCAAATCGGGGGATCTTGGTGGCCATGCTACTGGAGCACGATGACCTGTCCATCGATGACCGCATTTTTCCGAGAGGTACTTCCTAACATCACCCGCAAAATGCGACCGTACACCATCGTGTTGGAACCACATTATATTTCGAACTAACACGGGAAATAGTTTGGGAAGATCGTTTATCAGAAAATTTAAATATGACACGTTATTCAGTCTATGTATCAGAATAATTGGACCAATAGTTTCATTTCCAATTATACCGACCCAAATATTTACAGAATTACTGATTTGTGATTTTCCTCAGACCAGTAATGCATGTAAATTTATAATTGGTTCGTCTGTAAAAAAACACGACGAGAGAAATGTTGTTTATTTTCCAACTTATTTAAAAACCATTGACAAAATTCGTGTCTAGTCTTATAATTTTTTGGTAAAAGTTCTTGTACACGTGTGTAGTGGTACGGTTTTAATTGTTGCTCTTGCCAGATTCTGCGTACAGACGATGCGGATATAATTCTTATTTCGTTAGAAACGAGTCTGGTACTTGTAGTAGAGTTGAGCTCCACTACATTGAGACTTGACTCTTCAACTTGAACAGTTCATCGCTATCTTCTGCGTCTAGAATTACATTTCAAAGATTTTAAGGCACCGGTTTCCCTTAAAAGTCTGCAGATATGTTCAAAAATATTTTTCTGGGTGCTATTCGTCCAAGAAACCTATCGTGATAAATTCTCGCTACTTCTCTTCCATTTTGTATCGCTTCACCAAAAACTAATAACATATTGGTTGATACAGCCAAGGTATAATTGAAAAATGACATGTTGAAGCAATAAACAGCATCTATCACTTTGAAAAGTAAACAATAGCCACCTGATTTTTTGTTCACCCCTGGGCATATTCAATACACTATGTAACACAACATAATTGCATGTATCTCCTAAATGAGATGAAAATCGACGAAATATTAAGAAACAGTTTTTAACAGACACTAGAAGACCTACATAACTATGCTAACAAAGGAAAAAATCAGTGTGGCACAGGTTTTTTTTTTTTTTTTAGAAAATTATTAGAGCGATAGCACTTACGCACGGCCCTGGTGAAGCTGTCCACATGTTTTAGCAGTGAAATATGTATTATGTTAAATAACTTTTACCCTCCACATTTAATTTGGATTGCTAAGTCATTTTGGAGAAATTTGGCACAAACCGAAAAAATCAGCATTTTAAATATTTTTATAAATATTTTCTACCATAACGCACTTGCTGCACTTAGACTCTTTTCAACTATCAATTACCGTTACTAACAGTTGTTTTATGACGAGAATAGTGTTAATTGAAAATTCGGTATAATGACCTATCTATTAGTAAATTTTCTTAAAGAAAGTTCTGTAAAAAATGTCTGCTGCGAAGTAGGATTTTAGAATCAAAGGTGACAAAGTTGTCCGTACGTTTTAAAGAAACATTAGCTCTTGATTTAAACGTACAAAATCTAGACACTTTGTTGTTCCTACCGCATAATAACGTTATTCAACGAAACAAAATATTTACATGCACAGGGCGGAAATCTAACCCGCGCCGCTCGCGTAGCATGCCAGCATCCTACCACTAAACCACCGATGTTGGGTAATATATCTTTCGACTGGTTAGTCCGCTGGTCGTTGAAACACATTCGACTGTTGCGACCTTAGATAACCTTAAAATTTCGCTAATGAGCATGTAGTTTCTGTACATTATTTATACAGTAAAGCAAAATAAGAATTTTAGTGACCCAGTTGCGACAATGTACATATCCAGCTTAAGCATCAATAGTTCTTATTTTTAAGTTTGAAGATAAAAAACAAGCTACATTTCTCTAGAGACCTGAGCCTTTTGTGTACAATGTTTATTCCATTCAATCTTTTGATTCTTTTGTATCTTGTCATATTGTTATAATATAACACTAACTAAATGTCATTACTTTCTAATACGCCATTTATAGAAAACGGCTGATCCACAAAGGGTTGCGAAACGCGTTAAATTTTGACGAAATAATTAAGGAAAATGATACATATCAGTTCGAACTACGTTCTTATTTGGAATCTAAAAGACCTGAAATTTAGAAAACTTATTCTTGGATACCTATTCTAAGTTCTTCTAGAAAAGTATGAAAACACTATTTGTAACTAAGTGAAGATTGGAACCTGTGATGATCAGTGTTAAGTATACTTGAAGAACCCAAATCACCACAACACATATACGATCGTTTTACTAACAAAATTAGCGTCATCAGAGGATTAAAAAATCTAACTGCTTTCTACTACAACACCATCTATTTACATTGCTTCTTAGGTAAGAAACGATACCAAGACAGATATTTAAATCGCAGGTATATTTTCTGTGTATTGTATTTTTATTGCCGAACGATGTTATTGAATTACCTTTTTTACTTGACCTGTCAGGTTTCGGAATGTTTATCTGATTCAAAGAGAGATCGCTAGCAGGGGATTGGATATAAGTGGCGCTCGATTTAAGGAACTTTTGTTTTTTATTGCTCTAGAAATATAAATACTCTCATATGCATCACGCATCGCTTGCTGTCTAACATTTTTGATAAGTTTCAGCTTTTCTTATTAATGTGGTGCCAAATATGTTGTGCCACGCATGACTTGTCTACACTATCGTATCTCAAATGTGCCAAATGTTCCCGAAATCCAGTCCCTATTGTTCTCTTAGTCTGACCAATGTATTTAAGGTTACAGTCTTTACAAAAAATCTCATAGATACCCGACATTTCAGTGGCTTTATCTTTATGTTTCATATTACCTAACAAATTTCTTAAATTATTTTTTGGTGAAAAAGTTTGCTGCAAATCGGTTTTCTTAAAAATACTCTCAAAACCCCTTGTCATACGCGGCTCAAAAGGTAGGCAAACTATTTTTTTGCCTATTTTATCTTTCCTGAATGTCGTGCATTTTGCTAACATTTTCTTTGTTCTGTGTCTATTAATTAATTTTTCCACTAAGCAATCCGAATATCCGTTATATTTAGCCACGTTTTTGGTGTACTCTAATTCTATACTATATCTAAACTATAAGTTTAGAAGTCAACAATCAACTTCCTTTTCTAGATGTACTAGTTATTAAAAGTAATGGCTATCTTGAATTCGATGTCCACAGGAAGGTAACTACCACTCTAAGTAACATTCCAAATTACTCACATCATACGTTTGCACAAAAAGCGGCCGAATTAAATTTCTAAGTAAATAGATTAATACATTTTCCCTTAAGTAAGAGTAGATATGGTATAGTATTAAAGTACATCAAAAACGTGGCTAAATATAATGGATATTCGGATTGCTTAGTGGAAAAATTAATTAATAGACACAGAACAAAGGAAAAGCGGAATGCACGACATTCAGGAAACACAAAACAGCAAAAATTTGTTTGCTTACCTTTTAAACCACGTATGACAAGGGGCCGTGAGAGCATTTTTAAGAAAGCCGATTTGCATCTAACTTTTTCGCCAAAAAATAATTTAAGAAATTTGTTAGGTTAGAAAAATAAAGGTAAAGCCACTGAAATTTCGGGTATCTACTAGATAGACTGTAAATATGGTAAACTTAACTACGTTGGGTAGACTAAGAGAACCATAGCGACTAGATTTCGTGAAAATCTGGCACGTTTGGAATACGGTAGTGTAGACAAGTCATGCGTGGCACAACATTTTTGGAATAATAACTACAACATTGATAAAGAAAAGCTAAAATTTATCAAAAATGTTAGACAGCAAGCGATGCTTGATGCATATGAGAGTATTTATATTTCTAGAGCAATAAAAAACAAAAGTTCCTTAAATCGAGCCGCGCCACTGAACCCCAGTCCTCTGCTTGCGATCTGTCTTTGAATCGGATAAACATTCCGAAACATTTCAGGTAAAGTAATAAAGGATATTCAATAACCTCGTCTGGCAATAAAGTTACAATATACAAAAAATGTATACGTATTTTAAATTTTAGAAATTTAAGCGTGGGCAGCAATAGACCTTAGGTAGCAGGAACGGGATTAAAATAGCCCAATCACTAGATAACCTAACATAACCTACTGGAAGACTCATAGTTGCGACAACAAAGCTACATCCTCTTTAGATGAAAATGGTACCTTTCAGTACATTTTCTTAAAAAAAAATCACTAACGAGGAGATCCTGACTTTCGAATTTTGAAACAATTTCTTGAAATGATCGCGAAATAGGTCCCCTAGAACCCACCTCTATGGTCAGTTTCAATTTATATATATATATATATATATATATATATATATATATATATATATATATATATATATATATATATATATATATATATATATATATATATGTGTGTGTGTATGTATGTATGTATATATGTATCACACCGATAACTCAAAAAATACTGGTCCGATTTTAAGCAAATTTGGCACATACCTTCCTCGGCCCAGTGTTTCCTTTCGAAAATAAATTATATTTCTGGAAATAATAAAGTAAGGGCAACTAAATTTGGTACGCTGGTTTCTGTCATAAAGTGTATCCCATGTACCAAAACGGATCTCTATCTTGAAAAACAAGAAATTTAGAAGTAAATTAATTTTTACTTAACTAAACCTGATTCAAGAAAGTTAAAACGTTAAAATTGATGAGTACGAATGTAAATGAAACGTACTACAAGAAATGACTAACAAGCTCCTAGATATGTCCCTAAGTCGTTGTTTTCCTTGATTTCGTTAAAATATGAACAAAAAATCAATTGTAAATCAAAATGGTTTCGTGTAAATTGTAAATCGTTGAACAATTAACACGTATTATGGGATATACCTGCTAGTAAATATAGGTCGAGCCCAGGTCAGTGGCCTTAGTCTCTGTACATCGGATAGTCGACTCCTACTTTAGTTTTTATCAATTTTTTTAGTCACATTTCACTTTACCGTTATCTAATCAGATTGTTGTTATTCCGATAAATTTTTAGCGGGTTTTTGTATAAAAAATAGTTTGATAAAGAGGAAATGAAAGTCTTAAGACTTAATTCAATTTGAATGGCATATCTGGTTGTTTGTTCTTGCCGTAACCGTTCCATATTTAATACAGTCGTAAAGTTTTCCCGTGGATCCACACGTGCTTGTTTTAGTGATTTTTTTAAATCACTAACAAGGAGATCCCGATTTTGAATTTAGAAAAAATTTCTTCAAATTAGCGCAAACTAGGCCTCCTAAAACCCATATCCAGGGTCAGTTTCAATTATATATATATATATATATATATATATATATATATATATATATATATATATATATATATATATATATATATATATATATATATATATATATATATATATATATATGGTGAACAATTTACCAAAATTTAGGTCTGTAAGTTTAAAGACAAAAAAGTTAGAGGCATTTAAAGGAAAAAATTGGGGTTTTCCTCAAAACGTAAAAAGTTCCGATCTGAACCGTCAAAATTGGCAAAGAACCTGAAAGAAATACGGATTATGTAGGTAGTGTTCTGCAAACCCTTAAGTTTCAGCTTCAACTATCATTGCCCTTCATTTTAATAAAATATTTCCAGAAAATTCATTTCAGATAGACACTTTTGCTGATGCTTTGGAAGTAGTTTTAGTTGAGTTTATGGTTTAACGGTCTATCATTTTTAGCTCATTTAGAAAAAATTCGTTAATGTGGAGACCGTGGTTTTTGAATTCTAAAAAGATTTCTTCAAATGAGCGTAAACTAGTCCCCCTATAATCCATATTCAGGTTTACTTTCTGTTTACATATATACAGGGTGACGCATTTCTACGGTAAAGTTCAATATAATTGTTAGTATGCAAGATACGAGAAAAAATTCTATACGTTACCTATAGATTGTCTTGAACTGCACATTATAAAATTATTTTGACAATAACAGGATGGCCGATAAGTCGTTGGTGATACCTACAATTTTTTAACATTCCTTATTGCATTTTTGCATTTTTCATCGAAATATGATGCATGTTTGTAAAAAAAATCGAGACGCTTCAAAATTCAATAACGCAATTTGCTATTAAGCTAAGGTTCATCAGCTAGGAAACGAGTTTTCTCGGAAACGTTTTAAGTTTATTTTCGGAAAATTTTTGTACATTTCAAACAAGTTACTTTGATAAAATATGGTACATTGTTCCTACTATATAGGTTATACTGGTGAACAAATTGATGCCGGCTTGCATTAATGAGACATATTTGCTATTAAAAACATTTTTATGAAAATTGACTTCCATAACGCATTTGTTGCGTCCAGACTTTTTTGCTTTTTAATCAGTTATAGTGTAGGTCTCTTGGGTATCTATAAATCAAATTGGTACCAGTGTTATTTTTATAGCAATCTACTTTTGATATTAATTTCTTGACAACTTACTTAATATAAAACAAGTCTAGTTAGATATAACCTTATACTAACAGTAAATACCTACGTAAAGAAAGAAAAAGTTGCGGAAGATATATTGTCCAGTTTAGGAAACGCACGGTTTTAGTACATATATGTCATGCTATTGCATATCTATATAGGTAAACAACCAACTACTTTCTTTTGTTTTCCATATAGGCAACCATAGTGAAACTGAATGGTGGAGAAATTATTCATTCCGTCTAAATTCATTATTGCAGTTTGATAGCCGCATTTGTGTCAATAACACACAACAGGTGACACATTGCGTAGCAAATTACGAGCTATTTGAACTGTAATTATTAGGAAATCATTAGGTTTATAAGAAAGCTGAAGTTTTTCAACCAATGTCACGATTTACACTGCCCGACTACATGCATATCAATTTCCTAATTGTAGAAAGCAATTTCAGGGATTAAAAACAACGTGTCTCAAATAAAGAACTTAGAAATTACTGGTTTCTAATAATAATTATACAGAAACAAAAGAAATGTTAACAGTTTTTACTAAGAGGATTAAGAAACATAAATATATAGTAAGATTAGTTTTAGCTATCGTAGCTATAATGAGTGGATTACTATGTAGGTCAAACGTCAATAAATTACCGTGTGACTCACAATAATTGCCATTACTACTACTACTACTACTACTTCCCCAGGGGCACGCGTTTTGCGAGTTCGCATATGCATGCTGAGCCTGGTTGGTAAGTTACTGGTAAGACTCGTCAGAAACAGACTGGAGATAGAAATAGAGCAGAGTGGAGGCCTTTCTGACAACCAATATGGATTTAGAAAGGGACGTTCTGCAATCCATGCGATACTCAGAGTGGTCAGTTCTGCGAAAAACTGTAAAAGTACGTGGTTCATTTTGGTGACCTTGGACGTCAATAATGCTTTCAACTCGGCCACATGGAGCCTGATAGTTAACAAATTAGTAAACAGGGGTATGTCTCAGTATCTGATTAATATGGTAGAGAGTTACCTGTCCGACAGGAATATCCGTGTGACTAAAAACACAGAAATAGAAATGACGGCAGGTGTCCCGCAGGGCTTAGTTCTGGGACCTCTTTTGTGGAATATGCTCTACGATGACGTCCTAGGGTTGCCACTTCCGGAGGGTGCAACGACTGTTGCTTATGCAGACAACCTGGTGTTGCTGGTGGAAGCAGATGACGACCAAGAAACGAAACATAATGTGAACGAGTCTTTATCCATGATAAGTACATAGATGGACAAAAACAACTTGTCTTTGGCCCCACAAAAAACCGAGGCTGTTATTGTGAGGGGACCGCGTAGAAGGGAACATGTCCATTTTGAGATCCTCGGGAGAGAGATCGTGCCTGTTAAATATCTCCGATACCTCGGAGTAATCCTAGCCGAAAAGGTGGCTTTTGGAGAGCACATTAAACGCGTGGTGGAGAAAGTTGGAAAAAATATGTCGGCACTGACAAGAATGCTTCCCAATTTGGGGGGACCTAGTGCTCCCAAGTGACAAGTAATGTGCAAAGTGGTTCAGTCCGTACTACTCTACGGTGCACCGGTCTGGGTCAGGGTACTAGAGGCTCAAAGAAGCAGGGAAAAAATGTTGGAAATGCAGAGAAGAGCTCTACTCAGAATTGCTTCCGGGTACAGAACAGTGTCGGCGATGGCAGTGCAAGTCATCACGGGTATGCCACCTATATTCTTGTTGGGTGACGAAAGACTACGCCTGTTTGGGTTGCCAAATGCACAGCTTTCCATCGTGAGAAGACAGTAAAGGATCATAACTCTCAAAAAGTGGCAGAGAATTTGGGACGGCCACACCAGTACTGCAGCTTGGATCAAAACGCTGATAAGGGACCTCTTATCCTGGATAGAGTGTTGACACAGGAGGCTGGATGATTTCATCACTCAGTTCCTTATGGGACATGGGGTCTTTAGACAGTACCTAAGGAGGATGGGAAAAATCGAAAGTGAGGCCTGTATATACTGTGGCTCCACCGACACAGCTAAGCACGGTGCTCTATTGCAGTCAATGGAGAGAGTGGAAACAGGAATTGGTTGGACAACTTGGTATTACACTAAGTAGGGACAACGTGATGGGGTAAATGTTGGAGAGTAGTGAGAAGTGGGGCAAAATATCCCTATTTGTCAGAAGGGTCCTTCTTAAGAAAGAGAGCTGATGGGACCGAGAGGGAGACAACACCATAGGCACCGAACTCCTCATCCTGCACTGCAGGGAAGGGAGATGTAGGTAGACACGTTAAGAAGAAAAGACAGCCTTTAACCCATGATGTTATGTCATAATTGTAATAATTCCGGGGTTACGGGCGGTTCGTAAAGGCCACTTGAGCCACCTGCTGGTGGACAACGTCCTACTTAAAAAAAAATAATGACTACTACTACTACTACCCACCACGCCACTCCCATAAAAGAGTATGCACATCACCAAGCCTATGCTATTCACTAAGTTCAGATTGGAACCTGTGATAAACACTGATAACTACCTGAAGGACTGTAAATATTTTTTGTGGCAGCGATAACGCATTTCTTATCGCTGTATAAAAACATACAAGATATACTCACAGCCTTTAATAAAACTACTCAATAAATATATACATTCCTATTTACATATATTACATCTTTCCCCCGTGGAGGAATCTGAAGATGATTTTTAAAAGCAAAGCCTCTCCACAGCTTTTCGCTCTCTCTTACTTTGTCTAGGTACAACCGGTTCATCTTCAGTCACCTCAGAAGAGGCCTTATCAGATTATTTTACATTCTTTTACAATTTCACTTTACACTAGCGTTGGCAATTCTGCAAAGCCTTTAACTATTTCATCATTTTGTCCTGTATCTTGATCTTGATGAAAATCATTGTCACAATTCAACGCTGAGATCACTGGTTTGACCCTTAACATCTAAACTACCATAGGTTAGAATTTGATTCAGATGACGGTGCCAAGTTTTATTTAATTCAGGAATAAAAACTAAATATGATCTTGGGCCAATCTTTTTTGTTACTTTCCCCTTTATCCAATTTGTTTTTACATTTCTATAATCTTTAACCAATACAGTATCCCCTTTATTATAAATAGTGTCTTTTTTCTTTATAGTATTTTGTTTGTGAATTCATTCTAGCCTGTACCCTCCTCCTTAAATGCTCTTTATCAAATTGTGTAACACCTTTGTTATTTTCAGAAACTTTGCTAGGTAAAAATAAATCAAATCTGTTACATAATTTACGATCCTTATTAAAATGACCTAATTTTTAACTAAATACTGCCGGAAATTCTTTATAGAAACTTTTTACAATGGATGCATTATCATTATGGTTTTCTGATTCTATTTTGTTAATATTCAAATTGAATTTATTGAAAAAACATCTGCCTAATAATGCTGGTCCGCCATTATTTATTATGTACAAATATAAATAATCATTTATTCCATTATAATTAACATTTACCAATATTTTTCCAGTAGGTATAATTTTTGTAAGTAGTTAAAATTTTATCTGTTTTGAGCAATGTTAAATATTTAAAATAGTTTTCATTAATTTCGCTTGAAATAACACTGACAGAGGAACCGGTATCTAACTCAAATTCTAAGTTATAATTATTTACCTTTACATGAATAATAATAGGATAATTTTTACAGGTAGAATATATTTCAAACACATTTTCAACATCATCTGTTAATTCAGATAACAAGAAATTATGATTTTGTTTAAATAAATCTGCACGTTTGTTACATTTAATCGCTAAATGATCTTTGAGTCCACAGTTTTTACAAATATAATTTCGATACCTGCATGGTGTCGTATGATTTTTACCACACGTCGAGCATTCCACCTTTCTTGCACACGAAGTGAAGTTGGGGCTGTCGGAATACCGGGTCGTCGACGAACCTTTCGATGCTTGGTGCCTTGTCCACTGTTCAGGGAATGACATACCTTTTGCTTGCTTTTCGCTCACTGGAATTTGAACTGCCTTGCTGTCTTTCCCTGGGTTGATATTGTGACTGTGGTTGAATTTTGAAAACTTCCGATTCCCTTTTAATTGAAACTTCATACTTTTTCTGACTGCTTGTTTTTTTATTACTTGCAATTTCCAATGCTTTTTCCAATGTTAGAGTTGTTGCGTCTCTTCGAATAATCTGTTCAAAATAACACCTTTTTCCAAATCCATTATAACTCCATCTCGTATCATAGTAGAAAGTTATGTTTGAAACTCACACTTCGCTGCTAATTGCCTAACTCTTGCGTACCACTCAGCAATGGTTTCATTTTTATCTTTCATTGCACTATAAAATTTTTGTCTTTCAGGACATACTTTGACGGTGAAAAATTCTTATCAAAATGCCTGATTATCACTTTGTAATCTACCGTTTCTGGTTGTAACGGAACACATAAATTATATATTAACTGGTAACTGCTTTCTGTGCAACAATTCAATAACACTGTCCTCTTTATTTCATCTTCGCTTATTTTATTTGCAATAAAATACTGATTTAACTGTTCTTTGTATATCTTCCACTCACATAAACTGGGATTAAATTCTCTTAAATGCCCAATGCTCGTACTTGTTGCCATTGTTTTACTTAACAGAGTACCTACTGCGTTTTTAACAATTTTACACTTTTTACCTTTTTTTTAAACTATTTTTCCCAATTTGAGTCACTTATCCTCGTCGCCATTTTTATGTAACGTTTTGTGGTGGCTTTTTACAAGTAAATTAAATACCTATTAACCCCAAATGAGCTTTTTTCTAAAACGTACATTAACATAATACAAATCGCTTTTAGTAAAACTTACTGCTACTACAATTCACGACCATACCTGTAAGACTGTGAATATTTTTGGTGGCGGCGATAACGCATTTCTTATCGCTCTATAAAAACATACAAAATACACTCACAGACATTAATAGAACTACCCAATAAATATATACATTCCTATTTACATATATTACACATCACTAATTGCTCTATAGTTATTTCTTAATTGCATAAAATTTGTCTTTCTTACTATATTAATGCATCGCCTACCACTATTTCGCTTTTGGTGACAATTTTGTTATTTAAATGTGTTTTAAGAACATTCTATCAGAAAAAACATAAATTTACTTTATTAATAATTTCAAAAGCTTTCCTGAAAGCTTGAAACTTAACCTTTATAAAACCAGAACCCTTCTTCTAAGTGATTTTACAGTATAGGTATTACACAAATGCTTTTAGAGATAATTATTAAAACTTTTATACAGCAATTTAATTGTTATAGTGATGTCTGACTAGATAGAGATAAACGCTTTTATACAGTCAAAATACAACACTTTTATGATTTATTATCCAAGTGGATCTCAACATCAAATTAAAAAAAAAAATGTTAGATTATGGGTCTTTTAAAGCAACAAATGAAATTATTCATCAGTAAGTAAGAGTTAGCAGTTAATTATTCTTTCGTTTAATTTTAAAAAAAAAACATGGATATTTCGATGTGGAAAAAAGTAAAACGTACTGGTTACTTTAGACGGGGAGTAAAATCAAGAATAGAACAAATCAAACAATTTCAAAATATCCATGTTGTGCAAATCGGAAATACCTAGGAAAATAAGGAATGTCCATCAAAAAATGTATTATATACTGAAATTTCTCCCCTGGAATCATTTACAAATGTGAACGATGAGTCGGTAAGTGTCGAAAAACACCAAAATGATTCAGATTACCCCAAAAAGATTTAAATTTTTACAAAAGGATTTTAGTTTGCAAAATTTAAGATTAAAATATATTTTGTATTTGAACACATTTGCCTTTGAAAAAATAATTTTGTAGTTGAATCAATTTTCATATCAGGAAGTAGGTATTATTATATTATAATCCTCGCCCAATAATAAAATGTTCCTTGCAGCCCTGATTACGTCATGAATAATATATTCTTGCCAGCTTCGGCGGAAAACAATTCGGCACCACTGGAATTGGTTTCCCAGCAGTATATATATATATATATATATATATATATATATATATATATATATATATATATATATATATATATATATATATATAGGCGCATTGAAAACGAAACAGACCGATTTACATCCAGAGAATTTTTTTTAAGAAACGCTGAAACACGTCCATTTTAATATTGAGGGGGACATCTTTTGACATAAAACTCAACTTTGTCACTTCAACCTCTTAAGGGTGGTGATAACAACCCTTATATTTTAAATAGGGAACATGGGTCGAGTGTTATATCATTTGAAAGCTCTTTCTTATCTGAATTCAGCACACTAATTTTTTTGGAAGATTTATTAATTCGTTTAAAAATTATTCACAGTTGAAGATGCAAAAACGCATTTCACTTATTCCGATAAGAAATGTGCTGATAGTCAATGTTTTGTTGGTTTGTAAACAAAAAATTTACTATCAGAACATTTCTTATCGGAATGAGAGAAATGCGGTTTATTATTTAAGTTTATCGGTCGGTTTGATACTTGATAGTACTACCGAAAATTAATTTCACAATGGTGTATTCTGTAGAAAAAAGAGTTGAAATAATTACTCTTTTTTATCAAAAACGATGACTGTTCCAATCGTACCTCAAATTTGCTTAATGAACGACATCCGAACAGACATTTTAACAGAAAATGCATTTTGGAGTTAGTTGCAAAGTTTCGACAAAGTGGTTCAGTAGCCAACAAAAAACCGGATCCTGAACGTGAATTTCCGGTTAGAAATGAGACTGAGATTGAAGTTTTAGGACAAATTGCTGCAGACCCAACTTTGAGCACGAGAAAATTGGCCACTGTTTCAAACATCAAAAGACGAACTATTCAGCGAATATTGAAGCATCATAAATTTCACCCGTATAAAATTCATCTTTTACAACAACAAAAAATGTCACGACATTTCATGACAGTATTTTCAGTGAGAGGGAAGGTACCCCAACAGATCTACCAGAGGAACAGAGCGAATGCACCCTTTTACTGTCCAGGTCACCAGACACAGAACATTTTGTTATGCCCGCTCTTTTGTCCCGAGGACTTACAAGTTTTGGAATTCCTTGCCGGCAAATGTTTTTCCTTCTCCTCCGAACCTCCACACCTTCAAGTCCAGAATTAACAAGTTGCTTCTTTCCTCCTTGTCGACACCGACGGTACGATAGTATTTAGGCTGTGACCCCTCGTAGTGTGTTGTTGAAATTAAAAAAAAGAAAGAATACAAAAATAAAGATATTAAGGACTTTACTCAGATCATTCCTTAAGTAACAACGAAACACTGTTAAATTATTATCATGTAACTATTTCAGCAATGTCACTTCAAAATAACTATTTTTAAAATTAATAGTTTGTAAATGGCCTTTGTTTGCTTCCTTTTTTTGTCCAGAAGGGTTTCAGATGAAAAAATAGAGGAAGATTAATTTAGTTTAAAATAGAGTCACTGGTATGCTTAGTTTGTAACATGTTACACGTTTTACAACCTTGCCCACGCTATAAAGTTCATTAATACAACATTCTAATATTTGTTTACTGAAGGGACTTTGCCGACATAAGCTGACGTCATAACCATCGACTCGACTTACCAGGATCATATTCAATGAAATATCTCAGTCATCTTTCTGAAAATCATTTTCAAAATTAAGACGGTCAATATAATAATGGGCTGAAGAGGAAGCAGCATGCCTAGATGGGCTACCCTTCTTATTTTGGGACCTCATCCCACGCCAATTTAAGGCACCTGCTCCGCACCATCCAACATCCGCTTATATAAGTTACACCATCATGATAACAAGAATAACAGCAATGGACCATCAGTAACTTGGAGAGCCCGCTGAAGTCAAGTCAACAGAGACCTGCTCAAGTCTCGCAACGGTCTGGACAGCCTTGAATGACTCCTATGTATTTTCAGAGGCCCTGTTGGCCCTAAGAAGCTGAAGGACTATGCTTCTTCACATGGCCCACATGAAACATCACCTGGGAAACAAAGCTAAGTCACTGGCTCATCTGTTTTCCTTTTATCTTGTTTATTTGAAACTCATAATAACTGCCGCAGGCAATTATTTTACTAATTTACAGTTTGCGTTATACAGAGTCATTTTTATCAATAAACAATCATAACTGAGTCTCGATTTTTATTTGTGTGTTCGAAATCACCAAATTATAAGTGAGGAAGCCCGCGTTTTAGTGATTTTTCTTTAAAAAAAATTCACTAATGAGGAGATCCCGACAAGAGAAGAGAGCATCTTTCGTACCTTTTTAGTTTTGAAAATGATATTAGTCATTTTTTGTCGCGCATAAAATGACTGATATAATTTTCAAAACTAAAAAGGTACGAAAGATGCTCTCTTCTCTTAATATCAGGAAAGCCTCTGGCCTTGACGAGATCCCAGCAATTGTTCTCAAAAAAATGCGCACCATAACTTGCTCCTGTCCTGACTCGTCTGTTTCAGACATCTTACAATAGAGGCATATTCCCTAGTAACTGGAAAACTGCTCGAGTACAACCCATCCCCAAGAAAGGATTCAAAGTCCTTCCTAGCAACTACATACCTATTTATCTCCTTTCAGTCGTCTCTAAAGTGATGGAAAAGTATATAAACACCGAATTACTAAAATTTCTTGAAAAACACAGTCTAATCCACGACAGGCAGTACTGATTCCGTCAGCGCCGATCAACTGCCGACCTCCTTTCCTTTGTCACCCATTCTTGGAACAAGTCTATGGAACTACACGGTGAATCCCAAATTGTCGCTCTAGATATATCCAAAGCATTCGACCAGGTCTGGCACGCAGCGCTGCTTAATAAACTACCGACCCATGGCCTACCACCAAAACTCTGTACGTGGACAGCAAATTCCCTCTCCAACCGTGGATGGCCATTCCTCTAAACTATATACAATTAATGCAGGAGATCCTCAAGGTTCAGCTTTAGCTCCTACTTTATTTCTTCTCCACATCAATGACCTCCTCTCTAGCACATCCAACCCAGTTCACAGCTACGCGGACGACAGCACCCTCCACTCAAATATACAATATTCTAAGCCTGTCCCTTTAGCCCAATTAGATGAGGATCGCAGACTCATGGAGGGTTCTATCTCCGTGGATCTCCAAAACATATTAGACTGGGGAAGTAGAAATCTTGTACAATTCAAGTAGGTATTGGGACACTTGGGCCAGACAGTGACGTCACAGGTAGTGGGGGTAGGAGTGGGGGTAGCCCCTCCCCTAGCCCCACCCCTTGTGGCCACGCCCCCAAGATGGCGTCCAGCCACGCCCCCAAGATGGCGCCCAGCCACGTCCCCAAGATGGCGGGACCCAAAATGGCGGACTTGGGCCAGACAGTCACATTTACATTTAGCCTTGTTATGTAACCTGTAAACATTCTAAGGTCATTGACCTGTCTAGGAAACTTTGGCCAGACAGTGACGTCACACGACTTGGGCCAGACAGTCACATTCCAAAGTGTCTAACCTATTACTTCAAATTATTATATTTTGAAAAAAACCATTTGGAGCAGGTGAGTTTCGAACCCCGGGCACTCAGATGGGAGGCAACGATGCTACCCATTGAGCTAAGCAGACGCTTGTTAATTTATTGTTTTAGGCTAGTATATATACGACTTTTAATTACAAACAAACCATACATGTAACATAATTAAAGTTTTTGTTATTATTAGACAAATGGATGATTTACAAAATAATAATATGTTTAATATTAGAGGCGGAACCAAAACGGAGGAACCAAAATGGCGGAATAAAAAAATGGCGGAATGAAAGATGGAAGCCTAACCTGTGATACCTTAAGCTGACATCCCTGACATTATAAAAATGGCGGCTTTCGTTCTTAAAGATGGTGCCTTTCGCTGATAAAGATGGTTGAAGACTCCATTATTTAAAGTTACGTCACCCCAACCTTTAGAGCCGACAAATGAGAGTGAGGTTGATAAGCGAGAATAATGGTATTGGTCGAAGACTCCATGATTTAAAGTTACGCCCCCCATTAAAACAAACCATTCATAAAGCTTTTGTTATTAGACATAAGACATAATAATTAATATGTTTAATATTAGACTATTAGATTTCGCATAGAAATTAGCCGAACGCCACAATTGTTATATGGGTAGGTTCTAAAAATAACACACAGAGGTCGTTGGCAAACAAAAGAAGGAAGTTCAGAAACAAAATAGATAACAGGTTCAAATAGGAAACCAAATATCGTAGAGACAATAGAGGTCGCTGGCAAAACAAAGAAGCTCAGAAACAAAATGGACAATAGGTTCAACTCTTAAGCTTAGAAACAATGGTTGGTTACAGGTTCAATTCCTTTCTCCACGTGTTTAGTGTCATGTTACTCGTCTAAGTAAGCAGAATTAAAAAATGGCGACTAAAATAAGATAAAAAACTTTAAACCCTTATCGCGGAAGATCCGTGAGATGTACGAGAGAACCAATACATGCACGGTGTTAAGGAGGCCAAATCAAATTGGAATATACAATAAAATGGCCACTTCCGGTCTAAACTTTAAATTTATATCTTTTCAACGGAAAGTGATAGAAAGGAACCGACTTCAAAAATATATCGTTTCATAACAAGCTCTACAAGAAAATGAGATAAAAAACTTTAAACCCTTATCGCGGAAGATCCGTGAGATGTACGATAGAACCAACACATGCACGGTGTTAAGGAGGCCAAACCAAATTGGAATATACAATAAAATGGCCACTTCCGGTCTAAACTTTAAATCGTTATATCTTTTCAACGGAAAGTGATAGAAAGGAACCGACTTCAAAAATGTATGTTTCGTAACAAGCTCTACAAGAAAATGAGATAAAAAACTTCAAATCCTTATCGCGGAAGATCCGTGAGATGTACGATAGAACCAACATATGCACGGTGTTAAGGAGGCCAAATCAAATTGGAATATACAATAAAATGGCCACTTCCGGTCTAAACTTTAAATCGTTATATCTTTTCAACGGAAAGTGATAGAAAGGAACTATCTTCAAAAATGTATGTTTCGTAACAAGGTCTACAAGAAACTGAGATAAAAAACTTCAAATCCTTATCGCGGAAGATCCGTGAGATGTACGATAGAACCAACATATGCACGGTGTTAAGGAGGCCAAATCGAATTGGAATATACAATAAAATGGTCACTTCCGGTCTAAACTTTAAATCGTTATATCTTTTCAACGGAAAGTGATAGAAAGGAACTATCTTCAAAAATGTATGTTTCGTAACAAGGTCTACAAGAAACTGAGATAAAAAACTTCAAACCCTTATCGTGGAAGATCGGCGAGACGTACGATAGAACCAATACATACACGCTGTTCAGCAAAGCAAACTCTATAAGCATATTCAATAAAAATGTTACTTCCGGTAGACACTTCCGGTATAGCTATTCTTAGAGCTACATACATGTGTGACACATCAAAATAATCGTCTTGTTGAACAGAAGAAATATAATATTTAAGTAAGTTAGAACAAGCTGTATTAACACCTAAAACCAACACACACTCTCTTGTACAGGCTGATTACCCTGCCATCCAATTGTTAGTAAGGTTATGTTTGTATTTGTTATCTGAATACAAACAGGCATAATAAGAAGAGTGTACTTACATACAGCAAGAGACGTCATCCTTGTTTCACGACTTAACACATACTGAACAAGTGTCTCTCTCTCTTGTATTGAGGAAACAAACTGATGTAAGAGAGAGGGGGTCTTACAAAGGATAAACAACGTTTTTTACAGTTGTTAACCTTACAGAAAGGGGTTAATAAAAATGCAACAAAATAAAAATAAAACAACTGATTTACATACAATAAAAATTTATTAGGATTAATTAAGTTGTACATATTGATACATAAATGACATACATAAATGACATACTATTATTACATAATGGCTCTAACGATACCCGTTAGAGGTTTATATTCCATTACACTGTCATGAATAACCAAACAATAAACACGAGTATTTTTTTGGAAGTTGGCGTGACTCATGATGTACCAACCAACCAATCAACCAACTGTTTTTTGAGGTGTAGCCTTTATGTATGTATGTATGTAATTTAATTTTAGATAGTGTAAAATAAAATTAAAAAGTGTGATATATGAAAAAATAAGAAAACTAAAGAGTTGATTGCCTATTACAACGGTCAGCTGAAGAAACAATTAGGTAGCCAGAATACCGATACCCTAAATATTTCAACCGAAGAAGTTCACTTAGAGTCACATCTAGGGGGCCGGAATACCGGCCCCCTAGATGTGTCGGAAGCAACATCTCAACTAACGCCTACAACCGCTACATACTTGGTGGACTTTGGTGGAACACAGACTGAAAACAACTTGATATCTGGTACATATGTCTGTAAAGATTTCATTCTAAATTTAGCCTGTTGGATATCCAATCTTTTCTATGAAAAGTGCAACCAACCAACTAACCAACCTACCAACCAACCAACCAACGTTGAGGGGCGTAGAGATAGCAAGCTATCTACAAGTGGACCCCTCTGAACCTATGATGTTAATAATGGATTAAGAGATTGAATTGGTACGTGTTTATATTGAAGCCTTGCAAGCTACGTACAAGTGTCTGAATATATGATGGTAATGATGGGTTAAGATATTTAATTGACATGTATTAAAGGCTTAGCGGTTTTCACTTGAGTCATCGTCATTCGAAAACTATTAGAACGAAAACCAGGTCCTTTACTCTGGTATATCTTACTCAGTAGGAACCAAATGTCTTCGAAAACAACATTCTTTGCTTTTCTGAAAGGCAAGTGAGCAGCCCCCTTGTCGAACCCCTCCGAGCTAAAGGTAAACCCCACTCTGTCTTCGGGATCGACATCATGGACTATATGACTCACAATATCTTTAATACGATCTTTGACCCACTTCTCTGGATCGTTGACATCGTCAAGTTTAAACTTCTTATTGGAGGTCACTGTATCTTCAAGTATTTGGAATGCCATTGTTTCATGCTACACAACTGACTGTGTTGGTTAAAGGACCGAAGTTTAGCCTCGTGTTTATTAAAGACTAAAGTTTAGCAAGTACTATTTGTTTTTCACCTTCACTGTTGGTTAACGACTGAACCTTAGTGGACGCTTCACGTCTTAATATTCAACAGACAACAACGACAGCTGTCATACAGCTGTCTGACATGACAGACAGCTGTCATACAGCTGTCTGACATGACAGACAGCTGTCATACAGCTGTCATACAGCTGTCTAACACAGCTGTCTAACACAGCTGTCTAACACAGCTGTCTAACACAGCTGTCATACAGCTGTCATACAGCTGTCATACAGCTGTCTAACACAGCTGTCTAACACAGCTGTTTAACACAACTGTCTAACACAGCTGTCTAATAGGGCAGACATATGTCTAACACATGTCTAGCAGATGTGTAACAGTCACTCTTTTGCGGAACACAAGCTGAATGTTTTTAAGTCAAACAAGAAGAAAACAATTTAAAACACATCTACGATGACCATGAGGCAGCCTACATGGACTTTGAACAATTTTTAAAAATAGATGCGGCCAGGTTAGTTGATTAACCATCCAGGTCAGTCACAGCTGACACTATAAATAAAAACGATGCTGGAAGCGAGTGACGTCACAAGAAACGGTGGTGCATGTGCCCAGGTTATACCGGGTTAGCTCCATGACAAGGTGGTGGACCAGTCGGGTCAGCTAAGAGTCGGGGTGGTGGAATGGTCGGGTCAGCTAGGTGACCGGGTCGCCTAGCCAGCAGTGAAGGTGAAAAACAAATAGTACTTGCTAAACTTTAGTCTTTAATAAACACGAGGCTAAACTTCGGTCCTTTAACCAACACAGTCAGTTGTGTAGCATGAAACAATGGCATTCCAAATACTTGAAGATACAGTGACCTCCAATAAGAAGTTTAAACTTGACGATGTCAACGATCCAGAGAAGTGGGTCAAAGATCGTATTAAAGATATTGTGAGTCATATAGTCCATGATGTCGATCCCGAAGACAGAGTGGGGTTTACCTTTAGCTCGGAGGGGTTCGACAAGGGGGCTGCTCACTTGCCTTTCAGAAAAGCAAAGAATGTTGTTTTCGAAGACATTTGGTTCCTACTGAGTAAGATATACCAGAGTAAAGGACCTGGTTTTCGTTCTAATAGTTTTCGAATGACGATGACTCAAGTGAAAACCGCTAAGCCTTTAATACATGTCAATTAAATATCTTAACCCATCATTACCATCATATATTCAGACACTTGTACGTAGCTTGCAAGGCTTCAATATAAACACGTACCAATTCAATCTCTTAATCCATTATTAACATCATAGGTTCAGAGGGGTCCACTTGTAGATAGCTTGCTATCTCTACGCCCCTCAACGTTGGTTGGTTGGTTGGTAGGTTGGTTAGTTGGTTGGTTGCACTATTCATAGAAAAGATTGGATATCCAACAGGCTAAATTTAGAATGAAATCTTTACAGACATATGTACCAGATATCAAGTTGTTTTCAGTCTGTGTTCCACCAAAGTCCACCAAGTATGTAGCGGTTGTAGGCGTTAGTTGAGATGTTGCTTCCGACACGTCTAGGGGGCCGGTATTCCGGCCCCCTAGATGTGACTCTAAGTGAACTTCTTCGGTTGAAATATTTAGGGTATCGGTATTCTGGCTACCTAATTGTTTCTTCAGCTGACCGTTGTAATAGGCAATCAACTCTTTAGTTTTCTTATTTTTTCATATATCACACTTTTTAATTTTATTTTACACTATCGAAAATTAAATTACATACATACATACATAAAGGCTACACCTCAAAAAACAGTTGGTTGATTGGTTGGTTGGTACATCATGAGTCACGCCAACTTCCAAAAAAATACTCGTGTTTATTGTTTGGTTATTCATGACAGTGTAATGGAATATAAACCTCTAACGGGTATCGTTAGAGCCATTATGTAATAATAGTATGTCATTTATGTATGTCATTTATGTATCAATATGTACAACTTAATTAATCCTAATAAATTTTTATTGTATGTAAATCAGTTGTTTTATTTTTATTTTGTTGCATTTTTATTAACCCCTTTCTGTAAGGTTAACAACTGTAAAAAACGTTGTTTATCCTTTGTAAGACCCCCTCTCTCTTACATCAGTTTGTTTCCTCAATACAAGAGAGAGAGACACTTGTTCAGTATGTGTTAAGTCGTGAAACAAGGATGACGTCTCTTGCTGTATGTAAGTACACTCTTCTTATTATGCCTGTTTGTATTCAGATAACAAATACAAACATAACCTTACTAACAATTGGATGGCAGGGTAATCAGCCTGTACAAGAGAGTGTGTGTTGGTTTTAGGTGTTAATACAGCTTGTTCTAACTTACTTAAATATTATATTTCTTCTGTTCAACAAGACGATTATTTTGATGTGTCACACATGTATGTAGCTCTAAGAATAGCTATACCGGAAGTGTCTACCGGAAGTAACATTTTTATTGAATATGCTTATAGAGTTTGCTTTGCTGAACAGCGTGTATGTATTGGTTCTATCGTACGTCTCGCCGATCTTCCGCGATAAGGGTTTGAAGTTTTTTATCTCAGTTTCTTGTAGACCTTGTTACGAAACATACATTTTTGAAGATAGTTCCTTTCTATCACTTTCCGTTGAAAAGATATAACGATTTAAAGTTTAGACCGGAAGTGACCATTTTATTGTATATTCCAATTTGATTTGGCCTCCTTAACACCGTGCATATGTTGGTTCTATCGTACATCTCACGGATCTTCCGCGATAAGGATTTGAAGTTTTTTATCTCAGTTTCTTGTAGACCTTGTTACGAAACATACATTTTTGAAGATAGTTCCTTTCTATCACTTTCCGTTGAAAAGATATAACGATTTAAAGTTTAGACCGGAAGTGGCCATTTTATTGTATATTTCAATTTGATTTGGCCTCCTTAACACCGTGCATATGTTGGTTCTATCGTACATCTCACGGATCTTCCGCGATAAGGATTTGAAGTTTTTTTATCTCATTTTCTTGTAGAGCTTGTTACGAAACATACATTTTTGAAGTCGGTTCCTTTCTATCACTTTCCGTTGAAAAGATATAACGATTTAAAGTTTAGACCGGAAGTGGCCATTTTATTGTATATTCCAATTTGGTTTGGCCTCCTTAACACCGTGCATGTGTTGGTTCTATCGTACATCTCACGGATCTTCCGCGATAAGGGTTTAAAGTTTTTTATCTCATTTTCTTGTAGAGCTTGTTATGAAACGATATATTTTTGAAGTCGGTTCCTTTCTATCACTTTCCGTTGAAAAGATATAACGATTTAAAATTTAGACCGGAAGTGGCCATTTTATTGTATATTCCAATTTGATTTGGCCTCCTTAACACCGTGCATGTATTGGTTCTCTCGTACATCTCACGGATCTTCCGCGATAAGGGTTTAAAGTTTTTTATCTTATTTTAGTCGCCATTTTTTAATTCTGCTTACTTAGACGAGTAACATGACACTAAACACGTGGAGAAAGGAATTGAACCTGTAACCAACCATTGTTTCTAAGCTTAAGAGTTGAACCTATTGTCCATTTTGTTTCTGAGCTTCTTTGTTTTGCCAGCGACCTCTATTGTCTCTACGATATTTGGTTTCCTATTTGAACCTGTTATCTATTTTTTTTCTGAACTTCCTTCTTTTGTTTGCCAACGACCTCTGTGTGTTATTTTTAGAACCTACCCATATAACAATTGTGGCGTTCGGCTAATTTCTATGCGAAATCTAATAGTCTAATATTAAACATATTAATTATTATGTCTTATGTCTAATAACAAAAGCTTTATGAATGGTTTGTTTTAATGGGGGGCGTAACTTTAAATCATGGAGTCTTCGACCAATACCATTATTCTCGCTTATCAACCTCACTCTCATTTGTCGGCTCTAAAGGTTGGGGTGACGTAACTTTAAATAATGGAGTCTTCAACCATCTTTATCAGCGAAAGGCACCATCTTTAAGAACGAAAGCCGCCATTTTTATAATGTCAGGGATGTCAGCTTAAGGTATCACAGGTTAGGCTTCCATCTTTCATTCCGCCATTTTTTTATTCCGCCATTTTGGTTCCTCCGTTTTGGTTCCGCCTCTAATATTAAACATATTATTATTTTGTAAATCATCCATTTGTCTAATAATAACAAAAACTTTAATTATGTTACATGTATGGTTTGTTTGTAATTAAAAGTCGTATATATACTAGCCTAAAACAATAAATTAACAAGCGTCTGCTTAGCTCAATGGGTAGCATCGTTGCCTCCCATCTGAGTGCCCGGGGTTCGAAACTCACCTGCTCCAAATGGTTTTTTTCAAAATATAATAATTTGAAGTAATAGGTTAGACACTTTGGAATGTGACTGTCTGGCCCAAGTCGTGTGACGTCACTGTCTGGCCAAAGTTTCCTAGACAGGTCAATGACCTTAGAATGTTTACAGGTTACATAACAAGGCTAAATGTAAATGTGACTGTCTGGCCCAAGTCCGCCATTTTGGGTCCCGCCATCTTGGGGGCGTGGCTGGGCGCCATCTTGGGGGCGTGGCTGGACGCCATCTTGGGGGCGTGGCCACAAGGGGTGGGGCTTGGGGAGGGGCTAGGGGAGGGGCTACCCCCCACTACCTGTGACGTCACTGTCTGGCCCAAGTGTCCCAATACCTACTAATTCAACCCCACCAAATCACAGTCTTGCTTTCTTTCTCATAAGAGATATACCAGCCCTAGACCCATCGCAATAAACAACCAAGTTATTCAAAGTAATGAGTCCTTTTCACTTGTTGGAATTTCTGTGGATCGAAATCTCAATTGGCACCAACATGTCACATCAATTGCAGAAGCGGCTGCTACGAAATTAGGTTTCTTCTTCCGGGCTCGCAAATACTTTTCACCAGCTAATCTCTATACTTTATATACTTCACAAATAAGACCAAACTTCGAATACTGCTCCCATATCTGGGGTGCTGCTGCCGCTTCTACACTCGGTATCCTGGACTCAATTCAAAAGAGGGCTATACGTCTCCTCGGTGCCCCTACCCTCACCCAAAGGCTGCCATCCCTTGCCCACCGACGTGCCGTTGGTGACATCTCTCTCTCTCTCTTTTATAGATATCTGCACGGGCACTGCTCAGATGAGCTTTCTTCCATAGTTCCTCCACCTGCTGCCCCCAAGAGATCTACCAGGGGAACAGAGCGAATGTCCAGGTCACCAGACACAGAACATCTTGTTATGCCCTCTCTTTTGTCCCGAGGACTTCCAAGTTGTGGAATTCCTTGCCGGCACATGTTTTTTTATCTCCCCCGAACCTCCAAACCTTCTGGTCCAGAATTAACAAGTTGCCTCTTTCCTCCTTGTCGACACCTACGGTACGATAGTATTTAGGAGGTAAGCCCTCGTGGTATGTTATTGAAATGAAAAAAATTTAAAAAAATACACCACCTTCTAGACCGTTTTATGTACTTATCCCCTAGTATTGCTTGGAGCAACAATGAGACTTCACCGCATTTATCCCTTTTTGCACCAAGCAATTTTAGTATTCGGTTGACAACAAGAATATATATATATATATATATATATATATATATATATATATATATATATATATATATATATATATATATATATATATATATATTGCATTGTTGCGCTATTTTACGCAGGCATACAACACGTGTTTCTATGAAGTGGTGTGTTTGTTAAAATTGAAGGGTTTTAGTGTAAATATTCTGCGAAGAAAAGTAACTATATACAAGTGAAGTAGAAACTGAGCCTTTTAGTGCTGGTTCCTCAGATAACTATGAACCTAGCGAAAAAAGTGAGATTAATAATAGTGATACAGAAAGTAAGGTTACTGCCATTTCGAATCCGAGTACATCCGGAATAAAGAAACGAAAATCAAGAAATGAACTTAACTGGAAAAGGAATGTTAGGAATGAATCTGGCATCAGGCATGGTGCATACTGACTATAAAAATCAACCAAAAGCAGCTAGAGTCTTGGGAGTAGATTGCCGGTGTAAAAAAAATGTTTTGGAAGAGTTGATGATGATATGCAGAATGATATTTTATCAAAATTTAATGGTATCGGTGATAAAATTGCACAAGACCGTTATCTGCTTAGTAATATCACGTCTCATACTCCGGTTCGTTCTCGTCCGAAAAAATAATCTCGGCAAACCTCGCGCTGCTGTATATAAATATAGAATTCGAGTTGAAAATATTGTTGTAGATGTTTGTAAAAAGGCATTTTGCGCCATTCATGGCATTTCTAAAAAGCGAGTGGCAAAACATTTATCTATTTCAAATAAAATAACGTTACCTAATGAGCGTCGAGGAAAGCATCATAATCGACCGAATGCAAAACCAGAAGAAATCGTTGAACAAGTCAATCTTTACATCAACAGTTTCCCAAGACTATAGCAGAAATAAAAACCACAAAACTTGTTACCTGCATCCCGACCCAAACGTTAAAAAAATATATGAGTTATATATCGAAAAATTCGAACCTGACATGAAAATATTATAGAGGAGAGAAAAGAGGACAGCAGATTTCAAACCAGAAGTAATTTACGACTTTTATTTCCGATATTTTAAAGCTAATTTTAAGTTTAAATTTGGTAATCCAAGAACTGATACTTGTCAAGTTTGTGATCAGTTGGAAAATGAGTCTAAATCTAAATCACTCTCAGATGAGCGTCTCAAGCAAATAAAAACTGAGAAAGAATTATATCATAGAAAAGCGCAATCATTTTTTGAGGATCTGTCCCACAAAACTGGGCTTGCTAAGGAAAATAGCAACATTGAGGTACTATCGTTTTATTATCAGCAAAATATCCCCTTGCCAAGAGTTCCATCAGGGGATGCATTTTATTTAAGACAGATAGCTTTTCAACTTCTGCATTCACTCTGGGAAAAATGGCACTGCTCACTTTTACGTTTACGATGAAACTGAGGGCATAAAAACTCCAACGAACCCATTAGCTTCTTACTACACTATATTGATAATGTTCTTCATAAATATGTCGATACTCTATACTTATTCTCGGTTGTTGTGCGCAAAATAAGAACCATACAGTGGTGCAGTTTCTTCAAACATTAGTACAATCAGGCCGATTAAAAAAATACTCATAGATTTCCAGAGCCGGGGCATAGTTTCGTCCCCTGTGATCACTGCTTTAGGGTACTTCAGAAATCAATAAGAAAAGTTGAAAGAGTATACGTTCCTCAGGAGTATATGCAAATAATGGCCAAGTCTTCACGTTCAGGGTCAAATTAAATATTTTGTTGAACTCCTAAAGCCTCATTTTAAACGAGTCACAGTGAATAGTGACAGAGAACGATTCAACACAGCCAGTACAAGGTCTTTGTTTACTGTTCTGACGTCTCTACCATACAGTGCAGTAAGTCTACTAATATCATGATGTTCGTAAGTTTCGCAATCCAAAAGTCAGCTGTACTGCCCGCATTGGCCGAAGCTTTACCAGCTTATTGTAACAAACTACCTGTCAAGAACGCAAAATATGAAAATGTTATGAAGTTAGCTAATAAATATGTTCCTCAGAATGACATTTGGTATTATCAACAGCTAAAATCAGATTCCAACAACACCCAGGATAGTGAGACCGAAATCACAGACGATGATGCTAATGAATAGCAAGAAATTTTTTATGTATTCTGTATTTGTTTATTTCATCGGTATACATTATTTTAGTTTTATTCTCTACTACTTTAGTTTTTGCTTAAGAAATTCATTAGTTTTATGTTACCGTCAAATTTATTCAATAAAGATTATTCAGAACATGAATCATTTTTGTTTTTTGATTTTCTCTACCAAAAAAATAATAATTTTGGCGCAAAAAAGGGATAAGTCCAACGGTTTATATTTTTTTGAGTTAAAATTGATGAATATATGGAAATGAACTAGGTGCCTACAATAGCTAACTAATTCGATGATACTGTAAAAAAAAGGGAAAATGATATTTATCAAATTATAAGAATTAAACTATTTTTTCAAATTACTCGAAAACTACTTTTGTGGAGTTGTGCCCTTTTTGCAGCAGGGTCTTCATATAGCTACAAATTAAATTATTAATATTTATTATTACCACCAGTAGGTTCAGGCAATGTCTATGTATATGCAACCAATGAAACAAACGTGTCAGGCAAATAAAGTCTGGTATACAGTGAAATGCATCTAAAATGCAACTCTCTAAGAGTTCAATGCTTGTATAATTACTTACCTACTCTTGAGATCGTTACACCATTCTTAATTAATAGATCAGTTTTCAGCCCTAATTGATAGGTGATTCTCATGGTTATCTATAATTAGAAGATTTAGATTCTCCATGGAACTATTAGTGAATTTAATAAAATGTTTAGAGGACCATTGGTGTCAGTGAGACATAAAAAACCAAAGGACGGTTTGAGATGGTCTCAATTGTTTTTTAATTACACTTTATGGACAGGAAAATATAGGGAAGCAAGTAATAGTAAAAGAAAATGTAATTTAAATAAAATTCTACAGTTGGGTATTTGTTTTATAAAAAATGTTTATTGTTCCCGTATGATGGCACCACTGCGAAAGCATACCGGGGACAATAAGACTATTCTACATTTAATGTATAAAACATGAATTGAAAATTAATATGTATGCTTAAAATTAAATGCAAGGAAAAATATATCTCAGCAGCTGAAAAATTTAAGTAAGTAAATCTGAAGAATGCTCGGTAATCATTTACTTGAGCCCTCCCAAACGGCAAAGTCCCAGCGCGGTAGAATTTCGTTATGCGCTGTTGCCACATCATAAAATTTAGCAAGTAAAACGGAAAATTTTAAAATATACCTATATTGATATGTTATGGTAGAGAGTATGATATAATTTAGCAAGTGAACGGAAAATTAAAAAATATACCTATATTGACACAGCAAGTGCGTTACGGTAATGAATACGAATACAATTAATACATGTGCGTTATGGTAGGGAGTATGATATAATTTAGCAAGTGAAACTGAAAATTAAAAAATATACCTATATTGACGCAGCAAGTGCGTTACGGTAATGAATACGAATACAATTAATACATGTGCGTTATGGTAGGGAGTATGACATAGTAGCAAGTAAAACGAATTTTTTTTTAAATAGACCTATATTGACGCAGCAAGTGGGTTAATGTTATGGTTGAGAGTATCGCATCTTTTATCAAGCACAAGAAGAAAGATTAAGAGACAAGTTTTGTAAGAACATGTATCAGTTTCTAAGTGGATTTCCCATGTTGACCTATGTCTGCTAAAATTCAAGTTTCTGGACTAGTGGATAAGAGACTGATAGTTTTTACAATCGGTTTCGCGTCTTACGGCAACTTGAGGCGTGATAATTAATCTTACGCGTTAATATGACACAAGAAACAAAACCGGTTGCTGCATTTTTCAAAGTGGCATTATTTCAATGACATGAGAAACCATTAATGTATACACTACATACAATGTTAACCAAATCATCTCATTTTTATGACACTTTAATACATTTGCTTACTCATATTTCCTTTGTCTTTCATTCTAAAAGATATTATTTGCCGTCACAATAAATAAAAGATTCTCTGTAACAGTTATAGGCAATGCAGAGGCCGTTGTATTTAGGAAACTAGTTTTGAGTCACATAAGGGTCTGCAAAAATAAGCTTTTAGAAAAACATGCGATAGTATTTTCTTGACGCAACGATATCCCGCCTTTCAAATTTTGAAAACATTTTCTCAAATTAGCTCGAACTGAGACCCCGAGAACCCATAACCGGGGTCACTTTCATTTATTATGTATATGTATATATATATATATATATATATATATATATATATATATATATATATATATATATATATATGAATATATATGTATGTATGTGTGTATGTATCACATCGCTAACTCAAAAAATAACGGTCCGATGTTGATGAAATTTTCCTTTTGTAAATGGCTTGGATACGTTCGTAAGCCAGGAAAATCGAACAAGGTTTTTCGGGAAAATTATGGGTTTTCTTTTGGGAAAAAATTTTCTCAAAAATTAGAAAAGCTATGGTAACCACCATAACGCAGTTGCTGCGTCCAGACTTTTACTTAATAAATTATACCATACTCTCAACCATAACAGTAACGCACTTACTGCGTCAATATACGTATATTTTTTAATTATCCGTTTCACTTGCTAAATTATACCAGACTCCCTACCATAACACACATGTCTTAATTGTATTCTCATTTATTACCGTAACGCACTTGCTGCGTCAATACAGGTATATTTTAAAATGTTCCCTTTTACTTGCTGCATTATGTCATACTCTCTACCATAATGCACATGTATTAATGAATTCGTATTCGTATTCATTACCATAACGCACTTGCTGCTTCAATATAGGTATATTTTTTAATTTTCCGTTTTACTTGCTAAATTATACCAGACTCCCTACCATAACACACATGTCTTAATTGTATTCGCATTCATTACCGTAACGCACTTGCTGCGTCAATATAGGTATATTTTAAAATTTTCCGTGTAACTTGCTACATTATATCATACTCCCTACCATAACGCACAAGGATTAATTGTATTCTCATTTATTACCGTAACGCACTTGCTACGCGTCAATATAGGTAACGTCAATAACGTACTTGATGCGTGCATATTTTTTTTCATGAATTCTTCGATCTTTTAAATTGTTTCTACTAGGAGAAGGATGTGGCAACAGCGCGTGAGTTCTAGTCATGAAATACTAGTGCGCGAGGACTTGGCCGTTTGGACGGGCTCAAGTAAAGAATTACCGAATGCTCATTGAACTAAAGTCTATTCCAAATTGTAAACACGTTTTCTGCCTTTTGGTTACAGCTCTGTTGGTGGACCGCTCTGGTAACACCATCTTTATGTCTTTATTTGGCACAACACTTACGTCAGGAATTTCTGGTTCGATAAAACTACCTGGAACCTTACTTCATTCACACAAGAATTTTACTTCGAATTCACCGTCCATCTTCTCTAAAATGTTATCTAGGGGAGGCCTGGGCAAAGGGGACCCTTTAAGAGATTTAGCCAAATATTTTCTTTAATTATCAGCATTTAAGTAAAACAAATACATATGGTTACACAACATTTATTTGCCTTCATTAATCGAAACATGGAATACAAACAGAAATATTTGTTCATTTTTTTTTAACAAAATGAAAAATAGTGTTCCCGTTCCTATATGCCCCATACTTCGGGGCAAAAGAGACCGCTCTTTACTCTAAGCACAGGCCGCATATAAATTCGTCATCATTTTCCTTTACGCCTGCACATCCATCGTGAGCCCATTTGCCACATCCCTGACATCTAATCCACCCCTCTCATTCTCTACTGTCACCATAGACTTCGCCACAGCATAGGCATTCTGCTGATTGTGAATCACTCTCGCTGTCATCATCTGTGTTGTTCTTAGTTCTTGTCTTCTGTTTTGCTTGTTCAGTTTTCAGCGGTTCGAGATCTGAGTCACTGTCACTTGTCTCAACTGGCATCTTCTTAAGTTTCTTTTTCTTCACCACAGAATTGAGGTTACCTTTCTCGAAGTTTGTCTCTGTTTCTTCTTTTATGGCTTTCAGTTCCGTGCCTGATACTATCATCTTTACTTTCTTACTTTGTTCTTGCCTCTCCAAATCCTCTTTCACAGGTGTGCTAGTTAGAATTTTGGAGAATTCTTTTCTTCTTCTGGTGTTGGTCTTCTTTTTTCAAGTTTTGAGGGTCTTGTGGAACATCTCTGTGAGACATTTGCGAAAGAACAACTTGGGTAAGAGTAACAGTGAATATCTTCTTTCAGATGTTGAATATGAGAATTATCAATTTCCACAGTGATTGCTATTTCCTCTTGACGAGTAGGAATGACATTTTATGTATGGACAGGTTCACGTTCGAGTGTGTTATTGAAAACTTCTGAAGGCATAAAATCTTCTTCGTCAAATATATCTCGATTGTAGGGATGAATCTCACTTATCTCAAAACCCTTAATTCCCTTTTCAACAGTAGTCACCTTCTGGAATGCCTTGCAAAGAAGTTATGGGAACACCGGGATGAGAGCTCATGTAAAAATCACATGCACGGGAATACTGCTTCTTCAGGGGACCAAAAAACATAAATCAAGCAGCTGCATGCGATGGCTGCAATGAGGAGGTAATGTAAGAAGTGTGATATGATTCTCTCTAGCTTTATTGACTCCATTTAGTTGTCTATAGCTGATGCGACCATCAAAAATTAGTAGAAAGGGATTCTGTTCAGAAGGCTTGATGTACTTTATGAAATGGTCCAAATAAAGTAGGAAATGCTCACTATCCATCCATCCTGGCTCATTGGCATACCCTGCAGCGCCTGGACTTGTCCCTTTAAGCAATATGGGTGACATTCTCTTCCTGGGAAACAAAAAGGAAGGAGGTATGTAATTTCCTGCAGCAGAGACTGCACAACCAACTGTGATATTTGATCCCCTCTCGCCACTAACAATCCGCCCAATTTTTTTCTGGCCTTTTTTTTTGCTAATATCCCGCAAGGCTTTTGCACTGTACTTATGCCGGCTCCATCAAAATTATAGATATTATTTGGCGTAAAATTGAATTTTTTCATAACTTCTTCAAGTAGATCGAAAAATTGATCTACCGCAGTTCAATTAAAAGCACTGGCCCTGCTTAAGCTTGTAGCTTCGGGTTTTAGAATGGAAAGTTCTTTATTTAATTAGGAATTGTAAAAAATAAGGTAATAAGGGCTGGGTTCTAGGGGTCCTAATCGCGCTCATTTCAAAAATAAATGCGAACGTCTCACCATGTTACGTCTCTATTATTGAATTTTCTTAATAAAAATTCACTAAAAAGGAAAGATGTATATCAATGAGAAAACTTTTGGAAAACCTGGCGCAATTGATGGAGCTGCAACGAACGGAAAAGGTCTGCTCTCATTATCCTTCTCGAATATATGTGGCCTAAATTCTAACATGAACTCCGTTCACCATTTCCTCCAGGCTAATAGGCCCCAACTCCTCTTCCTCTCCTAAACTCAAATCAGTGCCAAAACAGCCAGTAATCACCTTAATTTCCCAGGGTATGAGCTCCTTACTTCCTTTAGATTGCATGGAGGCGTGTGCGAGTACGTCCGTAGCAATCTACCCTGCACCAGACTCCCCAATTTAGAAGCTGGAAGAAAAGACATACTATGGATAAAACTCTCTCTCAAGGCTGCAACTAAATTCATCTGTTGCATTTACCGGTCACCTTTTGACAACAACTTTGTCCAGCACTTTGACTACCTTTCTAAAAAAAACCGACCGTCTGATTTCCGAATATCCTTCCTCCGAGGTCTTACTTTCCTCGCATCCCAACACACAAGTCAAATCCCTTGCATCTCCTTCTTACTACAAATACTGACTGCTATAAGATATCAGTCACCGCTCTCCTTGGTCGCTCAGACCACGGATGGTCACTGCTTCCTGCGCAACAGGGCCTACCACAAAAACTCTGTACCTGGACAGCAAATTTCCTCTCCAACCGGAGCATTTCTGTTGTCGTGGATGGCCATTCCTCTAAACTGTATCCAATTAATGCAGGAGTTCCTCAAGGTTCAGCATTAGCCCCTACCTTGTTTCTTCTCCACATCAATGACCTTCTCTCTATCACCTCCAACCCAGTTCACAGTTACGGGGACGACAGCACCCTCCACTCAAATATACATATTCTAAGCCTGTCTCTTTAGCCCAATTGGATGAGGATCGCAAACTCGTGGAGCGTTCTGTCTCCGTGGATCTCCAAAAAATATTAGACTGGGGAAGTAGAAATCTTGTACAATTCAACCCCACCAAATCACAGTCTTACTTTCTTTCTCATAAGAGATACACCCGCCCTAGACCCATCACAATGAACAACCAAGTTATTCAAAGTAATGAGTCCTTTTCACTTGTTGGCATTTCTGTGGATCAAAATCTCAACTGGCACCAACATCACATCAATTGCAGAAGTGGCTGCTAACAAATTAGGTTTCCTCTTTCGGGCTCGCAAATATTTTCACCAGCTAATCTCTATAGTTTATATACTTCACAAATAAGACCAAACCTCGAATACTGCTCCCACATCTGGGGTGTTTCTGCCGCTTCTACACTCGCTATCCTGGACTCCATTCAGAAGAGAGCTATACGTCTCATCGGTGCCCCTACCCTCACCTAAATGCATCCATCTCTTGCCCACCGACATGCCGTTGGTGACCTCTCTCTCTCTTTTATAGATATCTGCACGGGCACTGCTCAGCGGAGCTTTCTTCCATAATTCCTCCACCTGCTGCCCCCAACAGATCTACCAGGGGAACAGAGCGAATGCACCCTTTTACTGTCCAGGTCACCAGACATAGAACATCTTGTTATGCTCGCTCTTTTATCCCGAGGACTTCCAAGTTGTGGAATTCCTTGCCGGCACATGTTTTTCCTTCTCCCCCGAACCTCCAAACCTTCAAGTCCAGAATTAACAAGTTGCTTCTTTCCTCCTTGTCGACACCCACGGTACGATAGTATTTAGGCTGTAAGCCCTCGTGGTGTGTTGTTGAAATTAAAAAAAAGAAGGGAACCAGGATTGCGAAGACCAGGTGACATCGCCCTTTGACTGTGATGATGAAGGTTTTCACCATACACTGAATCAGCAGAGTTACACCCTTACACAGTTTATAACCTAGCTACCTTTTTCATTAGCTAAAATATTATACATAAAATTGAAATTTCGATTATATCTTTTATAACAATTACGTCGAGTTAGTTCTGGGAACAGAGCGTAAAACGTCATAAAGTGCAGTATCGCAATAAATATATTTGAAATGGGCTAAATGAACACATTAGTTTGCATAACTTACGGCGGGAAAGGTTGGGACATAACTTGAGTATATTGTGCATTGTCTTAAATTAAACTGTGAATGTAAAACAGTAATGGTGCATGTGAACGGCCTAGATCAAGAACATGCTATGGTTTTATGATTTTATGAAATTCGTTGATAATACCTATGCATCGGTCAGTTTCTATATCTATAAAGTATTTATTATCTGTTTGTGATAAGTATCAATAGAAAAATGAAAGTGTACAATGGTGCAATTAGTTTGTCAATTGGCAGGTGAAATAGGTATATGGAAAAGTGGCAGACTGGTTAATAATTTTTGCTTTAGTTATCTAGGGAAGGCTCAAAACACTTACTGGTTATTTTATATTCCTTTGAGTTATTTTTACTTTTTTTTTTTCAACAACACACCACGAGGGCTTACGGCCTAAATACTAGCGTACCATGGGTGTCGACAAGGAGGAAAGAGGCAACTTGTTAATTCTGGACTTGAAGGTTTGGAGGTTCGGGGGAGAAGGAAAAACATGTGCCGGCAAGGAATTCCACAACTTGGAAGTCCTCGGGATAAAAGAGCGGGCTTAACAATATGTTCTATGTCTGGTGACCTGGACAGTAAAAGGGTGCATTCGCTCTGATCCCCTGGTAGTTCTGTTGGGGGCAGCAGGTGGAGGAACTATGGAAGAAAGCTCCTCTGAGCAGTGCCCGTGCAGATATCTATAAAAGAGAGAGAGAGAGAAAGAGAGAGAGATAGGTCACCAACGGCACGTCGGTGGGCAAGTGATGGTAGCCTTTGGGTGAGGGTAGGGTCACCGATGAGACGTATAGCTCTCTTCTGAATGGAGTCCAGGATAGCGAGTGTAGAAGCAGCAGCACCCCAGATGTGGGAGCAGCATTCGAGGTTTTGTCTTATTTGTGAAGTATATAAGGTATAGAGATTAGCTGGTGAAAAGTATTTGCGAGTCCAGAAGAGGAAACCTAATTTCTTAGCAGCCGCTTCTGAAATTGATGTGACATGTTGGTGCCAATTGAGATTTGGATCCACAGAAATGCCAACAAGTGAAAAGGACTCATTACTTTGAATAACTTGGTTGTTTATTGTGAGGGGTCTAGGGCTGGTGTATCTCTTACGAGAAAGAAAACAAGACTGTGATTTGGTGGGGTTGAACTGTACAAGATTTTTACTTCCCCAGTCTAATATTTTTTGGAGATCCACGGAGATTGAACCCTCCATGAGTCTGAGATCCTCATCTAATTGGGCTAAAGAGACAGGCTTAGAATATTGTATACTTGAGCGGAGGGTGCTGTCGTCCACGTAACTGTGAACTGGGTTGGATGTGCTAGAGAAGAGGTCATTGATCTCGAGAAGAAACAAAGTATGGGCTAAAGCTGAACCTTGAGGAACTCCTGCATTAATTGGATACAGTTTAGAGGAATGGCCATTCATGATAACAGAAATGCTCCGGTTGGAGAGGAAATTTGCTGTCCACGTACAGAGTTTTGGTGGTAGGCCATAGGCCGGAAGTTTATTAAGCAGCGTTGCGTACCAGACCTGGTCAAATGCTTTGGATATGTCTAGAGTGACACTCTGGGATTCACCGTGTAGTTCCATAGACTTGTTCCAAGAATGGGTGACAAAGGAAAGGAGGTCGGCAGTTGATCTGCGCTGACGGAATCCATACTGCCTTTCGTGGATTAGACTGTGTTTTTCAAGAAATTTTAATAATTCGGTGTTTATATACTTTTCCATCACTTTAGAGACGACTGAAAGGAGAGAAAAATGCCTGTAGTTGCTAGGAAGCGCCTTGGATCCTTTCTTGGGGACGGGTTGTACTTGAGCAGTTTTCCAGTTACTAGGGAATATGCCTCTATTGTGAGATGTCTGAAACAGACGAGTCAGGACAGCAGCAAGTTCTGGTGCGCATTTTTTGAGAACAATTACTGGGATCTTGTGAAGGCCAGAGGCTTTCTTGGTATTAAGAGAAGAGAGCATCTTTCGTACCCTTTTAGTGTTGAAAATAATATCCGTCATTTTATGCGTGACATTGGGGACTGTTGGTGGTTGAACATTTGGAGGTCGGTTGAGAGTAGAATTGCCGGCGGACAACGACAACAATTTCATCCCCTGAGACAAGAGGTGGGAACGTGCTCTTGCAGAAATTATTCCCAATAGATTTAGCAAGAGTCCAAAAGGGTTTACTGCCGTTGGAGCTTAAGAGGACTTTGTTTTTGATGTGGTTATTAAACGAGTTTTTTGCCTCAGAAAGAATGCAAACATAGCGGTTTCTTGCATCGTTAAATGCTTGACGGTTTTCTTGACTGGGATTGTGTAGAAGCTTTTTGTGAGCCTTGACCTTTTCTAGTTTGGCCTTGTCACAGGATTTAGAGAACCAGGGCTTTTGAGTGGCTGCAGAGGTTTTTTATGTACGTTAAATAAATAATTCCATGCCAGTTTGGATAATTTTGCTGGCGTTTTGTGACATATCAGAGGGATCAGGATGAGAGAATCAGACAGACGCCCATGGAAAGGAGGAAAAGTAATCTCGCATTTCGTCCCAGTTCGCGGAGTTGTAGTGCCAAACGATACGTGGGTGTGATGACTGACCCTGCCGTGGTCTGAGCGACCCAGGGGGGCGGTGACTGATATCTTATAGTAGTCAGGATTTGTAGTAAGAAGGAGATCCAAGGCATTTGAGCTGTGTGTTGGGATGCGAGGAAAGTAAGTAGGTTGCTGAACCATATTTGCTAAAGAATTGCTGACTGCAAAGGCCTCCGCTGCTCTTCTTTGTGGATCGGTTTTTGAAGATCCTAGCCATTCCTTATTACAGACATTGAAGTCATCAAGAATAGTGACCTCGGAGGAAGGATATTCAGAAATCAGATGGTCGGTTTTTTCAGAAAGGTAGTCAAAGAGCTGGACAAAGTTGTTGTCAGAATGTGACCGGTAAATGCAACAGATGAATTTAGTTGCAGCCCTGAGAGAGAGTTTTATCCATAGTATGTCTTTTCTTCCAGCTTCTAAATTGGGGAATCTGGTGCACGGTAGATTGCTACGGACGTACGCGCACACGCCTCTATGCAATCTAAAAGAAGTAAGGAGCTCATACCCCGGCAAATTAAGGTGATTAGTGGCTGTTTTGGCACTGATTTGAGTTTCGGTGGGGAAGAGGAGTTGGGGCCTATTATCCTGGAGGAAATGGTGGACGGAGTTCAAGTTAGAATTTAGGCCATATATATTCGAGAAGGATATGTTAAATCTTGATGCTAGCGCCCCCTGTACACCCCTTTCCCAGAGATACGAATGGAGGGGTATTTTACCTCCGGAATCTTTTGTACAAGGAGGAGCCATCATCATTTTTGCTTATAAGGGAAACCGACTCGTACACCAGAACCGGAAACGTCCGTCGGGACTTCACTAGCCTCTTTATGTAAGGGGTGGTACCTCCTCGGGCGTGAAAAAATCCTTTGCTATCACCGAAAGGAAAATTCCACTACCACCTACCATATTGTAAGTATACCACACCAGCCAACTATTAAAGAGCACACCAGCTCCAGAACTTGCTTATGTAATAGCTTACAAAAGGCGAAGCTTGTGCGTCTCGACGTCACCATGGACTTGAATGTTGTCCCAAAAAAATTGGTATTTTTCACTTCTTGGATAATTGGAGATTATTATGTGTGCCTATTAATTTTATGGAATTTCTACAAGTAATTATAAAATGTAATATATTAATTAAACGGTAATAAAATCAGAAAGCTTCCATTACTGTAAGAGCTGTATTCTCACCATAATCAGAACCGCAGACCCGTTTCGCTTTAATGTTCTAAAATAGGGACTGTGTACAACCAACTAACAATTTTGTAAATTGTCAGACCTGGCCCATTTCTTCTCTAATATAGTAACACTGTATGTGAGGCTAGATGTATTCTCACCATAATTAGAACCGCAGACTGGTTTCGCTCTAATAAGAGCTCGTCAGTACGGTGTAATAATTACAGCGAGAACACGCCTATAAAGTAAAACGACTATGGTAGCCAGCCTCCTAGGACATTGTGAGATGTACCATGTCGGTGCGGAACCAGGTAGTATGTTGTCACGACAGCTCCAAATAACATAATTATGGTGAGAATACATCTAGCCTTACATATGTTGTCCTATATTAGGAAATAAATAAGCCAGGGCAGACAATCTACAAAATTCTTAGTTGGTTGAACACAGTCTCTATTTTATATTATTTTGTGTTATTTTGTGCTGTCGTGATAACATACTACCTGGTTCCGGACCGAAATGGCGACGCTGTTGTACATCTCCCAATGTTCTAGGGGACTGACTACCATAGTCGTTTTACTTTATAGGTTATAGTGTTCTCGCTGTAATTAGTATACCGTAATGACGAGATATTATTACAGCGAAACCGGTTTGCGGTTCTAATTGTAGTGAAAATACATTTAGCCTTACATACAGTGTTCCTATACAGGATGGCGCATTGAAAACGAAACAGACCGATTTGCGTCCAGAGAATCTTTTTTAAGAAACGCTGAAAGACGTCAATTTTAATATTGAGGGGGACATGTTTTGACATAAAACTCAACTTTGTCAGATCAACCTCTTAAGGGTGGTGATAACAACCCTTATATTTTAAATAGGGAAATAAATTCAGCACACTAATTTTTTTGGAAGTTTTCTTAACTGATTTAAAAATTGTTCACAGTTGGATTTGCAAAAACATGTTTCATTCATTGTGATAAGAAATGCACTAGTTATTCCATTTTTCGTTGAAAAAAACTAAAAACAAAACCAAACGTTCAAAACTGTTTATTCAGTTAAGTAAGTGTTCAAATTGTTGGCCAGCAGCTTCCATACAAAAGTACAAATTTTGTTCAAAACGAGCTCTGACATTCTGGAGCATTTGTGGAGTTATTAGGCGGCATTCTTCAACAATGCGTCGTCGTAATTCTTCCAGAGACTCCGGTTCTGTTGCGAAAATTCTACTCTTTAAATGGCGTCATAGAAAGAAGTCTAAAGGAGTTAAATCCGGTGATCTTAAGGGGCCACTCAATAGCACCTCTATGCCCAATCCATAGCTCTGGGAACTCTCTGTTCAAAAACTCCCTAACACGTTGTGAAAAATGTGAAGGAGCTAGATCTTGTTGAAACACTAATTGATTTTATTGATAGCGATCATCATTTTCAACAATGTCAATTAGTACAGGGTAAACGATATCTTCTAGTAACTCCAAATACTTTTCGCCACTCAAATTGCCATCAAGAAAAATTAGTACGAATAAACGGTCTCCAAAAATGCCAGTCCAGACATTCAATTTTTGTGGAGTTTGAGTGTGGACTTCGCGAAAATTTGTTGGATTATTATCTGTCCAATAACGACAACTATGACGATTGACTGTAGAGTTTAATAAAAACGTCTGAAAAATAGATATTGAACAGAAAGTTCCCGTTATCAGCTATTCGTGCAGTCATAACTTCACAAAACTCCAGCCGCCGATCAAAATCATCTTCATTCAGTTGTTGTACAAGATGAATTTTATACGGGTGAAATTTATGATGCTTCAATAGTCGCTGAATAGTTCTTCTTTTGATGTTTGAAACAGTGGCCGATTTCCTCGTGTTCAAAGTTGGGTCTGCAGCAATTTGTCCTAAAAGTTCAATCTCAGTAGTCTCATTTCTAACCGGAAATTTACGTTCAGGATCCTGTTTGTTTGTTGGCTACTGAACCACTTTGTCGAAACTTTGCAACTAACTCCAAAATGTATTTTCTGTTAACATGTCTGTTCGGATGTCATTCATTACACAAATTTGCGGTACGGTTGGCACAGTCATCGTTTTTGAAAAAAAAAGAGTAATTATTTCAACTCTTTCTTCTACAGAATACACCATTGTGAAATTAATTTTCGGTAGTACTATCAAGTATCAAACCGACCGATAAACTGAAATAATAAACCGCATTTCTCTCATTCCGATAAGAAATGTTCTGAGAGTCAATTTTTTGTTTACAAACCAACAAAACATTGACTATCAGCACATTTCTTGTCGGAATGAGTGAAATGCGTTTTTGCATCTTCAACTGCGAATAATTTTTAAACGAGTTGATAAAACTTCCAAAAAAATTAGCGTGCTGAATTCAGAAAAGAAAGAGCTTTCAAATGTTGCAACACTCGACCCATGTTCCCTATTTAAAATATAAGAGTTGTTATCACCACCCTTAAGAGGTTGATGTGAGTTTTATGTCAAAACATGTCCCCCTCAATATTAAAATTGACGTGTTTCAGCGTTTCTTAAAAAAATTATCTGGACGCAAATTGGTCTGTTTCGGTTTCAATGCGCCAGCCTATATATATATATATATATATATATATATATATATATATATATATATATATATATATATATATATATATATATATATATATATATATATGGTGATGTGGGTTCCAAATGGACCTTACTATTACGACCTTTGGGATCAGCATCGCCCTTTATATCATTCAGATATTACTACAACTGATAAAACTTGTATAAGCAGTTATTGTAGCAACTCCAAGAATGAAGAATCGTAACTTATTAAAGGATGCCGGAATAAAATTTAACGAGCTCTTCTTCCGATTTTGTAAATCAAGAATATTTGTGTGTGAACTTTTATATTAGATAATCCATTATGAATGAAACCAAACACGCATCTTATTAGATTCATAAAAGTGAAATTAATATGAGACTCCGTATGCATCTGTGGGAGATTCGCATAATATACGGAAGCTGTTCTTTCAAATGTGACATGCCACGATATAATGTGTTCCATTCTTGACTGATGTATTCCCATTTGAAGACAACTGAAAATTCTACACGTCATTTAAACGTGTCGCAAGTTATTTATAATTGTTTCAGACACCTTACAAGAGTGTTGTCAAAAATTAAACTAGAAAATGTGTTTTGTTTAAGAATTTATTATATTTCCTTGTCATAGTTAACAGGCTTAGTTGGAAACGTAACAATTGAAGAAACTAAAGACAATGATTCCCAATCTCAACGAATTATTATTTAATCGTCAGGATTGTATTACTATTACCCATCAAGTGAAGGAAGTGAAGAAACGTATTATATTAAATAGTAATCAAGTACAAAATTTACATATAAATGGCAGTTAGTATCAAGATAATCATATTTAAAAAAATCATATACAGAGTAATTTAGAGTCAGTGGTTGGCGGTTAACAAAAAAATATGATATTACATTTGTTAAAGTCCAAAATTAAGTTTCTTAGAACAACTTTTTCCTTCAAATACTAGTTTTCTACCTGCAGGATGCATCCAAAATTTTGTACATGCTTTCTCTTAGTAAATTTTTGTAGAAAAAAATCGCTAACAGGGAGATCCCGAGTGATTAATTTTGAAAAACATTTTTTAAATGAGCACCAACTAGGCTATATCCAGCGTCAGTTTCCATTCATATATATATATATATATATATATATATATATATATATATATATATATATATATATATATATATATATATATATATATATATATATATATATATATATATATATATATATATATATATATATATATATATATATATATAGGGTGGCGCATTGAAAACGAAACAGGCCGATTTGCGTCCAGAGAATTATTTTTTTAAGAAACGCTGAAACACGTCAATTTTAATATTGAGGGGGAAATGTTTTGACATAAAGCTCAACTTTGTCACATCCACCCCTTAATGGTGGTGATAACAACCTTTATATTTTAAATAGGGAACATGGGTCGAGTGTTACATCATTTGAAAGCTCATTCTTTTCTGAATTCAGCTCACTAATTTTTTTGGAAGTTTTGTCAACTCGTTTAAAACTTATTCACAGTTGAAGATGCAAAAACGCATTTCACTCAATTCGATAAGAAATGTGCTGATAGTCAATGTTTTGTTGGTTTGTAAACAAAAAATTGATTATCAGAACATTTCTTATCGGAATGAGAGAAATGCGGTTTATTATTTCAATTTATCGGTCGGTTTGATACTTGATAGTACTACCGAAAATTAATCTCACAATGGTGTATTCTGTAGAAGAAAGAGTTGAAATAATTACTCTTTTTTCAAAAACGATGACTGTGTCAACCGTACCGCAAGTTTGTTTAATGAACGACATCCGAACAGACATGTTAACAGAAAATAGATTTTGGAGTTAGTTGCAAAGTTTCGACAAAGTGGTTCAGTAGCCAACAAAAAACGGGATCCTGAACGTGAATTTCCGGTTATAAATGAGACCACTGAGATTAAAATTTTAGGACAAATTGCTGCAGACCCAACTTTGAGCACGAGAAAATTGGTCACTGTTTCAAACATCCAAAGAAGAACTATTCAGCGAATATTGAAGCATCATAAATTTCACCCGTATAAAATTCATTTTGTACAACAACTGAATGAAGATGATTTTGATCGGCGGCTGGAGTTTTGTGAAGTTATTATTGCACGAATAGTTGATAACTGGAACTTTCTATTCAATATCTGTTTTTCAGACGAGTGTACGTTTTTATTAGACTCTACAGTCAATCGTCATAATTGTAGTTATTGGGTAGATAATAATCCAAGAAATTTTCACAAAGTCTACACTCAAACTCCACAGAAACTGAATGTCTGGACTGGCATTTTTGGAGACCGTTTAATCGGACCAATTTTGCTTGATGGCAATTTGAGTGGCAAAACGTATTTCCAGTTACTAGAAGATATCGTTTACCCTCTACTTATTGACATTGTTGAAAATGATGATCGCTATCAAGAAAAGCAATTAGTCTTTCAACAAGATGGAGCTTCTCCGCATTTTTCACAACGTGTTAGGGAGTTTTTAAACAGACAGTTTCCAGTACAATGGATTGGGCGTAGAGGTGCTATTGAGTGGCCCCCTAGATCACCGGATTTAACTCCTTTAGACTTCTTTCTATGGGGCCATTTAAAGAGTAGAATTTACGCAACAGAACCGGAGTCTCTGGGAGAATTACGACGACGCATTGTTGAAGAATGCCATCTAATAACTCCACAAATCCTTCAGAATGTCAGAGCTCGTATTGAACAAAATTTGTACTTTTGTATGGAAGCTGGTGGTCAACAATTTGGACACTTACTTAACTGAATAAACATTTTTGAACGTTAGCTTTTGCTTTTTAGTTTTTTTTAACGAAAAATTGACTAATTAGTGTATTTATTATCACAATGAATTAAATACGTTCTTGCAACTCCAACTGTGAATAATTTTTAAACGAGTTAATAAAACTTGAAAAAAAAATTTGTGTGCTGAATTCAAAAAAGAAAGAGCTTTCAAATGATGTAACACTCGACCCATATTCCCTAATTAGAATATAAGGGTTGTTATCACTACCCGTAAGGGGTTGATGTGACAAAGTTGAGTTTTATGTCAAAACAGGTCCCCCTCAATATTAAAATTGACTTGTTTCAGCCTTTCTTAAAAAAAATTCTCTGGACGCAAATCGATCTGTTTCGTTTTCAATGCGCCACCCTGTATCTATATATATATATATATATATATATATATATATATATATATATATATATATATATATATATATATATATATATATATATATATATATATATAAGTACGAAAAACTTTGACATTTACAGGAGTAAAACAAAGTTATTTTTGTCCTACTTAGCAAAGGAACTTCGCTGGGCGTGGTTTCAAATCTCAGTGGTGACTGAATTTTTTTTGTGTTTAATACAATTTTAACGTTATGTTAAATATTATGTAATCCCAATAACTTTTAAAGCGCCTGTTTGTTGAATAAAATCTTTAATGGGAGGAGAAGGACTTTTAAGACTTGAAGTTAAATTTTAACAGCAGCTGTTGTTGCTCATAGTCGGTAAAACTGTTCCATAGTTAACAGAGACGTAGCGATTTTTTCTGTGACTTCAGAGGTGTGTGTTTTCTTCTCTGCAACCCGTTTCATTTTTTACAGCATCGCCAGGCTAAAGAATTTTCTCTGTAAACCCACAAAAAAATATCGATTTTCATATTTGGGTCAGATTTTAAATTTTACTTGCACATCGTCATAACGTGTGGAAGTCGACAAAAATTTCAAAAATGTATTTTCGCTTAAACGTCGTAAAAAGTACCAAAACATTTAGAAAATATGGTTTGAGAACTAAAATCTTTTTGTTTGTCGGTCTGTCGGTCTGTCAACCTGTCAGTGTGTCGGTCTGTCGGTCTGTATGTCTGTCTGTTTGTAGCCACGATAACTTTAGAACGAAGTGACATATCGTCTTCAAATTTGGTAGACAGTTAGCAGTCGGCAAACGAACCGTTCGGATTGTGTTTGGGTAACATCGCTTTAGGGAGTAAGGGATGAATGGGGTGTCATTTGGTGAAAATTGACATTTTTTCCTTAAAATTCGACTAACATAACGTTTTAGGGTTTATTTGTTAGAAAACTTTTAATTTAATCAAACATGTGGGATTATGTGCTGAAATCAAATTAGGGGTTCAATGAGTGGGGGTGGAATATTGTTGACAAAAATTTCGAACGTTTTTTTGCTGAAACGGCATAAAACGTCTCAAAACATATAAAAAGCTTGATTCTGGAACGAATTTTTTGTCTGTCGGTCTGTCGGTCGGCCGGTCTGTCGGTCTGTCGGTCTGTCGGTATGTACCTATGTTAATAGGCGCAATAACTATCGAACTAATTGAGATATCGTCTTCAAATTTGGTATCCAGTTAGCACCCGACAAAGAAACGCTTCGAATTGTTTTTGGATAAGATCGCTTTAGGTGGTGACGGATAAATAAGGGGCGATTTGGTGAAAATTTACATCTTTTCAATAAAACTCGAGTAATATAACGTATGAAAAGTTTATGGGTACAGGGAGACAAATATTTTCTTTGTGGTCAAGTCATAGTCCCTAAGTTCATTCCACGAGGATGTCTTTCTGAAGATAATAATTTATCACAGCTATGTAGAAGTTATGACTCAATTTACGGCATCATTTTTTAATTTATTTTGATTAGCGATTTTCTTGTCCAAAATGTCTTTTAATAGCGAATTTTCTTATAAATAAATTTGATGTGTTTTCTTTGAAGAAACGACCCCCACGAATTTGCGTGAAAAATTTATCAACGAAGTTTGGATGGAAATTTTTCTTAACGAAACTGGTCGAAAATAAGATATTGTTACGTTTTACGGGGTTTTGGATTCATTGACTAACAAAACACAGCTTTTCAAACTATCAATTTGTTATAACCAACAATAAACACACCAACTAAAATATTTATCTCTATTACCAAATGTCTATAATTTATTTTCGCCTCTATTCACTACGCTGACTCGCTTAATACTCTATGATCACTTATTCTGCACCAACACAAAGTCAATACTGAACTAACTTACTCTATGTGCAGGTCGCCTATCTATAATGTCCATCGAGCTTCTGGACCGTCTACACTGTTCTACACCTGTCACTTCTGATCCATTCTAGAAATATAATTCCAGAGTGTACGCTGTTACCAACACACTTTACCACCGGCTTCTGACCATAGAAGTAACAAAGTTCATAAACTTACATAGAGACGGATGTGACACAGCCCCCTTCTTGCATTCGATTGCCCCGGTCGAATTCTGACATATTCTCGGTATGGCGTAAGCCTGTGCATATAGACCACTTTCATCTTGCTCTTTGGGCTCCTCTGAATGCGATAGACAACTTTATTTATCCTTTTGACCACCTTATACACGGACCTTCCCATAATGTCTGTAGTTTTGGTGACCGTCCCTTGCGTCGTACTGGATTGTAGAACCACACTCGATTTCCTTCTTTAAAACCAGGTTAATTAACTCGCACGTCATAACGGGTCTTCATGCGGTCGCTTTCTACTCGTATGTGCATTCGGGCAGCAGAATGGATGGCTTTCCTTCTCGTTGATATCGACGGCGTCACGACAAAAAGGCGTAAGCGGTACCGATCAGATTTTACAGGAGACACAAAAAAGTTTGTGGAATCGTATGGAATAGGTGACTGCACCGGACGGTTTTTTTTAGTATCAGTATCATTAATGCCAATATTTCACGTAACAAATGTCTAGAATCAACTACCTGTGTGGGTTTTATCTACTTTTTTGTCGCATACGCCTTTTTTAATTTAAAATCTGGCGCTTACGCCTAATTTGTTGGCACATAAGCCTTTCGTCTCTCAGAATTTTTGTGTTGAAGTGGCATTTTCCACCTACATACGTCCTCGTACTATTTATGAAATAGCTCGTTAGTTGTCGCTTATGTCTTCGATTGAAAACAGAAATTTGTTATTTATTGAACAGATAATAATAACAGATAATAATACCGTATTAAATTTGTTACAAAGAAATATAAAAAACACATTCACAACTAAATAAAAGTATTAATAAAATCAAATTGTTCTGCTATAAATAGATACTCATTTTTCTGTAACATGTCAAAATAAGATTAGATACGTAATGAAAAATATATTTAATTGTAAAAATAAATTAACAATTCATCACTAAAATTAAAAATAATATCAACAGAAGTCAACAATTTCTGAAAACATAAGCATGGCTTCCTTAAAAATGTAATTCTTATCCATAAAGAAAAAAGATATAACAATAAGAAAAAAGTTTCTGCATACACTAGTGTGTGCTAGTATCGTCCTCAATATCTGTTTCTGGAAGTTCGTCAGGTATACTGGCACTCGTAGTCAGCGCCATATATTCCGAGTGATATGGCTTCTTGATCGTCAAGTTTCGACATAAGTCAAGTAATTTTTTTAACTTGTCACTGTTAATCAGTAATTCCGAGAAATAAAGCCGAGGAACAGATTGGAATTTTCTGATTGGCCACAGAATTTTGCAGAATGGTTCATCTGAGGCATAGCTTGTAGAAATGTCAATAGTGTAATCTTTTGAATTGTCTTTACACAGTTTTGCTCTTTTAATATCTGTAACTTTAATCTCAACCCCTTCAGTTGTTTTTAGTTTTTTCGGAACAGCAACACTTTTCCAATCTAAAAAGTCTGCAAAATGTACTGGAATAACCTCATACGGCCTTGGTCGTTTTCTAGCGTTTCGAATTAGAGTAGGCCATTCGGAAGGTGCTTGTATATTCATACGGGCGGTATATTTCTCAATAACAGCGTGTACACTATCGACTGGCATGTATGTGTGCCCTGCAACTAAGTATGTTATTGAAATATCTGTCACCGACTTTGAGTTTCTTAGGAAGTATAACAGCATGGCCAAAACAAATCTGTTTTTGTTTTGTCCTGGACAATTGTCACAAAATAATGATACTGCAGTGTGTTTTCCTTCTTGGTCAACATTAGGTAAATAGTTATATAGGTTGGTGCATATTTCATTTACACCTCTTTTACCGTCTTTTTCTTCCCAGATATAACAGTATCCATTCTGTGACTTACTTTCATAAATCGTAAAATTATATACAGCATATTTCCTGGTAAAACCAAACATCATATTCGGTCCGTGGGGAGTAGTGAGAACTTTCTGTAAATCGAATGATACCACAATGAAATCGTCTTTTGTAGATTTATTTTGCTCCCACAAGAAAAGTTGTTTGGCATCATCTTTTTCCTTTTGATGATTCAAATAATCACCCTTGTCGTCATCTGTCTTCTCGTCTTCTGGAATATTCTTGTATCTTTCGCATTTGCTGCATTTGTCTTTTCTTGGAACGTGTATCCCTATGTTGTAGTCTTCCTTGAATGATTTCTTGAAACGAGAAAGTCCAATAGGTATGCTTCCATTACCTTTTACCGCCGACGAATACATTCTGTAGAGATTCGCAACACTTTTGACGTCGGAAGGCAGATACAATTTCTTACTAGATGATCGGCAATAATGTGAGGGTACAAGGGGCAAACTTTCTATAAAGTGTTTAAATTCTGTAACTTGTGCAGACGTTGTTTTATGTTTTGGATCGTGTTTGCCTCTATTGTCTTTATTTTCTTTAATTTTTCCCTGTACAGAATTTCGCACCAACTTCTGTGTGATATTCAAAGTGTTTAGAAAAAACTGTAAACAGACTCGTACTTGAACATCTTCTTTCATTAAGAAGTATTGATAGGTCAGATTTCTTCTGGAAATATCAGCTAAGGTTCGCTTTCTTTTCACTGGAATTATGTTTACGCAGTCATTTATGAAGCTCCTTTTCTCCACATTTGTTCCTAAGTTCCAGAATAATGAAAAAATTGCATTCCTCTCATTGGTGGTGAATGTGTTGCATCCGTTCAAGCAGTTCTTATTTAGACATGGATTCGGTAACACTTTTTTATCATCTATCTTCCGCTTGTTGTAATTCCAATAAGCTTGTCCTGATTGACGACGTCTTTTATTTTTCACTATAAAATCATTCCTTGATTTTCGACTTTTCTTGCCTCTTACTCTAGTAAAACTTGACTTGATTGAGAGAGACGTACTTTCGCTCGTGTCACCACTATTATCAGAAATTTGAGAAAATGAATCACTACTCTCACTATATTCCTTTTCATAGTAAGATTTTCCCTTGTTTGAACAAACTTGCGCCTTATGGTCTGTCGTTTCACATTGAAATATTTCGGAGTCACTGTCTGAATAATCTACAATTCGAATTTTTGTTAAAGTATCGATATTTTCAGCTTTAGAAGCATCATTATTATAGCCAGGCTTGTCTATTATTTCGGTGTCAGTCAGTAAACAATTTTCACTTATAGCAATATTATTGTCAAAACAGAATAAACTGTTAATGCCATAGTCAGCGTCATTATTATCATCCAACTGATTGGTGGGTAAAGAGTTCAAATCACAGCCAGTCGCAGATTCTAGGACATAATTGTCTAAAATAATGACATCGTTTTGCAAGGCTTCGTCAAGTATAGTAATATTATTATGGCCATAATTGATATTACTAAAACCTATAATATTATTATCATTTCGCTCCTTAGAAATGGCTTCGCTAGCATTTCTCGCAGCCAAAAGATCTAATATTTTCTGTCCGCGTGACATCTGTAATATCAAAACACAAAAGGCGTAAGCAACTAATTGTAACGATATTTCAAAATTAAAATTATCGACAGTCATTCGATTAATATGTAAGAAAAAGTGACTTTCATAAACTGAAATTCTGGTTCAATGAATCTGTTAACAGGTTGTAATCATAATGATGAACAAGTTGCTAAAAACGCATTTAAAGTTTGCATTGGTTATCCATTGAGACTTGGTGATTAAGCCTGTTAGAATTTTATGAAGCGAAAGGCGTAACCCACATCAATTGTTTTAGCAGCGATTACTGTTTTATTAGTTTTTAAAAATAAAATTCCATGTGCGCACTTAATCCTTAGAAAATTATAATAAGGGCTTTAAGAAAACAAAGACATACCTTGTTGGTGTGTTGTAATTATCACAGGTGGGCGTAAGAGCACGTTACTTCCATGTGTTTAGGCGGTTACTATCTCATAACCTCACTTTGTTCGTAACACGGATTGTCGCTTACGCCAGTTCTCAGTCAATTTAAACGCCTATAGAATAACTTGGTGGATGTAGCATGTGACTAATACGAACGGCATGATCGTTATGATCACCCTGCTATTATAATATCAATTTCAGCTTTTTTGTCGCTTACGCCTTTTTGTCATGACGCCGTCGATATGTCGGAGTTATCTTCAAGCAAAGTTCTTACGTTGCACTGGTTCTTCCGCACAATCGCTCTTCTTTTAGTGTTTCTATTTGCGCAAATATCTCTACAGGCCCTATTGTTCCTGTCGACATCAGCTCTGCTCCAACAAGTGCGTTCACTGACCTTTTTCGGGATTGGTTTTGCACTTACACGGTCTTTAAACCCTCCATCTTGTACTGCTCCCATAATTTCTTTTCTACTTGTTTCTGGCTGGGTACAGCTGGGGTCACAGCTCTCTTCACTGAAATAACATCTTCACGGCAGACGTTGCTATTTTTCTCTATGGTGATTTTCCGCACTACCAGGTTAAACTATTTAAACTTTTTTAATAGACGTCTTTTGTTTCAAGTATTCAATTAGAACGAACTTCCAAGAAGGGGGAATCGGTTAGATCAGTTTGCCCATTTAAAACAAGATAGTTATTTTCGTGTATGTGCTTTTTTACTTTTAAAGCTTAAAAAAAGTCAAGTTTGCGTTTATTTACTGTGAGTCTATATTGGGTATCAATAATATGTTTTGCAAATGTAGATTTGTCAGCGTGGTTATTTCTAAGCAATATTATCAACGACCGTGACAAATCTACATTTGCGAAACATGTTATTGATACTATTAATACAAATTTAGTCCTTATATCCTTGGATTATGCATCATGTGGTGTTAGTGAGACGATTGTCAGGTCTTAAAAATGTGTTGTGGTAAAAATATTTTTTTTAATTTCAACAACACACCACGAGGGCTTACAGCCTAAATACTATCGTACCGTGGGTGTTGACAAGGAGGAAAGAGGCAACTTGTTAATTCTGGGCTTGAAGGTTTGGAGATTCGGAGGAGAAGGAAAAACATGTGCCGGCAAGGAATTCCACAGCTTTGAAGTCCTCGGGACAAAAGAGCGGGCATAACAAGATGTCCTAAGTCTGGTAACCTGGGCAGTAAAAGGGTGCATTTGCTCTGTTCCCCTGGTAGATCTGTTGAGGGCAGCAGGTGGGGGAACTATGGAGGAAAGCTCCTCTGAGCAGTGCCCGTGCAGATATCTATAAAAGAGAGACAGGTCACCAACGGCACGTCGGTGGGCAAGGAATGCAGCCTTTGGGTGAGGGTAGGGTCACCGATGAGACGTATAGCTCTCTTTTGAATGGAGTCCAGGATAGCGAGTGTAGAAGCGGCAGCAGCACCCCAGATGTGGGAGCAGTATTCGAGGTTTGGCCTTATTTGTGAAGTATATAAGGTATAGAGATTAGCTGGTGAAAAGTATTTGCGAGCCCGGAAGAGGAAACCTAATTTCTTAGCAGCCGCTTCTGCAATTGATGTGACATGTTGGTGCCAATTAAGATTTCGATCCACAGAAATGCCAACCAGAGAAAAGGACTCATTACTTTGAATAACTTGGTTGTTCATTGTGATGGGTCTAGGGCTGGTGTATCTCTTATGAGAAAGAAAGCAAGACTGATATTTGGTGGGGTTGAATTGTACAAAATTTCTACTTCCCCAGTCTAATATTTTTTGGAGATCCACAGAAACAGAACCCTCCATGAGTCGGCGATCCTCATCTAATTGGGCTAAAGAGACAGGCTTAGAATATTGTATATTTGAGTGGAGGGTGCTGTCGTCCGCGTAACTGTGAACTGGGTTGGATGTGCTAGAGAGAAGGTCATTGATGTGGAGAAGAAACAAAGTAGGGGCTAAAGCTGAACCCTGAGGAACTCCTGCATTAATTGGATACAGTTTAGAGGAATGGCCATCCACAACAACAGAAATGCTCCTGTTGGAGAGGAAATTTGCTGTCCAGGTACAAAGGTTTGGTGGTAGGCCATAGGCCGGAAGTTTGTTAAGCAGCGCTGCGTGCCAGACCTGGTCGAATGCTTTGGATATGTCTAGAGCGACAATCTGGGATTCACCGTGTAGTTTCATAGACTTGTTCCAAAAATGGGTAACAAAGGAAAGGAGGTCGGCAGTCGATCTGCGCTGACGGAATCCATACTGCCTGTCGTGGATTAGACTGTGTTTTTCAAGAAATTTTAGTAATTCGGTGTTTATATACTTTTCCATCACTTTAGAGACGACTTAAAGGAGATAAATAGGCTTGTAGTTGCTAGGAAGCGCTTTGGATCCTTTCTTGGGGATGGGTTGTTCTCGAGCAGTTTTCCAGTTACTAGGGAATATGCCTTTATTGTAAGATATCTGAAACAGACGAGTCAGGACGGGAGCAAGTTCTGGTGCGCATTTTTTGAGAACAATTGCTGGGATCTCGTCAAGGCCAGAGGCTTTCCTGGTATTAAGAGAAGAGAGTATCTTTCGTACCTTTTTAGTTTTGAAAATGATATCCGTCATTTTATGCGCGACATTGGGGACTGTTGGTGGTTGAACGTTTGGAGGTGGGTTGAGAGTAGAATTGCCGGAGAACAACGAAGCAAAAAGTTCAGCCTTGCCCAGGGCGGTAGAAACAATTTCATCCCCTGAGACAAGAGGTGGGAACGTGCTTTTACAGAAATTATTCCCAATAGATTTAGCAAGAGTCCAGAAGGGTTTGCCGCCGTTGGAGCTTAAGAGGACTTTGTTTTTGATGTGGTTATTAAACGAGTTTTTTGCCTCGGAAAGAATGCGGACATAACGGTTTATTGCGTCGTTAACTGCTTGACGGTTTTCTTGACTGGGATTGTGTAGAAGCGTTTTGTGAGCTTTGACCTTTTCAAGTCTGGCCTTGTCACAGGATTTAGAGAACGAGGGATTTTGAGTGGCTGAAGAGGTTTTCTGTGTAGGTGGAATAAATAATTCCATGCCAGCTTGGATAATTTCGGTGACGTTTTGTGAGATATCAGACGGATCAGGATGAGAGAAGCAGACAGACGCCCATGGAAATGAGGAAAAGTAATCTCGCATTTTGTCCTAGTTTGCGGAGTTGTAGTGCCAATCGATACGTGGGTGTGATGACTGTGTGACCTCGGGTTGCATTGCGCAGGAAGCAGTAACCATGCCGTGGTCTGAGCGACCAAGGGGGGCGGTGACTGTTATCTTATAGCATTCAGGTTTTATAGTAAGAAGGAGATCCAAGGGATTTGAGCTGTGTGTTGGGATACGAGGGAAGTAAGTAGGTTGCTGAACCATATTGGCTAAAGAATTGCTGACTGCAAAGGCCTCCGCTGCTCTCCGGAGTTTTTGAAGATCCTAGCCATTCCTTATTATGTATATTGAAGTCACCAAGAATAGTGACCTCGGGGGAAGGATATTCAGAAATCAGATAGTCGGTTTTTTCAGAAAGGTAGTCAAAGAGCTGGACAAAGTTGTTGTCAGAAGGTGACCGGTAAATGTAACAGATGAATTTAGTTGCAGCCCTGAGAGAGAGTTTTATCCATAGTATGTCTTTTCTTCCAGCTTCTAATTTGGGAAGTCTGGTGCAGGGTAGATTGCTACGGACGTGTGCGCACACGCCTCTATGCAATGTAAAGGAAGTAAGGAGCTCATACCCCGCGAAATTAAGGTGATTAGTGGCTGTTTTGGCACAGATTTGTGTTTCGGTGAGGAAGAGGAGTTGGGGCCTGTTAGCCTGGAGGAAATGGTGGACGGAGTTCAGGTTAGAATTTAGGCCACATATATTCGAAAAGGATTTGTTAAATCTTGATGTTGGCGCCCCCTGTACACCCCTCTCCCGGAGATCCGAATGGAGGGGTATTTTTCCTCCGGAATATTTTGTACAAGGAGGATCCATAATCATTTTTTTCTTATAAGGGAAACCGACTTATACACCAGAACCGGAAACGTCCGTTGGGTCTTGATGTAAGGGGTGGTACCTCCTCGGTTGTGAAAAAAATCCTTTACTATTACGTAAAGGAAAATTCCACTACCACCTGCTATGGATTGTATTGGATCAATGTCTACCCCTTTAAAAATAAGGTTAATAAAGGGACTATCAATTGTCCAATAGTTATGCTTTTCGACATAGTAGGACGATACAAAACATTATTATTTTGCATCCATGCCTATTGTCGTTGAAGTTGGGTTCTACAAAGTGTATTTATCAGTGCTCATCACAGGTTCCATGTTTTCTTTACCTACATAAAGATAGCACCACTCTGTGACTTATCTTACTGACTATTCTGATGGAGCAATTGTTTTAAGTAAAACGCCACATTAAGCGTCATTTGTTAAACTTCACTATGCTCATTGTTTCAATTAGTCTTACAATAACGTTGGCAAACAGGCTCATTAATAATTGTCTTTTACTCTGAAACATAAAATTAAGTGTGAAAGATTATACATAATTGTATATAAAGTTATTATTTTATGTCCTTAGACTCATTCCGAGCTCCACATCCACACTGCAATAAGCAAAGTACAACAAAGCAAAATCTGGTAGAGAAGCGAGGACTTTTAACGCCACTCCAGCACTTTGCGAAATATTAAAACCACTAAAACAATAAATGAACAAAGTGTCGGTGTCCCAGTTCACACGACAAGAGTTTTGGTGACTACGTTATAATGTTTCGTTCATTTTATTAGCAGATTTTATCATTTCTAACGTGTGCCTCATAAATATTCATTTAAAGCTTCCAATGATATAGTACAATTTAACAGAATAGTGCATTTTCGGTAACTTAATTACGTAAGGCTGTTTAAATTATGCATTTTCACAGGGAAGTATGTCTATAAGTGCTAATAAGTATATGTTCTGTTATTTCTAAATATGTGAGCTCTTATATCCGGATTCTGTTACATTCTAACTATTGGAAACACAATTGGACTTTTACAATTCGAAAACGTTTGATTTCTTCACGAAAAAAAGTCTGGACGCAGCAAGTGCGTTATGGTAGCGTATTTTTTTAAATAATTTTTAATAGCAAATGTATTTCTTTGATAAAAGCAGGCATCAAACTTGGTTGCCTATATAGTAGAAACAATGTACCAGATTTCATCGAAATCACTTTATTGTTTGAAAATATATAAACATTTTTCAAAAGTCTGGATGCAGCAAGTGTGTTATGGAAGTGAATTTCCATTAAAATGTTTTTAATAGCAAATGCAATCAGGCATCAATCTGATTACCGGTATAGCCTATGTAGTAGAAACAATGTACTATATTTTGTCAAAATTACTTATGGTTTGAAAATATACAAAAATTTTCCACAAATAAATTTAATGTTGGTTTTCTAACCAACAAAGCTTACGTTAATAGCAAATGGAATTATTGAAATTTGAAGGATTTAATGAAAATTCGGTAAATTTGTAGATTAGCTCCCGAACGCTTTTCAAACAATTGTTTTCAGAAACGTTACTAGGACCCCACCTGAATGCACAAACCACAAGAAAAAATTCTTGTTCACACCCCCCAAGAAAGTTACGGGACTGGGAGTGAATAGGGGTGCTGGGCGGGGTAGGTAGTAAAAAGGAAATATGACCAAAAAATGCGAAGAAAACTGCTTGAAAGCTGTCTATTTGAAGCCATATCCTCATAAATCCTGACTAGTCTGAACAGCACCCCTATTTGCCCCAGGTAAGGTAACTTCCTGGGGGGGGGGGTATGAACAAGAAGTTTTTCTTGTGGTTTATGCAACGAGGGACGGAAGGAAAATGCCTAAGACGAAGCAGACCCCCGGTTCGACTTGTGGCAGGGGTGGGGGGTTGGTGGGTGTCTGCTTCGTCGTGGGGATTTGCTTTCCCCTTGCATGCTAACAACCACCCTCGCTGCATAAACCACAAGAAAAATGTCTTGGAAGTTACGGCACCTGGGGGGATAGGGGTGCTGTGCAGGGTAGGAAGGGTTTAAGGGCGATCAGGCTTCAAGATGTGAAAAAGACAGCTTTAAAGCCCGTTTTGTTCGAATTTTCTGCTCATATTTCCTTTTTACTACCTACCCCGCCCAGCACCCCTACTCACTACTGGTCCTGTAACTTCCTTGGGGGGTGTGAACAAGAAATTTTTCTTGGGGTTTGTGGATCCAGTGGTAGGTAGGTTTCTGAAAACAGTTTTTTTTGAAAGCGTTCTGGAGCTAAACTGCAAATTTACCGAAAATTCGCTACCATAAAGCACTTACTGCGTTCAGATTTTTTTCTTACAAACGCATCATCTTTCGATAAAAAATGCAAAAATGCATTAACCAATTTGTTCTACAAAAATTAGCTAAAAAAAAATTATAGGCCGTTAAACCATAAACATCACTACACCTACAGCGAAAGCATTAACTTTACTAAACCGACAGTTAAAGCATCAGAGAAAGGGTCTATTTGAAATGAATTTTCTGTAAATATTTTAGTAAAAGGAAGGCCAATGACGGTTGAATCTGAAAGTTAAGGGTTTGCAGAACACTCTTCTTGCAACATTTTCTTTTCAAAATCCGTATTTGTTTCACGTTCTTTGCCTAAACATTGCCAATTTTGACGTTTAAAATTGCGAGTTTGGCGTTTTGAAGAAAACTCCAACATTTGTTTCTTTAACTGCCCATAACTTCTTTAGAGACCTAAATTTTGGTACAGAGTTCACCATTTATAATACAAACACGCGTACCACATTTGGTTGCCCTTACTTTGTGGTTTCCGAAGATATGAATTTTTTTAGAAAGAAAACACAAAATTTTCCGGGAAAACCTGGTCCGATTTTCCTGGCTAACGAACTTATCCAAGTCACTTGCAAAAGAAAAGTACTCACCAAATTTTATCAAGATTGGTCTTTTTTTTTAGTTATCGGTTAGATATATATACATATATATATATATATATATATATATATATATATATATATATATATATATATATATATATATATATATATATATATATATATATATATACAGATCTCCTCATTAGCGATTTTTTTTAATTCGCTAAAAATATACTGATTTGTTTAGTAGTCTGGAATAGGGTTTCTGATTTCTCGACTTATTTTCTTTCTAGAGACTCGAGAATTCTCGAATAATAATTCCCGGGAATTCTCGAATTTTCAACAAATTTCTAAAACATTAAACAATCAAAAAATTGTTAATTCAATACAAAATTAAATACGCCTATTAATGATCAACGACATTTATTAATCAATTTTCATTACGAAAACTAAACTAATAGAGAGGTATCGATGGTGAGACTTTCGGAAATTTTCTTCAAATGAGCACGAATTAGGGCCTCTGGAACCCATTTCCATGGTCAGTTAAATATTATATATATATATATATATATATATATATATATATATATATATATATATATATATATATATATATATAATGTATATATCCAACCGATGTAACTCAAAAAAAAATTCACTGATTTGGACCAAATTTGAAAATTACCCTTATTTTGCTAATGGCTTGGATGAGTTCGTTCATCAAATCTTGAAAAATTAAGAAATATTTTTTAAAACGCAATATCTCTCAAATTTGATTGAAACAAAAATTTACAACTTAAAAGAGCATAGACAGACGTGGTTGTGTACCAATTTTCAAGTCGTTTGATCAAAGTAAAATGAAGTTATTCGGAATTAATAATAAAATAATCCTCGACATCGCTTCAGATTCTGGAATCCAATATCTACAATGTTGGACAAAGACAGAAGACGTTATCTGTACCGCTATTCTATTTAAATAAATCGTAGGTAAAAATCTAAACAATGGAAGTGATTGAAAAAGGTCATACATTGTGAGATATACGACAGGGACCCCATATCGGTGCAGGACCAGGTAGTATGTTGTCACGACGACTCTAGTTTACACAAAATTTTATAGATAGAGCTGTGTAACTAACAATTTTGTAAATTGTCAACCTTGGACAATTTATTTGCTAATACCGAGACAAAGTTGCCATCCAAAGCGTTAAATATTAACATGCGAATTTATACTAATAAATAAAAAAATTAATGACAGTGATTCTATTTGTTTAAAAACAATCTAGAACGACGTTTCATTATGTATAAATATTAAGCTTCCCATTTTTCACGTTCACGCTATTTAAAATTAAAAGCCATCTGTCTCTCTCTCCCTCTCCTAGTTTAATCTGACCACACGTGGTTTTTTGTCACGGAGAAGAGTGTCGCTCGCGCTCTGCGCATCGCATAACCTGGAAATCGACTCCGCTGGTGCTAATTGTCAATACTAGCGTTGTAAATATCGGATGATACGGATTCATATAAAATAATATTCGGAATGATCGTCCAATTACGTATTTACATTAAGAAGAGTGTATTTAATTTATATTTAGCGTGGTATGGGATGGAATCGTAGATGCCGTATAGTAATAAGTAATAATAATAACGTACACTAAATGTAATTTTGTTTTATTATACGTCATTCAGCTCATAGACTTTTGTATCGTACACATACACTCTGTTTACTATATACGATTCCATATTACGTATCATAAAGATTTTGTATCGTACATGTACACTATATTTATTATATACGATTCGGTATTACGCATCACGCTGCCAGAGATATTCGGATTAATACGAATATTTCAATACTCGAATTCGACGAATATTTTATTACGTATTCTCACAACACTAACTAATACCTTATTAGGATCTTATGATATAAACAGTTTAAGTGCGTTATAGTGGCGAATTTTCATAAAAATATTTCAAATTTTGATAACCCAATTTCCCATTACGTACACTAGAATCTTCAGTTATGATACATAGTAAAACCTATATACAGTATAGATGAGACAGTAGCCTATTTTTCTGAAACCTTAACAGCAGCCGCAGAAAAAGCTATAGGAAAGACGAAGATCACCCAAGATAGGCCACCAGCACCATGGTGGAACAAAAAATGCGAAAAAGCGATCAAGGATAGCAAGAATGCTCTCTATCGACTTAAAAGGCACAATACACCTGAGAACTGGATAAAATTCAAACACCATAAAGCCATAGCAAGACCGATTATTCGCAAAAGCAAACAACAATCCTGAAGAGAATTTGTTGCATATATGACCATCTCAACGACAATTTCAAACGTATGGAACAAGATAAGAAAAATCAAACGCTCAAAAACACCATTGCAGATTAAATACCTAAAGTACAACACCAGAATTGTAAGTAGCAAAGAAAATATAGCAGAAATTTTTGCAACTCAGTTTGAGCAAAACTCCAGTGACTCGAATTATTCTCCTCAATTTTTAAAATATAAGAAAACACAAGAGAATCACAACACAACAATAATAGGTGAAAATCAGCAAAGCATTAATAGAGATATAACTCTGGATGAACTGGAAGACGCCCTTCAAGGAGTAATATCTACTTCACCAGGACCTGATGATATACCATATGAATTCCTAACACATCTTCCTACTAACGCTAAACATTATCTGCTTGAGATATACAACACTATATGGATCAACCACCAATTTCTTGATAACTGGCGCGAGGCAACTGTGATACCAGTCCCTAAACCAGAAAAAGAAAGGTATTACACATCATCATACAGGCCAATATCTCTAACTTCCACTATTTGTAAATTACTGGAGAGAATAATAAATCAAAGGCTGATGTTCACACTAGAAATACAGAAGCTTCTGACTCAATTTCAATGCGTATTTCGCCATAATAGGTCAACGTTAGATAATCCAGTTCGATTGGAGTCAGAAATACTAAAGGCTTTTGCACTAAAACAAAAGATGGGCGTGGTGTTCTTTGATTTAGAAAAGGCTTATGATATGACATGGAGGAATATCATAATCAGTAAACTAAAATCTTGGAACCTTGATGGAAATATACTTGCATTCGTCATGAACTTTCTAAGCAACAGAAAGTTTAGAGTGAAAGTTAACAGAAAATATTCATCCATAAAAACTCTTCAGAATGGAATTCCGCAAGGGTCAGTAATAAGTGTAACACTATTTCTGATCGCAATCAACGACATTGTAAATTCTTTATGCCCACTAGTCAAAACCAGTCTGTATGCTGACGATCTAATCATATATACAAAAGGCAATAACTTGGAAGGAACCCAAAAACAGCTACAAACATCCGTAAAAAATATTGAGCAGTGGTCAGAAACTACAGGATTTAGATTTTCTGTAGACAAAACTGTGAGCATGGTATTTTTCAAATCAAAAAGAGTTAATGAAATAAAACTGAATCTGTACGGCGCAAATATAAGATCTGTAGAACAAGTTAAATTTCTAGGATTAACTTTTGACCGAAAACTGTAATGGGGACCACACATAGAGCAAGTTAAAAAATCATGTATCGGTGTTATTAGTATGATGAAGACTCTGGCACACTATGAGTGGGGAGCTGACACCAACGTGCTGATCAACATCTATAGGACGCTCATCAGATCCAGAATAGATTATGGGGCCATAGTTTACAGTACAACCAGTAATAAGCCGCTGCATACGCTTGACATTATCCAAAACTGTGCCCTAAGAATAGCCCTTGGTTGTTACCGAACCAGCCCTACTGAAAGTATTAGGAGTCTCGCAAATGAAATGCCCCTTCAACTAAGAAGAGAACAGTTAACTTTAAATTACGCCTCCAAAGTTCTTAATACACCAGAACATCCAAATTATGAGTTTTTTTTCGTCAAAGAGCTACGAGACCTTATTTAGAAGAAAACCGCATCTTTCAGCTCCCATAAACCATAGATGCCACAAAATCCTTAAAGGTGTTGAAGAGCCTTTGCGATTATCTGCCAGCTCATACAAGACATTGAGCCCTCCTTGGACACAACAACAAGCTGCTTTTGATCTAAGACTAACACACCACCCGAAAACTACCACCAATCCCCAGGAATCAATTCTTACAAATGAAATCTGAGTATGAGAGCCACAAATTCATCTATACAGATGTCTTTAAAAATCAAAACGGTACAGGATCAGCTGTATATACATGCAATACAGTCTTGATATACAAACTACCTAAATCGGCTACTATATTCACTGGTGAACTATATGCCATAAAAGAAGCACTTAGGCATGTTATACTATCTGATATACAACAGACTGTTGTCTGCACAGACTCTTTGAGTACAAATCTACCCTAAACACCATATTGCAAGGGAAATAAGAGATCAAATGACGTACATAATTGCACATAAAAATAAACTCATTTTCATGTTCACCCCCTCCCACGTAAACATCCAAGGTAACGAAATTGTGGATGCACTTGCAAAAGGAGTGGCCACTTCCTGTAACGATCCAGTCTACCAAATCCATACGAACGAGGATATCAAGATCAATATAAAAACAGTTATCTCTAGCAAATGGCAAAAAATGTGGGAGACTAAGCCCTCAAAACTGTTCCATATCAAACCAAGAGTAAATTTTAAGCTACCACTTCCAAATGGAAGAAAAAATCAGACAGTCATATCCAGGTTGAGAATAGGCCATACTAAATTCACCCACGAATATATAATGAAGAAGCTGCCCCCATTTATTTGTTTTTGCTGTGATACACAATGCACTGTTCAACATCTCCTTGTGCAATGCCCACTATACGAAGCAAATAGGATATCCTCAAACATACCAAACAACTTGACCGATCTTTTAGGATCCAACAGAGAAAATCATACTCAGCTCCTGACATTCCTGAAGTCAAGTGCATTATTCAACCAGATCTAGTGCTAATAAACTTTAACTGCTCCTTCTCATGATATTATTGTATTTATTGTATGTATTTATTGTTGTCATCTAATTATTATCTAATTATGTATCACCAAGACCTGCTAATAATATTTTAGGTTGAAGCAGGATATTTTCTTAAAAAAGAAAAAAAACCTATATAAAAGCAGCGTGGATACTAAGTTAAAAAAATAACACAATGAGCTTCACAAATTTGTTTTAAAAAACCTTTTTTGTTATTTTGTTTGAAGAAACTGGTTCGATTGAGTTGATTAAAACCGATCATTCAAGCGATTAATATGAAAAAATACTTACCTGCCACCTATTATTTTGTAGATGCATTCCGTTTGTAAATAAAAATTAAGTTTTCTATAAATTTGCAGATTAGCACGGGGGTGTTTAGAAAAATCTTTCCAGAAATATGTTTAGCACCCCTTCTGGATGCCCAAACAACAAGCTGATTTTCTTGCAAACAACCCACAAGAAAGTTACGGGACCAAAAATGAATAGGGGTGCTGGGCGGAGAAGAATATAAAAAAGAAATGTGAGCGGAAAGTGCGAAAGAAACATCTTAGTTGTACCTGCCTTTATCCCATTATGCGGCTATACCTCCTTAAATTCCTGTTTACCGCACGCAGAACCTCTATATTCACCGCAGGTCCCGTAACTTTTTAGGGGTTTCTCCAAAGGATATTTTCTTGTTTACATTGTTCTTGTTCATGCATTGAGGGTGATTGTATGCATGCAGAAGGGGAAGGAGAACCCCCGCGACAAAGCACCGAACCAAGATTTTCAATTTATGTTTAAATTGTTATCTCATTTCATTTTTTTAAATATTTTTCCAAAAATTATTTTGAGGTTGCCTTGTTTTCCAGTCTTACATAGTAAGCAGCAATATTTTATCATTTTCAAAAAGTAAGGATACAGTGACCGTAAATAAGTGTTGGAAAGGGTCTGGGTGCAGCAAGTATGTTATGGTAGAAAATTGTCGTAAAAATATTTCAAATCCGATAGCTCAATAAATTTCCCATTAAACTAGAATCTTCAGTCTTGAACCATAGTAAACGCACCGAGGGTACTAAACTAAATAAAAATAACATAACGAACTTCGCGGATAACTGCAAATTTGTTTTAAAACCCTTTTTTGTTGTTTATTGTTTGCAAAACCTTGATGGGTTGATTAAAGCAAACCATCCAAGCAATTAATAAGAAAAAACTCTGGACGCAGCAAGTGCGTTATGGTAGTGAATTTTCATAAAAATGTTTTTATTGCAAATATGTGTGTTTTCTTTTTATTTAAGAAAGCAGGCATCAATTTGGGTTACCAGTATAACCCATCTAGTAAAAACAATGTGCCATGTTTCTAAAAAATAACTTTATTGTGTGAAAATGTACGAAAATATTCAAAAGTAAACTCAAAGTGTTCCCGGAAAAACTCGTTTCTTGGTTAACCTTATTATAGGTAAATAGCAAATTGGGCTATTCAAATATGAAACATATGATCAAACTTTGCTACCATAACGCACTTGCTGCATCCAGAATTTCTTTTTTTACAAACATGCATTATATTTCGATGGAAAATGCAAAAATGCAATAACATAAAGCGTGTTTGATAACAAAAAAAAAAAAATTTGTATAACCAACGACTTATGGGCCAGCCTGTGATTGTAGAAATATTTTTTAAGATGTAGCTCAAGACATCCTATAATTAATATATACAAAATTTTTTCATATCTTGTATAACAACGGATATATTGAGCTTTATTGATTTTTACGAAAATTCGACAACAATTATATACCATTTAACGATAAACTCTATAGCTAAGACTACTGACAAAGCATCAGAGAAAGGGTCTATTTAAAAGGAATTTTCTGGAAACATTTTAGTAAAATGAAGGACAATGACGGTTGAAACTAAGACTTCAGGGTTTGTAAAACATCCCTCTTGAGACATTTGATTTCCATAGCCCGTATTAGATTAAAGTTATTTGCCTAAATGTTGCCGATTTTGACGTTTTAAATCGCAACTTGACGTCTTGAGGAAAACCCAAATTTATTTTTCTTTAATTGCCTATAACTTTTTTGTCTTTTGACATACATATCTTAATTTTGGTACGTCACTTACCTATAAGGATATTAACTTGCGTACCAAATTTGGTTGCCCTTACTTTGTTAATTCCGGAGATATAAATTTTTTTCGAAAGAAAACACAAAAATTTCCGGGAAAACCTGGGCAGATTTTCCTGGCTAACGAACTTATTCAAGCCATTTGCAAAAGGAATGTATTTACCAAATTTAATCAAAATCGGCCCATTATTTTTTGAGTTATCGGTGTGATACACATATATATATATATATATATATATATATATATATATATATATATATATATATATATATATATATATATATATATATATATATATATATATATATATAAACATATAAAAATTGAAACTGACCCCGGATATGTGTTCTGGGGGGCCTAATTAGCGCTCATTTGAAGAAATTTTTTCAAAATTCAAAAGTCGGGATCTCCTCATTAGTGAATTTTTTTTAAGAAAATTCACTAAAAATACATGCCATATTTATAATTTGACAAGTACATTCCCTATGTAAATAATTTTTTTTCTGAAAAACTCTAAGTGAGTGGTGAGACACGCAGCACCGTGCCGCCACCTAGTTGCGGAACCAAGTAGTATGTTGTCACACCAGCTCCAAATAACACAAAGTAATAAAAAATAAAGACTGTATACAACCAACTAACAATTTAATAAATTGTCAGCCCTGGATTTCTACCCCAATATAGGGACCAAGTATGTAAGGCTAGATAGATTTTTGCCACAATTAGAACCGTAGACTGGTTTCTCTTTCTGTCATTAGAGCCCTTCAGTACGGCATACTAGTTATAGCGGAAATACACCTTTAAAATAAAACGGCTATGGTAGCCAGCCTTCCAACACTAAGTGCCTTCCAGCAACGGGCCGCCGGCTACTTGCGGAACGAAGTAGTATGTTGTAACACCAGCTCCAAATAACACAAAGTGTTTGAAAATAGAGACTGTATACAACCAACTAACAGTTTAATAAATTGTCAGCCCTGGCCCATTTATACCCTAATATAGGGGCAAAGTATGTAAGGCTAGATGTATTCTCGCCACAATTGAAAAACTTTTGTAACTTTAATGAAGTTTGTAACACATTTTTTAAGACGCTTGCAGTACTTACATATTATATCTAAGACCATACTTTAATTTTCTAGCTCTATATAATTTTTTTTTCAAATAAAGGCTAACTGGGACTCTAAAACTAATCTCCAAGGTCCATTTAAATTTAAAGAATAAGTTTTAATAATATATCTTACTAATAGTGTACAATTTTTATAAAAATTTACTACTATAACACAATTACTGCGTCCCGAACCTTATAATCATTTAGTCTTGTTTAAAATAAAATGTTAATTACTCACACAATTTTCTAACAAAAGTAACTAAATTAAACTTTGACTGTCTTCCTGTACAACTATTAATTTCTCTTTTTATTAAAAAGTAGGTACTTTGAATATGTACCTTAACAACCTTCCTGAAGTAAGTAAAAATATTAATCGCATAGCCAATAATTAAACAAATAGTCGTTATCTCAAGTAAGTATCTTCAGAAGAACAATCTTTAAATGAAAGTTGCATCAAGTATCTTTCTTCCTATAAATAAGGAGAACCTTTAAAAAGTCTGGACGCAGCAGGTGCGTTATGGAAGTGAATTTTCATAAAAATCTTTTTAATAGCAAATATGTCTTTTTTAGTGAATTTTCTTAAAAAAAATTCACTAATGAGGAGATCCCGACTTTTGAATTTTGAAAAAATTTCTTCAAATGAGCGCTAATTAGGCCCCCCAGAAAACATATCCGGAGTCAGTTTCAATTTTTATATGTTTATATATATATATATATATATATATATATATATATATATATATATATATATATATATATATATATATATATATATATATATATATATATATATATTTATATATATATATGTATCACACCGATAACTCAAAAAATAATGGGCCGATTTTGATTAAATTTAGTGAAAAAATTCCTTTTGCAAATGGCTTGGATGAGTTCGTTAAGCAGGAAAATCTGCCTAGGTTTTCCCGGAAAATTTTGTGTTTTCTTTCGAAAAAAATTTATATCTCCGGAACCAACAAAGTAAGGGCAACCAAATTTGGTACGTTGGTTTATATCCTTATAAGTAAGCTACATACCAAAATTTAGCTATGTAAGTCAACAGACAAAAAAGTTATAGGCATTTTAAGAAAAATAAATTGGGGTTTTCCTCAAAACGTCAAAATGGCGATTTAAAATGTCAAAATTGGCAACATTTAGGCAAATAACTTGAATCTAATACGGGCTATAGAAATAAAATGTCTCAAGAAGAATGTTTTACAAACCCTAAAGTCTTAATTTCAACCGTCATTGTCCTTCATTTTACTAAAATATTTGCAGAAAATTCATTTCAAATAGACCCTTTCTCTAATGCTTGGCAGTAGCCTTAGCTATAGAGTTTATCGTTTAATGGTATATAATTTTTGTCGAATTTTCGTAAAAAATCAATAAAGCTAAATATATCCGTTATTATATAAGATATGAAAAAAATTTGTATATTAATTATAGGGTGTCTTGAGCTACATCTTAAAATAATATTTCTACAATCACAGGATGGCCCATAAGTCATTGGTGATACAAATTTCCTTTTTAGTGAATTTTCTTAAAAAAAATTCACTAATGAGGAGATCTCGACTTTTGAATTTTGGAAAAATTTCTTCAAATGACCGCGAACTAGGCCCCCTAGAACACATATCCGGGGTCAGTTTCAATTTTTATATGTTTATATATATATATATATATATTTATTTATATATATATATATATATATATATATATATATATATATATATATATATATATATATATATATATATATATATATATATATATATATATATATATATATATATATATATATATATATATATATATATATATATATATATATATATGTATCACACCGATAACTCAAAAAATAATAAGCCGATTTTGACTAAATTTGGTGGAAAAATTCCTTTTGCAAATGGCTTGGATAGGTTCGTTAGCCAGGAAAATCTGCCCAGGTTTTCCCGGAAAATTTTGTGTTTTCTTTCGAAAAAAAATTATATCTCCGGAATTAACAAAGTAAGGGCAACCAAATTTGGTACGCTAGTTAATATCCTTATAGGTAAGCTACCTACCAAAATTTAGCTATGTAGGTCAAAAGACAAAAAAGTTATAGGCATTTAAAGAAAAATAAATTGGGGTTTTCCTCAAAACGTCAAAGTTGCGATTTAAAACGTCAAAATCGGCAACATTTAGGCAAAGAACTTGAATCTAATACGGGATATGGAAATCAAATGTCTCAAGAAGGATGTTTTACAAACTCTGAAGTCTTAGTTTCAACCGTCATTGTCCTTCATTTTACTAAAATGTTTCCAGAAAATTCATTTCAAATAGACCCTTTCTCTGATGCTTGGCAGTAGCCTTAGCTTTAGAGTTTATCGTTTAATGGTATATAATTTTTGTCGAATTTTCGTAAAAAATCAATAAAGCTCAATATATCCGTTATTATACAAGATATGAAGAAAATTTGTATATATTAATTATAGGGTGTCTTGAGCTACATCTTAAAAAAATATTTCTACAATCACAGGATGGCCCATAAGTCGTTGGTGATACAAATTTTTTTCTTTTTTTTTTTAATCAAACACGCCTTATGTTATTGCATTTTTGAATTTTTCAGCGATGCATGTTTGTAAGAAAAGAAATTCGGGACGCAGCAAGTGCGTTATGGTAGCGAATTTTCATTAAATGCTTCAAATTTGAATAGCTCAATTTGCTATTAACCTATAAGGTTGACCAAGAAACGAGTTTTTCCGGGAACACTTTAAGTTTACTTTTGGAAATTTTTGTACATTTTCACACAATAAAGTTATTTTTATGAAACATGGCACATTGTTTTTACTATATAGGTTATACTGGTAACCAAAATTGATGCCTGCTTTCTTAAAATGGAAACACACATATTTGCAATTAGAAACATTTTTATGAAAATTCACTACCATAACGCACTTGCTGCGTCCCGAGTTTTTTTTTTAATCAAACACGCCTTATGTTATTGCATTTTTGCATTTTCCATCGAGATATAATGCACGTTTGTAAGAAAAGAAATTCTAGACGCAGCAAGTGCGTTATGGTAGCGAATTTTGATCAAATGTTTCATATTTGAACAGCTCAATTTGCTATTAACCTATAAGGTTGACCAAGAAACGTGTTTTTTCGGGAACACTTTAAGTTTACTTTTGGAAAATTTTGTACTTTTTCACACAATAAAGTTATTTTGATGAAACATGGCACATTGTTTCTAATATATAGATTATACTGGTAACCAAATTTGATGCCTGCTTTCTTAAAAAAACACACATATTTGTTATTAAAAACATTTTTATGAAAATTCACTACCATAACGCACTTGCTGCGTCCAGAATTTTTTATTGAAAGCGGGCATCAAAATTGGTGACCAGTATAACCTATATAGTAGAAACAATAATGTACCATACTTCCTCAAAATAACTGTATTGTTTGAAAATGTACAACAATTTTCCGAAAGTAAACTGTAAATATTCCCGAAAAAACTGGTTTTCTAGCCAACGAACCCTAGGTTAATAGCAAATTAAAATTGAAACCATTTACTGAAAATTCGCCACCAAAACGCACCTACTGAGTTCAGATTTTTTTCTTAGAGACATGCAATTTCGAAGCATTTCGATGAAAAGTGTAAGAATATCAGGGGCGTTCGATTAAAAAAAAGAAAATTTGTATCACCAACGACTTATGGGCCACGCTGTGATTGTAAAAATAATTTTATAAGACGCAGCTAAAACTATATAATTAACGGATACAATTTTTTCTCGTATATTGTATAACTGATATATTAAGCTTTATCGTAGAAATGCACCAGCCTGTATATATGTAAACCGATAACAACTGAAACTAACCCCGGATATTGGTTCTAGGAGGGCTATTTCGCGCTTATTTGAAAAAACCTTTTCAAATTTCAAAAGTCGCGGTCTCCAGAATAGCGACCTTTTCAACGAAAATTCGCTAAAAAATATAGAGTACTAAACCATAAACTCTAACTAAAACTACTGCCAAAGCATCCGAGGAACACGGATGTGCCCCTGATCCAGGAATCACATTCCTATAAACGAGAGATCAAGGGACTCGGCGGAGGTGCTGGAAAGCTTATCTACAGCAGATCCAGCGAGAACCCGAGGGCCTGCATTTTTGTCAGGGAAGGGATATAGTTTCTGCCTTTATGAATTTTCGTTGCAGGGACCTGGCAACGATCAAAATCCGATGAGGAGGAGCGGATGGGCCGAGAGACATCACTGTCGGGTCGGCCTATTTACCAGGGGACAGCACGGACCCTCCTCCACCCAAGGAATTGGAGCAGCTGATGATGGGTAGCAGAGCAGGTGGATGGCAGACCATCATCGGCATGGATGCGAACGCGCACCACGAATTGTGGGGAAGCACGGACACAAACTCTACGTAAATCACTTTTATATTTTTTTTATTTAATTTAATTTAGACATATTGAATAGAGGTAATAAACCGACCTTCGCCACAACACGACGTGATGAAGTTTTAGATCTAACAGTTTTCACCCAGTTTCTGGGTGACTTTGTTAAGAACTGGGCTGTGTCCGGGGAAGCGAGTAGCTCAGACCACAGATATATCCAGTTTGAAATCGCCAAAGTGGAAGGACAAACGGTAGGGTACCGGGACCCTCGCAAGGCGGACTATGTTCGTTAGTCAGGATAATCGTCCCAGGTTTTCCCGGACAGTTTTATATTTTCTTTCGGAAAAAATTATATCTCCGGAAATAACAAAGCAAGAGCAACCAAATTTGGTACTCGTGTTTGCATTATAAAGGGTGAATCATGTACCAAATTTAGGTCTGTATGTTTAAAGACGAAAAAGTTATGGGTATTTAAAGACTAAGTGAGTGGTGGACGTGCCGCCACCTAGTTGCGGAACCAAGTAGTATGTTGTCACGCCGGTTCCAAATAACACAAAGTGTTGAAAAAATAGAGACTGCGTACAACTAACTAACAAGTTAGTAAAGTAAAAATATGTAGGGCTAGATGCATTCTCGCAACAATTAGAACCGTAGACCGATTTCGCTCTCATTAGAGCTCTTCAGTACTGAATGCATGTAGCCTTACATACCTTGTCCCTATATTAGGGTAGAAATGGGCTAGGAGTAACAATTTACTAAATTGTTAGTTAGTTGTATACAGTTTCTATATTTTTTAACACTTTGTGTTATTTGGAACTGGCGTGACAACATACTACTTGGTTCCGCAACTAGGTGGCGGCACGTCAACCACTCACTCAGTGTTGAAAGGCTGGCTACTATAGGTGTATTTTTGCTGCAATTAGTATGCCGTACTGAAGAGCTCTAATGAGAGCGAAACCGGTCTACGGTTCTAATTGTTGCGAGAATGCATCTAGCCTTACGGGTATTTAAAGAAAAAAATTTGGTGTTTTCCTCAAAATGTTAAAGTCGTGATTTGAAAGTCAAAATTGGCAACATTAAGGCAAATAACCTGAAACCAATACGGATTATATAAAGAAAATGTTGCAAGAAGTGTGTTCTGCAAACCCTTAAGTTTCAGCTTCAACCGTCTTTCTCCTTCATTTTACTAAAACATTTACAGATAATTATGTTCAAATAGACCCTTTCTCTGATGCTTTGGCGGTAGTTTTAGTTTATGGTTTAACGATCTATAATTTTTAGCAAATTTTCGTAGAAAAAATTCGTCTTTCTCCTTCATTTTACTAAAATATTTACAGATAATTATGTTCAAATAGACCCTTTCTCTGATGCTTTGGCGGTAGTTTTAGTTTATGGTTTAACGATCTATAATTTTTAGCAAATTTTCGTAGAAAAAATTCGTTAATGAGGAGACAACGACTTTTCAATTTTAAAAAGATTTCTTCAAATGAGCGCAAACTAGGCCCTCTAGATTCCATATCCAGGTTTACATTCAGTTTTTATATGTTTACATATATACAGGGTGACGTATTTCTACGGTAAAGCTCAATATAATTGTTATTATACGAGATACGAGAAAAAATTGTATACGTTAATCATAGGGTGTCTTGAGCTGCATCTTATAAAATTATTTTGAGATGGCCCATAAGTCGTTGATACCAACAATTGTTTTTTCGAACACCCTTATATTATAGCATTTTTGCATTTTTTATTGAAATATGATGCATGTTTGTAAGATAAAAAATCTAGACACAGTAAGTGCGTTTTGGTAGCAAATTTTCATTAAATGCTACAAATTTCAGTAACTCAATTTGCCAGTAACCTAAGGTTTGTTGGCTAGGAAACCAGTTTGCTTGGAAAAATTTTAAGTTTATTTTCCGAAAATGTTTGTACATTTTCAAACAATAAGTTATTTTGATAAAATATGGTTCATTGTTTCTACTATATAGGTTATACCGGTAACCAAATTGATGCCTGCTTGCATTAGAGAAACATAGTTGCTATAAAAAACATTTCTATGAAAATTCACTTCCATGGCTCACTTGCTGCACCAGACTTTTATTAAAACAATAAGCGGCCCTCATGAAACCATAATCCACGCGATTTACTTTCGCTAAACAGATGTAATCCACAATCCACCGCTCCAGAAGCTTTTTTACGGTCTGCCATCATCAAAGAGTGGGCGTCATATTCAAGGTCACAATACTCCTTCCAGTTCAAACGCTGAAGAACACCTCTAACTTATATAGGGAACCTGAAAATTCTGCATGCGGTTAGTCAGTGTAAACAAAGTGTAGTGACTAATGCAGCTGCCGCAATGGCACATGTCGAGAAGGTATGTCAACAGTATACAGTGTTGTCATGATTGGTGATTTATCACCAGAAACAGTGATTTTGACAAAGATGTTGATTAGTGTTTGTTTTTAACAGATTTTTGTTTACTAAGTGATTTTTTCACTAAGTGGTTTGGCAGTTTCTATAAAGCACAAATACAGTGTGATATATTCCATTTGTCCGTCTAATTATCAATACCTTTCTTATGATAAAAGTTTTTTTCCAGATTTTCATTTTCTAAGCTAACTAAAACTGCGATTTTATATAAAAAGAGATTTGAAGGAAGGTAATAGCCTTAATATCAATTTAAAAAATTCTGGACGCAGCAAGTGCGTTATGGTAGTGAAGTTTCATAAAAATGTTTTTAATAACAAATATGTGTATTTTTTTAAGAAATCAGGCATCAAATTTGGTTACCAGTATGATCTATGTAGTATAAACAATGTGCCATGTTTCATCAAAATAACTTTATTGTGTGATAATGTACAGAAACTTCCAAAAGTAAACTTAAAGTGTTCCCGAAAAAACACGTTTCTTGGTCAACCTTATGGGTTAATAGCAAATTGAGCTGTTCAAATATGAAACATTTGATCAAAATTCGCTACCATAACGAACTTGCTGCGTCCAGAATTTCTTTTCTTACAAACATGCATTATATTTCGATGGAAAATGCAAAAATGCAATAAAACATAAGGCGTGTTTGATTAAAAAAAAGGAAATTTGTATCACCAACGACTTATGGGCCATCCTGTGATTGTAGAAATATTATTTTAAGATGTAGCTGAAGACACCCTATAATTAATATATACAAATTTTTTTCATATATTATATAATAACGGATATATTGAGCTTTATTGATGTTTACGAAAATTCGACAAAAATTATATACCATTAAACGATAAACTCTATAGCTAAGGCTACTGCCAAACATCAGAGAAAGGGTCTATTTTAAATGAATTTTCTGCAAATATTTTAGTAAAATGAAGGACAATGACGGTTGAAACTAAGACTTTAGGGTTTGTAAAACATCCTTCTTGAGACATTTTATTTCTATAGCCCGTATTAGATTCAAGTTATTTGCCTAAATGTTGCCAATTTTGACATTTTAAATCGCAACCTTGACGTTTTGAGGAAAACCCCAATTTATTTTTCTTTAAATGCCTGTTACTTTTTTGTCTTCTGACCGACATAGCTAAATTTTGGTATGTAACTTAACTATAAGGATATAAACCTGTACACCAAATTTGGTTGCCCTTACTTTGTTAGTTCCGGAGATATAATTTTTTTTCGAAAGAAAACACAACATTTTCCGGGAAAACCTGTGCAGATTTTCCTGGCTAACGAACTTATCCAAGCCATTTGCAAAAGGAATTTTTTCACCAAATTTAATCAAAATCGGCCCATTATTTTTTGAGTTATCGGTGTGATACATATATATATATATATATATATATATATATATATATATATATATATATATATATATATATATATATATATATATATATATATATATATATATATATATATATATATATATATAACACATGAAAATTTAAACTGACTCCGGATATGTTTTCTGGGGGGCCTAATTAGCGCTCATTTAAAGAAATTTTTTCAAAATTCAAAAGTCGGGATCTCCTCATTAGTGATTTTTTTTTAAGAAAATTCACTAAAAACCTGTTATACTTGGCGTCAGCGAATGTTAAATATTTATCTGTCTTTTTAGTGAATTTTCTTTAAAAAATTCACTAATGAAGAAATCACAAGTTTTGAAATTTGAAAAAAGTTTGAACGCAGTAAGTGCGTTATGGTAGTGAATTTTCATAGAAATGATCTGGCACAAAATATTTTATTATAACTTTTTTTCTTGTAACATAGAAATCTAAGTTTTTGTGTATAGTTTACTTTTTCTATCGTAAACCTACCTACCAAATTTCGTTATCATAGCTTTTTCATTTTTTGAGATAAAATTGTTTTTCGAAAGAAAACTCAAAATTTTCCCGGAAAACCGCGTCTGATTTTCCTGACTAACGAACTTATCCAAGCTATTTACAAAAGGAAGGTACGTGCCAAATGTTATTAAAATCAGCCCATTATTTTTTCAGTTAGCGGTGTGATACATACATATATATATATATATATATATATATATATATATATATATATATATATATATATATATATATATATATATATATATATATATATATATATATATATATATATATATATATATATATATATATATATATAAACATATAAAGATTGAAATTAATCCCGGATATGGGTTCTAGGGGTCCTAGTTCGCGCTCATTTGCAAAAAAATTTTCAAAATTCAAAAGTCGGGATCGTCCCATTACTGAATTTTTTCTACGAAAATTGACTAATAAACGTTGTTTGGATCGCTGTAAATCCCGTAACATGGAAACACTGAATCACACCTTAAATGAGGTATCAAGTTTTTCTCTTTTTGCAAACATACGCTATCCTGTTTTATCGAATACAACATGCTGATATATTTATGTATTGAAATATATAGTGATCTGAAAAAAATATATATTTATACATCTTCGTACTACCCCATTAAATATTGTTCAGATATATCCAGAATTTTTTTTTTAATTTCATAAACATGTTTTAAATAGCAAATATGTATTTTTTTTTAAGAAAGCAGACATCAAATTTCGTTACCAGCATAACATATTTAGTAGAAACAATGTACAATATTTCATGAAAATAACTTTACTGTTTGAAAATGTACAAAAAAAGTTCGAAAAGAAACTTAACATATTCACTAAAAATATAGTTTCCTGTCCATCGAACCTTATAGGTTAATAGCAAATTGAGTTATTCAAATTTGAGGCATTCAATAAAAATTCGCTACCATAACGCACTTGCTGAGTCCCGAATTTATTTTCTTACAAACATGCATTATAATTTCGTTGTCGAAATTCCATACATTTAAGGTCAGCTCAGAACTGGTACTGACCGGGGGAATCCGTCCGTTTAATCTATTTCAACTAAACAGATTTTTCTGGCTAACGAACTTATCCAAGCCACTGGAAAAAGAAAGGTACTCGCTAAATTTGATCAAAATCGGCCCATTATTTTTTGAGTTATCGGTGTGAGATATATATATATATATATATATATATATATATATATATATATATATATATATATATATATATATATATATATATATATATATATATACATACATATATATATATGTATATATATATATATATATATATATATATATATATATATATATATATATATATATATATATATATATAAATTGACACTGGCCCCGGATATGTGTTCTCGGGGGCCTAATTAGTGCTAATTTGAAGGAATTTTTTCAAAATTCAAAAGTCGGGATCTCCTCATTAGTGATTTTTTTAAGAAAATTCACTAAAAATAATGGGCAGATGTTGATCAAATTTTGTTAATGCCTTCCTTTTGCAAGTGGCTTGGATAGGTTCGTAAACCAGGAAAATCGGCCCAAATTTGCCCGGAAAATTTGGTGTTTTCTTTCGGCAAATTTTTATATCTCCGGAAATAACAAAGTCAGGCTAACCAAATTTGTTTCGCGTGTTTGTATTATTAAAAGTGAACCATGTACCAAACTTTAGATCTGTAACTTAAGACAAAAAGTTAGAGTTATTTAAAGAAAAAAATTGAGGTTTTACTCAAAACGTCATACCCGCGATTTAAAACGTCAAAATTGGCAACATTTAGGCAAATAACCTGAAACAACTTCGGGTTATGTAAAGACAATGTTGCAAGAGGAATATTCTACCAACTCTTAAGTTTCAGTTTCAACCGTCATTGACCTTCATCTCCATGCTATGTTGGGCACGTTAAAGATCCCTACCCTCCTTACAGAAAGGCAGGGGTCGGCAAAATTTCTAGGAATGTGAGGTGAAACTGCTCCCTATCGTCGATGATTGGCCATAGTCGCGTAAATAGGCCGACGTTAAAGAAATAAAACACACACACACACAAGTTAAATATCTCCTTTATTATTCAATAATAAAAAAATAAACTAAAGTTGCAAGTAACGTTAGCTGAAAACTAAAATTATTTTTGCATATACATGGTGTTGCACAAGTTAGATACAACCCAAACTTCACGTTTTTTAAATAGTACACCTTGTATACTGTTTCATTTTTGAATTCCTCTTGTTTTGCCGATTCATCCAGTGTATCGTTGTTGGGATCTATACAATGTCGTTCAAATATTATAGCCACTTTTCTAAAACATCAGAGGCCCATTTGATGGTCTGTATCTTCATTAACATGTCAGCATCCAACACTCTATCATGCCAAAAATCTGAGAAAGTGTTCTTCTTTCAACTTCAATCAATACAGAAAGAATTATTTGAAAACAGTATACAGGGTGAGTAAAAACACTGGAGTCAAGTTTTCTCGAGAAATTCAAACGAAATATCCTGTATATGTTAATCAATTTCGATCCATCAACAAATGTTCTTTCAGTTTTCTGAAGTATTCCCTATACTTCAAACCAGTATTTACTGAGATATTGGGTGTTTTTTAAGAAAAAAAAAGGTACATTTATACACAGGATCGAATTAGTGTATTATTTTTGAAACACCTGTATACAGTTTCCTGTCTAGACTCCTCTCGGTTTGATTATTAATCGTCCGTTGGGCATATGAAGAATTATATTAAGATTTACGGTCACTTCTTCTCAAAACCTAGTAATTATTCCGCCCTCGTTTTATTATTTCAGAAATCTTGCAAATGTCGGCTTGTTTTAACTGTGACATATTTCTTAAAAAATGTATTGTTACCAATATACAAAAGCACGGGGAAAAATATTCCTCAAATAAAAATGATAACAAGGAAAGATAGTTTTAATGGAAAAAATTTAACAAGGATAAATTAAAGACTATTCGATTTAGTGCCATTGAAATAAAACTTAAAGCTGAAATTAGAATGTATCAAATCACCGAAAATTGTGATAACCATGATATTCGAAATGACCAGCATTTTGCTCAGCACATAAGTTTAAGCGAGTTTCAAAAGAATAGTTAGCGTCTCGTAATACACTTAAATGAATATTATCAAATCACCACGGATTCTTGCCTGCATATCTTCTTTTGTCTGATAAAGTAAATTTTTTACATAACACCATAAAAAGAAGTCCACTTTTATTAGATAAGGTGACCTAGGCGGTCATACATTCGGCTCACCTCTCCCAATCCAGCATTCTGGGAAATTTTGGTTCAGAAAAGATTAATGTTAGCTGTATGATTAACTGGGGCACCGTCATGCATAAACCACAAACGATCACGTAGGCTAACAGGCAGTTGGTCTAATAGTGGTCCAAGGTAGTATCTTAGAGACTGAAGATATCGCTGTGCAGTGAGAAACTTTCTTCAAAGATGTGCGAACCGATGACAAAATTTATAATAATTCCACCCCAGACGTTAGTGACTACCTATTTTGACTATTCATGTGAGTAAAGTGAGAGTTTTCAGTAAATAGTAGTAAAAGCTATGTCTGTTGACATGTCTGTTCTTATGAAATGTTGCTTTATCAGTGAACAACACAAAGTTCAATAATCTTGTATCTGTTTGGATTTGTTGCTGTGCCCAGTGACAAAATGATAGTCGCCTTTGATTATCATCATTGTACAGTTCTTGGAGGAGTTAAATATGGTATGGGTGAAATTTGTTTTTACGTAAAATTCGTAAAACAAAGGTGATAACAATTTCCCTTGCTATTTTTTTCTTGAGCTGATTTGAGGCTCTTCTATCACTTTCAAATTTACTATCAACTCTTTCTCTTCATTCAAAGTAGGCTTGGTTCTCTCAGTCTTCTTGTATCCTGTGTTTCCCGTTTCGTCAAAACATCGCATCAGTCTTTCAAAAGCGCTTCTGTGTGGTTATCTTTTATTGAGATATATTTCTCATAATAGATTCTTGTCGCGAATAAACAGTTTTTCTTACTGGCTCCTAACACATGAATCATATCAATCACTCCTTGTCGAGAGAAATTCATTTTAGAAAATAACTACTCGAGAGTTTAAGTTAAGGTTTGGTAAGTAAGCTAATACATTGTTTATTTTGCATGGTTATGATATAATACACTAATTCGTTCATCTGTATAAATATACCTTTTTTCTTAAAAAACACCAAATATCTCAGTAAATACTGGTTTTAGGTATAGGGACACTGGAAGAACATTAATTTATGTATCGAAATGGTTACTAAGTGAGTGGTGGACGTGCCGCCACCTAGTTGCGGAACCAAGTAGTATGTTGTCACGCCATCTCCACATAACACAAAGTGTCAAAAAAATAGAGACTGTATACAACCAACTAACAATTTAGTTAATTGTTAGCCCTGGACCATTTCTACCCCAATATAGGTATGTAAAGCTAGATGCATTCTCGCAACAATTAGAACCGTAGACGGGTTTCTCTCTCATTAGAGCTCTTCAGTACGGCATACTAATTGCAGCAAAAATACACCTATAAAGTAATACGGCCATAGCAGCCAACCTTTCAATACTAAGTGAGTGGTGGACGTGCCGCCACCTAGTTGCGGAACCAAGTAGTATGTTGTCACGCCAGCTACAAATAACACAAAGTGTTAAAAAAATAGAGACTGTATACAACTAACAATTTAGTAAATTGTTAGCCCTGGCCCATTTCTACCCTAATATAGGGACACAGTGTGTAAGGCTAGATGCATTCTCGCAACAATTAGAACCGTAGACGAGAATGCATCTAGCCTTACACACTTTGTCCCTATATTAGGGTAGAAATGGGCCAGGGCTAACAATTTGCTAAATTGTTAGTTGTATACAGTCTCTATTTTTTTCAACACTTTGTGTTATTTGGAGCTGGCGTGACAACATATTACTTGGTTCCGCAACTAGGTGGCGGCACGTCCACCACTCACTTAGTATTGAAAGGTTGGCTACTATAGCCGTATTACTTTATAGGTGTATGTTTGCTGCAATTAGTATGCCGTACTGAAGAGCTCTAATGAGAGCGAAACCCGTCTACGGTTCTAATTGTTTCGAGAATGCATCTAACCTTACGTATCGAAATTGATTATAATATACAAGTGTTGCATTTGAATTTCTCGAGAAAACTTGACTCCAGTGTTTTTACTCATCCTGTATACTGTTTATAGGTACTTTCTGTATTGATTGAAGTTCAAAGAAAAACACTTTTTCAGGTTTTTGAAGATTTTTGGCCATTTTTGGTGTCTAGCGAAACGATCGTCACGTCTAAAAACTGTACTGTGATGAATTAAGTTCTCCAAATTGTACTTACCCGAAAGTGTGTTCTAGAGGATCTAGCTCGTGCTCATTTGAAGAAATGTTTTCAAAATTCAAATGTTGCGACCTGCGCATTCGTGATTTTTTTTAGGAAAATTTACTAAAGCCAGTTGAATAACATTTACTCCGACCCTTTGTCTCAAATAACCGATATGACAATCTGGCAACCCTGTCAATACGTTACATCCACGTTCTTGAGGTAACAAGTGTGATTGTTATGAATAACGAAAGCGTATCTTTGCTAATGATATTATCCGGTTGTCGCTGAAGATGACAAAAGATTGCTCTTGTTACATGCAATACTCAACATGAACTTTGCTGCCGTTTGTATTGTGATATGCCAGACACAAGAAGTTTAATTTCATATATTATTTTGATATTACCAGAGATTAGAAGAGTGCACCTAATCTTGAACACGATTTCATACACATGTTTTTCCTCTTTTCTTTGGCCTAGTTATTCAAGTAGTGTTGTACCAGACAACATAAGCTTTATTTTTATTTCGACAATAAAAAGTTACAAAAATGACTCTGTTTTAAGCAAATTTAACTTCCACATCGTCACTACGTGTGGAAGTATGGCATCAGGGAGAAAAATTTTTAAAAAATATTTTCGCTTAAATGTAAAAAGTGGTAAAACATACAGAAAACATGATTTGGGCACAAAATGTCTGTCCGTCTGTCGGTTTGTATGTCTGTAGCCAAGAGAACTTTAGAACAAATGGATATATCGTCTTGAAATTTGGTATACAGTGTGTCCCAAACTGGATGGGAATGTATTGCTATCTCCGTTATTATTAGATATAGGAAGATGGTTAAATTAGCAATGTTTTGTAGAATTTCAGGCTACTTCCAAATATGACTTGTATTGTGCCCATCCTCCTTTTGTTTTCGAGTTATTTAAAATAAAAAAAATTTATCGATTTCTTTCATCTAAGTAGGCGTTGATCTGACATGTCTAAGACTTGCACATTATCAGGGCACTTTTGACAGAGTAATCTTTTTGTGCTATTCTCAACTTTGGATTTTCATTTGTTTTTGAGTTACAGGTACCAACGTTTGTTTTTATTATGCCAGTCATATTGGATTTTTTGCTCATGTGATAGCTAGTAAAAAGAGCTTTCCAATGATGTACAACATGCTTGAGAAATCTTTTAATTGCACTGACAATTTTGAGAAAAAACGTTTTGAGGATAGTGGGCTATGAAATCCAAAACCAGAAAAAAAATTACAAAAAAAGTGTTCAAAAAGCAGTAGGCCATGGTATCTAACAATAGACTTCTATTTTTAACATAATTTTCCGTAACGATTCACGATAAAAAAATAGGAACGTTGAGCACACCAATGAATCAACCCATTATTACAAATTATATTTTACATTACAACATTATCCTAAAAAAACTGTTATAATTTAATTAAATAGGTAAACGTAGTAAACAACTAAATTTACTAACAGAACTCAATAAAAAGCAGATTAATGATTGACGAAGACGCCTTTGAAAATTGTTTGATTTTTAAACGTTAGTCAATTGAAAAGCAACAGAAGAAAAGTTGCTATGGATATAACACTATCGCGACAATTAAGAATACTGTCATTCTAAATTATCTGAACAATTTGAAGTGTATTTAACACATTGCTTAAAATTTTGTACTAAATAGTTTGTTTCCTGTTTATTATAAATATTATTCAACAATATGTTCAGTAATGAAGAATATTTTGACATGTTGAAATGTTATATTCGTTCTAACCGAAATACTGAGGCAGCTGCAAATTCATATCAAAACAACTACCCAGAAAGACGACAACCCAACAACAAAATTTTTTCGCAGGATAGTGACCAATCTACTGAACGACGGTAGCTTCCACGCAAAAAAACTAGCAATGCCTAGAAATGAAGAAAGAAATAATGCCGTCTTACAGGTTTCAAACCAAAACCCTCCGCAATCTGTTCGGTTTTATGATGAACAAATTGACGCTACAAAAGTACGGTACACCGTGTATTAAAACAAAGTCATTACCATCCATATAAACCTACAATCGTACAAGGCTTAAATGTTGACGACCACCCTAAGCGACTTCAATTCTGCAGATGGTATCAAGGACAATGTCAGCACGATGAACATTTTTATTTAAAAATAATATGGACTGATGAATCCAGATTTACAAATTGTGGTGTGTATAATCGCCATAATAGGCATTATTGGGCAAATGAAAATCTCCATCTAAAGGAAGAAAGACGACTGCAAGATAGGTTTGGTATTAATGTTTGGTGGGGCTTATTATGTAATAAACTGTTATTTTTATTTGTAGATTAGACAGTTAATTTTTTTTAAATTCAGGTAACTTTATTAATGGTCCGTTCTTTTTTGAAAAAAATCTTACTGGGGAAAGGTATCTTAATCCATTTAGAAATGATATCTTGCCAACAATTAGAAGAGTTTATGATAATTTAGACGAGATTTGGTACCAACAAGACGGTTGTCCAGCTCACAATGCTAGGATCGTCAAAGAATGTTTGTACCAAAATTTTATTAATCGTGTCATTTGTAACAATATGCCTGTTCATTGGTGTGCTCGAAGTCCTGATATAACACCCATGGATTGTTATTTTTGGGGTACTCTGAAGAATTATGTGTATAAATTCGATCCACCACAAAATATCAATGAATTGCGAAACAGAATCACGGAAGCTATAAATCATATTAACCAGAACACCCTCACCAGAGTTTGCAGGCATGTTTGAAAAAGGTGTATAAAATGCCTTGAATAAAACGGTGGCCATATTGAACAATTGTCTATTTAGTGTATTTTTAAGTTTCTATTTTATTATTTGTTGAGTTCCGTTTCTAATTGCGTTGTTTTGTGGAGTTTAAGTTTCTATTTGTTATTGACGGGTTTCGTTATTAAACTGTTTCAAATAATATTACCTAGCATTATTACCTAATTAAGTTACTCAGTGGGTGGTGGACGTGCCGCCACCTAGTTGCGGAACCAAGTAGTATGTTGTCACGCCAGGTCCAAATAACACAAAGTGTTAAAAAAATAGAGACTATATACAACTAACTAACAATTTAGAAAATTGTCAGCCCTAGCCCATTCCTACCCCAATATAGGGACAAAGTATGTAAGACTAGATGCATTCTCGCAACAATTAGAACCGTAGATCGGTTTCGCTCTCATTAAAGCTCTTCGGTACGGCATACTAATTGTAGCAAAAATGCACCAAAAGTAATACGGCTAAAGTATAGCCAGCCTTAAAATACTCAGTGGGTGGTGGACGTGCCGCCACCTAGTTGCGGAACCAAGTAGTATGTTGTCACGCCAGCTCCAAATAACACAAAGTGTTAAAAAATAGAGACTGTATACAAATAACTAACAATTTAGAAAATTGTCAGCCCTGGCCCATTTCTACCCCAATATAGGGACAAAGTATGTAAGACTAGATGCATTCTCGCATACTAACATACAACATACTACTTGGTTCCGCAACTAGGTGGCGGCACGTCCACCACCCACTGAGTATTTTAAGGCTGGCTATACTATAGGCGTATTACTTTTGGTGCATTTTTGATACAATTAGTATGCCGTACTGAAGAGCTCTAATGAGAGCGAAACCGGTGCCTACGCTTCTAATTGTTGCGAGAATACATCTAGTCTTACACCTAATTAAGTATTGTAAATTAAATCACAATATTTTAAATCGTGTATCATTACGGAAAATTATGTTAAAAGTAGAAGTCTATTGTTGTACACCATGTCCTACTGCTTTTTGAACACTTTTTTTGTCATTTGTTTTCTGGTATTGGATTTCATAGCCTACTATCCTCAGAACGGTTTTCTCAAAATTGTCAGTGCAATTTAAGATTTCTCAAGCATGTTTTACATCATTGGAAATCTCTTTCACAGGCTAGCATATGAGCAAAAGATCTAATATGGCTGGCATAATAAAAACAAACGTTGACACCTGTAGCTCAAAAACAAATGACAATCCAAAGTTGAGAATAGCACAAAAAGATTACTCTGTAAAAAGTGTCCTGATAATGTGCAAGTCTTATGCCCAGTTTCACAAAGCCCGATTAAATATTTAACGGACGGTTAGTTAATTAAGGCTTGAGACGACCAATCACAGGTTGTGATTGGGGTTATTGCCATGACAACTAAATATTTTGAAGCTGTGATTGGTTTGTATTAAGCCTTGATTAACTAACCGGCGGTTAAATATTTAATCAAGCTTTCTGAAACTGGGAATCTGACATGTCAGATCAATGTCTACTTAGATATTGAAGGAAAAAAAATCGACAAACTTTTGTTTTTTTAAAATAACTCGAAAACGAAAAGAGGCAGGGCAAAATAATAGTCATATTTGGAACGAGCATGAAATTCTACAAATCATTGCTAATTTAACCGTCTCTCTATCTCTAATAATAACGGAGATAGCAATACATTCTCATCCAGTTTGGGACACACACCGTCAGAACCCGACAAACGAACGATTCGGATTGTTTTTAGGTGAAATCGCTCCAGAGGGTAGGGGATGAATGGCGGGTGTTTGGTGAAAATTGAGATTTTTTCGTTGAAACTAAAGTAATATAATGTTTTAGGGTTTGTTTATTAAAAATCTCAATTGCAGCAAACATCTGGTATTCTGTGTTGATATTAAATTGTATGAGGGTGGAATATCAGTGACAGAAATTTTGAATTTTCTTTTTGCTAAAACGGCGTAAAAAGTCTCTAAACATAGAAAACTTGATTCTGGAACAAAATTTTTTGTCAAACGGGAAGTGTGGTAAACAATATCTCGGCTGTTAGAAATCGAAGAAGTAGTGATGATAGCCTAATCGTGGCTTCAACTCAAGCCAATCCCCAGATGAGTTTACGTCAAAGGGCTGTTGCATTATATGTGAGTAGAGAAAAATCAGAAGATGCGTTGTGCGTCATAAAATAAAACCTTTAAACCCAAAGTTTCTGCACTCGTTGAGAGAAGGTGATGAGCTGAAACGATTAGATTATTGCCTTTGGGCACAAGGTAACTTTCGGAATGATAGAATGATAGTAAAATTTTATTTACGGACGAGGCAACACTCACTACCAATGGAATAGTATCTGCCCAAAATTCCAGATATTGGTGTGCTGAAAACATTCACTGGGTTATCAGTTGTAAAGCCCAGTATTCACAAAAAGTTAATACGTGATGTGGACTTTCAGGTGATAGAATAATTGGTTCTTTTTTTTTTGACAACACCTTGAACGCAGTTCGATTGCTTCATTTTTTTTAAATGAATTATGGGACCCTTTCGAAGGTATGCCTCTCAACGTGCGACAAGATATGTATTTTCAATTAGACGGTGCAGCCATTCACAACTCTCAGTTAGTCATAAATTGGCTAAATCTACATTTTCCATTAAGATGGATTGGCAGGAATAGTTCTTTTGAACAGTGGCCTCCTCGGTCTCCTGACATTACGCCACTAGACTTCTATTTCTGGGGTTCTGTTAAGAATAAGGTGTACAAAGAAAGGCCCCAAAGCCGCGAGGAACTTTGCGAGAAAATAAGGCAGGTTTGCTGTGAAATAAATATAGCAACACTGAAAAAAGTTGCCACCAATAATCGTAAACAGATCGAAAAATGCACCAGGCTTGAAGGTGGGTTAGTTGAAGCAAACTACATTTAATAATTTTATATTCAATTTAATTGCACTTTTGTTAGAGTTTATGTTTAAGTTGAGTTGAATAAAGCACGTACCATTGTTTTCTTTTGATATTGACGATGTTTGTTGTTTCCATACCTTTTAAAATCTGATGAAAACTTTGGACTTTAAAAATTTACAAAAAAGTAAAAATTCGATTTTTGACCTGAAGCTCGGTATCTGCAGTTAAAATTGGATTATGAATAACTTTTTAACGTAACTTTTTTTGATATATCTAATGCGTCGCTAAATATAGAGAACCGACACTATTCCTGAAATCATAGTAGGCTGGGTTGACATCTGACATTTAAAGTGGGTACGATATTTAAACAGCCTAATGACGTTTTACATCTGTACAAAAACGAAATCGCTATCTCTAAAAATAAAGAAAACACAGGCGTTTTTTAATTCAAAAGTGGGGATCTCCTCATTCGTGAATCTTTTAAGAAAATTCATTAAAAATAAACATTTATGATGCACACTATTAGAACCGATCTATTCACTCTGAATTATTCGACTACAACTATAAAGATATGTCAGCTCTAACATTAAAACTATTTATTAAGAATTACCTATAGCAAGGTTATTTGCTTTAGAACATTGTGCCATGGTACGCGTGTACCATCTCCTGCAGTTTATTAATTTAACTGATTTAGAAGGTGAGCTTAGATGTCGTAATACCTAAGATCAGTTTACTCACCTTTCATCCACAAATTAACTAATACGAACTTCCTGGTCTCAATGATTAGTTATAATTACGCTAATTATTTAATTACGTGTTCAAACATCAATTAAAATCTGTTTAGATTGAAGAATCTTGCAAATATATCATACGAAATATTCCTATATCCCTCTACCGACACATGCACTATAATACAAGTATCTAAACAAGATTATAAACTTTCTACGAAGTACGAAGTTACTCTGGAAAAAGTAATACACACTATTTTACCTAATAGTCAAAAGAAAAATAGTGCTGCAAATTGAATGATAACTTCCACATAGCTGTGACATCTTATTCTCGTCAGAAAGGAAATCTCATGGAATGAATTTAGGACCCATTACCTGACCACAAAGAAAATATTTCTATTCCTGTACCCATAAACTTTTGTAACGTTATATTACCCGAGTTTTATTGAAAAAATTTCAATTTTAACCAAATCACCCCGTATGCATCGCCTACCCACTGAAGCGATCTTACCCAAAAACAACTAGAGGCGTTCCTTTGTCGGGTGCTAACTGCATACCAAATTTGAAGATGATGTGTCAATTCGTTCGAAAGTTATTGCACCTATTAACAGACAGACGTACATGCTGACAGACCGACAGACAAAAAAAAATCGTTCCAGAATCAACTTTTCTATACGGCTTGAGACTTTTTACGCCGTTTTAGCAAACAAAAAATTACAAATTTTCGTCAACAATATTCTACCCCGACACATTCAACTACTAATTTAATTTCAACACAGAATACCAGATGTTTGATGAAATTCAAAGTTTTCTAATAAATAGGCCCTAAAACGTTGTGATGCCCCGGCTAAGCAGAGGCCCGACGGATAGGTTGCCAATCCGTCATTTGGGAGTGACCTAAATATTCTAAGTTACATATCCTCGGGCGCCATCTTTATTCCCTACTAAATAGGACGAGGTCTGATCCCCGTGAGGACTTCTGCTAACGCCTTCGTAGAATACCACAAAGTTACTGTTTCATAACAGCCTTATCCTAGGGTAGCTCGAATGGAGAATAAAACTATAGCCAGGGGTCAAAAGTTATTATATCCCGTGGAGTTCTCGGGAGTTAAGTAGGCTTTAATTACCTACTCCCGAATAATGGCTGTTTTCCTAGCTTACAAAGTTGGAAGCAGAAATATTATAAACAGATAAATATCAATTACGATATACCTCCGCTAGTTACAATCCGTTACAGGATTCTAGCTTAAACACACCTACACTAGTGCAACTATCTACAGGCAGTGCGGTGAAATGCAACTAAGTTTATAAAAGCTTCTAATAATATTTAAAATATCTACAAACGAAAATGACAACAATAAAAATCCATAAATTTTGAAAATTAAAAATTCGCTACAGTTCATGCGATTAAAGAGAAAACATATCTCAGGTCAGATAAAATTATCTCTGATAAGACATTCTTTCATAATGGAAAGGATACTAATACGTTACTATTTAAAAATACAATGATATTCGACTAGAATGATATTTGTGCTATTTATAACAAATAAAGCGTGCTATTAGCATTAGTACAGCAATCAACAAGGCATGTTAAAGCAACGGCAAGCGGAAAGCGACATACCCAATGGCCCCGCTATAAATTCCGCCTCAGTCGGAGGTTCTATCTTCCCCTTAGCTTCATTCCCGCGATTCCCTGCAGTCCTACTCTGCTATGTGGGTAAGCAAACGGTTCCCACTCTCATATAACTCTAACCTGCTAACTAATAAAACCGGGTAACTTGTTCTCTATTTCTGTCGAACACCCTGTATAATTAAAAGTCCCATCCAGCGGTTACGTGCCATTCTGAGCAGCTCCTTGCTTCCCCCAAGAACATACGTCCTTCAGGATAAACGTAGGCTACCCAGTACAGCACAGGTTGCCGAACACACTAAATACTACCCCTCTAATCAGCACTGTCCGTGCTCCCGTTCCCCTTATATGGGTAAGAAACGTGATCAGCTTGTCACTTATCTAGGCTGGGCACTCTATCTAATCAACCACCCTGTCTAGCGATCACATACCTTTCAGAGCAGCTCCATGCTTCCCCAAGGACATACGTCCCTCAGAACTTACGGAGGCTACCCTATACAGCACGTTATAATTCGCTAAGCACCCTAGATCCACTATAACACGGTATGACCCTTTATGTGATTTCGATTTCTCTTAAATGGGTCAACACGCGAACAGTTTTGTTACTCCTACATACAGTACACCCTGTATACACTTTCCATACTAACACGCTGTTAATATTACACATAGAACAGCATCAATTAAATACCCAGTTATCTATTTCAGTTTGCAAATTATACTTCCCCAAGTTTCCGAAGCATAACTAACCTTACAAACCACGATAGTAGAACACAGTCGTTATAGACCCTCGTTCATTCCTATCCAACAAATAACACACTCCTTTCACTACTAAGTAGCACAGCGAAAAAATCCCCAGTTAATTTACCTAACTGTCGCTCACACGACACTCGAAATTACCATACAACCACCAGAAACCCCTTGTCTCGGCCGCACGCTGAAGGCATCTGCCGTTGGCGTTCCATCTCTCGGTGGTCTATTTGCCATGCGCTCCGCGACGCACCTAAAATGAATCCCATTTCGCGTGACGGACAGGCGCTATGCCTTTCATCATACACAATTCACGTTCCACTTGTGGCGACTTTTCATACTTTGAAGTATTTCTAAAATAAGTCGAATTTATTACCTCGCGAATATTCGTTGTTTAAATTATTCGCTATTCAAATAACCATAATAAATTCACACTTCATTACAACGTTATATTACTCGAGTTTTAATGAAAAAATATCAATTTTCACCAAATCACCCCCAATTCATCCCCTACCTCCTGAAGCGATTTTACCCAAAAACAGTCCGAACCGTTCGATTACCGAGTGCTACTGTGTACCAAATTTGAAGACGATATCGCTGTTCGTTTTAAAGTTATCGTGGCTACAAACAGGCAGACACAGAGACACGACAGACCAACGACCGACAGACCAACAGACAAAGAAAGTTCGTTGTCAAATCATGTTTTCTATATGTTTTGATACTTTTTATGGCGTTTAAGCGAAAAAAAAAATTTGCATTTTTAGTCTCTGATGCGATACTTTCACACGTTCTGACGATGTGGTAGTAATTATCTAAAAAAAACTGTCAGTTACTTTCAAAGGCAATAGCTTAAATATATCTGAATAAATCACCAAGTAAAGATTTCAATCTGTGGTGAGCACTGATAAGTACACTTCGAGAACCCAAATCACCACAACACATTTTTAAAGACCTGGCGATCGTTTGACTAACATACTTAGCGTCGATGAGATCTATCACTTTGGCTATAGATTCTCCGACGTACAATTTAGCAAAGTGGTCGACAAATGAGTTTAAAGGTTTGCCTGTCAAACAAACAAAATTTTAGTATGAAATTCACTTGAATTTATTTTTACAGTTCAAGATGTTAAATTGGTTGAACGTGAGGTTTTGATTTCATTTGATGTAGCCTCTTTGTTTTCTCGTGTGTCCACGAAGCAACGTAGTTAGAACAATTGTTGAAAATGAATAACATGAGGTCTGTAGTTAATATTTAACTTTGACAAATCTTTGTATAAATAAACATCAATTTAACAATGAGTTTTTTTTTAACAAACTCAAGGCACGGCATTGCGGAAATTTTCATGAGTAGATGTGTAACGCACTTAGGAACTAAGGAAATAAAAGTGAACACAACAGATCCATCTCAGATCAAGGACTGAGACTTTAGAGACGATTTATACGATATGTGAGTGGGCAGCGAACAGGGGGGTCAAAATAATACTAGTAGTTCATATAATCCTTTTATCTGATGCCCCTTTTCACAAAGATATCGGGTCCAAAAGACGCACCTGAAGATTTACATTTTCGATTCTTACTTTTAAGCAACTTGTATATTTTAATGAAATTTTGTAGAAACCGTCACAAAACAAAAGCATTATATGGCAGTTTGCCTTAAGGTCTTAAGATCTTGTACAATTCAACCCCACCAAATCACAGTCTTTCTTTCTTTCTCATAAGAGATACAGCAGCCCTAGACCCATCACAATGAACAACCAAGTTATTCAAAGTAATGAGTCCTTTTCACTCGTTGGCATTTCTGTGAATCGAAATCACAATTGGCATCAACATGTCACATCAATTGCAGAAGCGGCTGCTAAGAAATTAAGTTTCCTCTTTCGGGCTCGCAAATACTTTTCACCAGCTAATCTCTATACCTTATATACTTAACAAATAAGACCATACCTCGAATACTGCTCCCACATCTGGGGTGATGCTGCCGCTTCTACACTCGCTATCCTGGACTCCATTCAGAAGAGAGCTATACGTCCCATCGGTGACCCTACCCCCACCCAAAGGCTGCCATCCCTTGCCCATCGACGTGCCGCTGGTGACACCTCTCTCTCTCTCTCTCTCTCTCTCTCTCTCTCTTTTATAGATATCTGCACGGGCACTGCTCAGAGGAGCTTTCTTCCATAGTTCCTCTACCTGCTGCCCCCAACAGACCTACCAGGGGAACAGAGCGAATGCACCCTTTTACTGTCCAGGTCACCAGACATAGAACGTCTTGTTATGCCCGCTCTTTTGTCCCGAGGACTCCCAAGTTTTGGAATTCCTTGCAGGCACATTTTTTTTTCTCCCCCGAACCTCCAAACCTTTAAGTCCAGAATTAACAAGTTGCCTCTTTCCTCCTTGTCGACACCCACGGTACGATAGTATTTAGGCTGTAAGCCCTCGTGGTGTGTTGTTGAAATAAATTTAAAAAAGGTCGACTTGTTGGAGCACAGGTATGGCATACCGATGGGTCCAAACAAAGACAAAACTTGCTATATAGCAATTTATGATATATATATCCTTTGGAAAATAGCAAAGAAATAACAAAGATATGTCCAGTCCAAAAGAGTGGGGATGTTGGTGACGTCAGAAATTATAGACCCATATCAATTTTGTGCAATTTCTCTAAAATTTTGGATATAATAATGTATTCCCATATTTATCCTTCTCTCAAGCCGTATATTTCACCCCATCAGCATGGCTTTATGAAAGGTAGATCTACTGTCTCTAACGTGACATGTTTTACACAATACGTGTCTGACGTAGTTGATAACCTTGGGCAGGTGGATGTTGTTTACACCGACTTATCAAAAGCCTTCGATCGCATAGATCATCATTTACTTTTAACCAAATTAAATAAATTTGATTTTGTTAATTCATTATTGTCTTTGTTTGTTAGCTATCTTTCTGATCAGTTTCAATTTGTCTCTTATAATGGTTTTAAGTCGGATACATTAGCGCTACCTCAGGAGTTCCCCAGGGTTCCAATCTTGTACCTCTATTATTTTTAATTTTTATTGATGACTTAAAGGAGACTAATGACTGTGAATTTCTGATTTATGCAGATGATGTGAAGTTGTGTCACAAAATAGAGTCCACCCAAGACTGCTTATTCCTCCAAGATTGGCTGACATCCTTGAGTTTCCGGTGTAATAACAGTAAGCTTAATCTTAATGTTTCAAAATGTCAAGTTGTTAGCTATTCCTTGAAGCTATCACCAACACTATTTGATTATACTGTTGAACAGCTTGAATTGAAGAGATCTGCATCTATAAAAGCCCTAGGCGTCAATTGGACCAAATATTATCCTTTATTGAACATATTGATCATGCCACTTCATCAGCTGTCAGACTGTTAGGCTTTATAGCGCGTAATACGAAATCCTTCTTGGGCACTGATGCTTTGATTATGTTGTTCTACTCTCTGGTTTGTCCCGATTAGAATAAGGTTCAGTGGTGTGGAATCCCCTCTATATTGTTCATATTGGTCGAGTGGAAAAGATACAAAGAAGGTTCCTAAAATAAATTTCTTTCAATCTCGATGGTGTATATCCTTCTCAAGGTCTTAACTATTCGCTTTATCTGGAAAGATTTGGGTTTGTGGCTCTTCATCTCACAAGACTGCTTGATGGTGTTGTTTTATCATACAAGATATTGCATAATGAGGTTGACTGTTCTTATATATTGTTTCTAGTCTGTTTTAAAATTCCACGGCTACCTAGCCGAAACATGGAGCTATTAACTTATCACAAAGGTGCACCTACAAATATTTTTCTTAATCACCCATATACTTTATTATTGATACAATTAATAAAATGTGTCCTATGTGCGACGTAAATTGCGATTCTTTGCGGAACATTTGCCATTCCACTGCCGCTTATTTTGATATAATTTTTTTTAATTGAAACTGTGTAGTAGATATGATTTTATCATGTATATATTTTTGCATTAAATTTAGGTTGTAGCAATTTATATTATTTGTTAGGTTTGGCTTTGCTAAGGATATTATTATACTCAGTGTTAATTTATTAGTTTTTGTTAGTTAATTATTAATTATATAATATACCTATTAATTATGCTGTACTATTGTTTTAATAAATTAATTAATTAATTAATTAATTAATTAATTAATATCATACCGCAAATCCCGGTAGGACTGAAAGTAATGGTGCTTAGCGAGTGATTTGATTCAACGCCCATCGTGGTATTAGCCAGGAGAGTAGTTGTCTTCAAGCAAGGAAAATACCAGCAAGAGTATATATATATATATATATATATATATATATATATATATATATATATATACATATATATATACAGGGTGTTGTTTAATGATAGGGCGTAATTTTAAGGGCGCGTTCCTGAACAAAATTCAAGTAGAAAAGTTCATATAAATATGTGTCCTGAAGAGTCTGGTTTTCAAGATACAGGGTGTCAAAGTTTTAAAAAAATAATTGTTTTTTTTTATTACTATCTTAATGATTATTTTGCCCATTTTGTTTAAATCTGGCAGGGTTATTCACTCGAATAAGGCGCTAAGTTGGCACTAACTAAAAGATAATTATAAGTTCCAGTGGCGTCTCGAGGGGCAGTCTCACGAATAATATTGACTAAAAAAATTTACGCTACTGAGTTTTTTTTTATTTTAATTTTTTTCAGATTAAGCACCTAAAAATAAAACTTTTGTGCCTCTTAATATCTTTTCGTATATTACTTCCTTTTCGATGAAAAAAATTAAAACGACTTCATTGCATGTCGAATAATTGTTAAAATAAAATCAAGTTAATTGTGATCGTTGCTAGGAAACGTTGTTTTGTCATTATGAACATAATGTTTTTGACTTTCTGCGACAGTTTGTTATTTTCCCTCTGGTGAAAAGGTTAATTGTGCTATTAAAAAATCGTAAATAACTATTCTAATTTGGAGATGACACAAATGCATTTCCTTTATGGTCTTGCCAATGGTAATTCGGCGGAGGCCCGGCGGCTCTATCAAGAAAGGTATCCTGATCGTGTCCTTCCAGGTAGACAAATATTCATAAACATTAATCGTCGTCTGACTGAATCTGGCAGTTTTCAAACATAATACCTCTGACGGAAGACCTCGTACAATTCGAACTCCAGCAGTGGAGAAGGCTGTCCTACATGCGGTCGAAGATAATCCTGCAACTAGTACCCGAAAAATAGGTAGGGAATTAAATATTTGCTATAAAACGGTATGGGAAATGTTAAGATATTCCCTGTTGTATCATTATCACGTACAAAGGGTTAAGGCACTTCTGCCAAGAGATTTTGAACCGCATACGCAATTTTGTAGATGGTAGCATCAAAAACTTGCAGAAAATCCTCACTTTGATTCGATCATTATGTTTACGGACGAAGCCCATTTTTCCAGAAATGCAATAATTAATTTTCGAAATAATCATAACTGGGCCCAAGAAAATCCTCATGCTATTACAGAGACACATTTTCAGGAACAATTTTCTGTCAACGTTTGGATCGGTATCATAGATGACTATTTGATTGGACCTTTTTTTACCACGGCGTCTTACGGGACAATCTTACAGTCATTTTCTACAAACTTATTTGCCTCTGCTTCTTGAAAATGTTCCTTTATATTTATGTCAACAACAATGGTTCATGCATGATGGTGCTCCTGTCCACTTTAGCATATTGGCTTGTGAGTATTTGAATGGAGCTTACCAAAATCGGTGGATAGGTCGTGGAGGACCACAATTCTGGCCACCTAGATCGCCTGATTTAAACAGCCTAGATTTTTATTTGTGGGAGCACCTAAAAGCATTAGTTTATGTTACACCAATCGAGACAGAAGAACAACTAAGGAATATAATTGTTGACGGATGTGAAACCATACGTAACACTAATGGTATTTTCGAAAGAGTTCGTCGCTCGATGAGAAGGAGAGCACAAGCCTGCATAGAAGCGGGAGGTAGTCATTTCCAACATTTTTGTAAATAGTTATTACTTTTCGTTTGTTATATTTTTAAAAATGGCTTAGAAATAAATATTCTGAACGATCACAATTTACTTGATTTTATTTTAACAATTTTTCGACATGCAATGAAGTAGTTTTTATTTTTTTCCTCGAAAAGGAAGTAATATACGAAAAGATATTAAGAGGCAAAAGAGTTGTATTTCTAGGTGCTTAATCTGAAAAAAATTCAAATTAAAAAAACTCAGTAGCGTACATTTTTTAGTCAATACTATTCGTGAGACTGCCCCTCGAGACGCCACTGGAACTTATAATTATCTTTTAGTTAGTGCCAACTTAGCGTCTTATTACAATGACTAACCCTGCCAGATTTCAACAAAATGGGCAAAACGATCATTAGGATATTAATAAAAAACCAATTTTTTTTTAACTTTGACACCCTGTATCTCGAAAACCAGACTCTTCAGGACACATGTTTATATGAACTTTTATACTTGAATTTAGTTCAGAAATGCGCCCTTGAAATTACGTCCTATCATTAAGTAACACTCTGTATATATATATATATATATATATATATATATATATATATATATATATATATATATATATATATATATATATATATATATATATATATATATATATATATATCATCAATGGGTTTGTTCGCGAATCCAATCAAGTCAGTTTCTTTGAAAAAACTTTTTTTTCAATGAAATTTGTATTTCAAAATCTCATTTTCGGTACCAAACCCCACTTGCTGCGTGCAGACTTTTAGTGGGTATACCAACATTAATAGGTTAAACCTCCTCACAGTTGTTTCCTGTATTAATTAAATATGACATACTTCACGTCTACTTTTGATAATAATCATAAAGTATAATACGATATACCACATTGACATTTTCCTGCAATATTATAGTATAGAATTTTTTCCGCTTATTTGAATAATTTCTCATCATCTAACTAATTTTATCTTTTACAGATAATTTTGGTCATCGGCATAGTCATTTCACTCCACAACATAATTTGCACAGAAGATACGACATCCAAAGAAGAACTGGTCGAATCGGAATCCAAAGACGGAAACTTAGAGATAATTAAACAAATCAAAAAAGTCAATAATGACGGATCGTACACGATTGGGTACGAGGCAGACGATGGTAGCTTTAAAATAGAAAGCAGAGATGTACTAGGTAACATCAAAGGTACCTATGGTTTCATCGATGACAGTGGACTAATTAAAAGAGTATCATATAGCACTAGCAACTCCAGTGAAATAATAAGTTCAAAACCAGAAACAATTTCTGTAGTGCAAAGAATACCAAGACTAAATAGAACAATTTCTTCTACGACAAAAAGACCAGGATCGATTTACTCTACAACGCAGTCAACCCTATCAACAACACCAAGAAGAAGAACAACTTATTCCACTACAACCACTACAGAAAAACCTAAGTATAGAGATATAGTTAACATTGAGTCTCAGCTAAGTAGAACAACAAGCAAGCCTACGCATGTAGTTTATGCAACGTCTGCTACACCTAGGATTCTACTGCAAGCAAGAACATCAGGTCGATCAACTCCAGCTACACATGCACAAAGCTCGGAGGGTCAGTTGTCTAGACCTGACACCTCAACTCTTACGCAAACAGATTTGCCACTTTTCAAAAGGCTGGCATTAAAAAATCCATTGGAAGAAACGCTTTCAAAGCCAGTAGTAGAAGAATCTCAAATAAGAAGTAATATACTTAGAAGGCAGCTCGTGCAAGATAAAAGTAGCAACTTTGATCCTCAACAACATGTTTATAACCTCCAACAAGCGCTTGGTGATGATTCTACAGATGTGTATAGTGCATCAGTGACAACCGGTACACCGAGGCCGTTGTTTACCACAACTTTAAGACCAAGAATTCTCTCCAGTACAACTGCCCAGCCAGTTGCTGTACCTAGACCAACTGTGAGATACAACCCTTCTAATAACTATCAGAAAAATACCTTGCAGGACGAACAGAGTGCGCCATCCGAATATAACCAAGAAACGTCACCAACTGAGGCACCGATTCCACAAACAACTGCAACCTCGGCACCTGTTGTGCAAATCCCTGCAAATCGAGCACAACAACCTGAACCCCTAGTCGCTATTCGACATCCATTTCAAAGAGGCACCATACTGATACCGCTAAGTCAGCTCCAGAGTGGACGACTTTTGCCCTTAGAGCTCAATGAAAATTTGCAGCCTACATATACACCCAACGAACAATACCAAGAACAGTACCTGAGAGAAAGCACAACAACACAAAGGCCAACGACACCAGAACCCTCACCAGTTTATGTAAGGAGATTACCACCTCCTCAGTTGAGACCAATACCAGTCCACGTCGATGAAAATGGGTATATAAGGGATGTGCCTCAAGCAGTTCCAACACCATACCCTCTTCCAATACCCATAACTCCCCCTCCAAAGTATATTAACAACGACATAACTAATGAAATTGAAAATATTACGCCACCTGTAAGTACCAGAGACTTTCAAAAACTACTACAAATCTTAATAATGAGACAAAAGAAGCTGGAACTTGTACGTGACCTGGCCTTAAGAAACCAAAGGCAACAAGAAGATTATAATAATCCCAGTTACAGTCAAGTTTATCAGCCAACAATTTCACCATACTACGCTCCCAGAGCGCCCATACCCAATCCCAACGGACCAGTGCAGTTTTTGCCAATGGATGATCCAAATCAGAGAAGATACCTACCACATCCTCAACAATATCAACAAAATATACAGGTAAGGCAACATCATGATCAACTCCAAGGTCAAGAGCAGCACATAGCCGCAACACCCCAATCATACGTCCCTAACCGAAGAGTGGCAAGGCTACTTCATCCTGGGAGCCCGAGAGAGCAACAAACTAGCGAGTATCTACCGCCGGACGTAAGGGAAATGTTGCTTTTGAGAATGCTACAACTTGCTATTAACCCAGCCTTACCAGCTGATGGTGAAGAAGAGTACGAAGCTTCCACAGCTGTGCCACAATACAAAAAAGTTCCTGTTAGAAATGTTGAAATTTTGGGAGAAGAACCAGATGAAGAGAACAAAAGACACGCAGTGAGAAGTAAGAGATTTAGGGATGGCACAGAATATTTCATGTGAATATTTGTGTAACATCTTTTGTAAAATAGTCTGATAGATGTAAGTCAGTGAGTGAAAGAATATTATAGCTTATTTTCTACTGAAAACATGTAAGATACAACTATACCTAAATTATTTATTGAATACTAAAAATCCAGTTGTCTTGAATTGACGCTCGGCGGGGTCCAAGTCAAAATTTTTCATAATTATACAGAATAAGGACGAGGGAAACGTCAAAATTTCATGGCCTGACTACTAAAGAAACGGCGTGGGCTCACAATTAAATTTTATTTTTCAATATAGTTCCCCCTAACATCAATGCACTTATTACATCGTTTCCGCAATAATTTGATAATACTAAAAAATATTCTTTTTGTCTGTCCTCAAAATGTGCCCAAACTCCAGCTTTCACCTCTTCGTCGTCACTGAAATGGCGTCAGAGGAGGTCCTTTTTCAAACTTTCAAGTAGGTAGTAGTCACTAGGAGCCATATTTGAACTATACGGAACGTGATTCATGTGTTCTAAACCGCAGGAACGAATTGCGGCTTGTGCAATTTCAGCAGTGTGCACGGGTACATTGTCAACGAGCAAACGCAGGCCTCTGGTCAGTTTCCCACGTCTTTTCTCTCGAATGTTTTATCGTCATTTAGGCAGGAGTGTTGCATAATATGCCCCGTTAACTGTGGTGTTGCGTTCTTTAAAGTCTATGAGAGAAATACCCTCACAATCCCAAGAAATCGTAGCCAGTACTTTTTTGTCGACTGACAGACCTTGAACTTTCTTAGCGGTGCTTCTCCTTTACGCCCCTATTCCACCGACTCCCTTTTGCACAAAGGATCATAGTAGTGAACCATAGTTTCATCATCTGTGGCAATTTCCTTCAACAAGTTCACAGGGCTATCTCACAGAGGTCCAAAAAGGATCACATTCAACACGACGCTGGCGCTGAACTGCTGAAAAATGTTTGAGGCCCACCTTGCACTGACTTTATTCATGCCTAAATGTTCGTGGAAGATTCGACGAACGCTTGCATCTGAAAGCCCCGGCATTTTTGATAATTCTTTCACTTTCAAGCGTCGATAGTTTAGTGCAAGATCCTCAACAAGGGCAATCTTGTCCGTCACTATTTCCATCGTCCTTCGTATTCTTCCCTCATCTTTCAAGGGTTCATACCCCATTCGAAACCATTTTGACCAATATTTTACTACAGAATAGGACGTATATTTTCCCCCGTACACCCCATCCAGCCGATCTCTGATGCTTTAATGTGGAAGACCTTCTCGAGTCAGGAATTTAATAACAACTCTGTACTCAATTTTTGCGACATCTGACATCGTGATCAACAAGTGTCAGTTATAAGAAAGCTAATTAACATAAAATCCATTTTTGTTTTTTCCAAGACTTACAGTAGTAGTATTAGTAGCAATGGTGGAGGTGCTAACGCCAGGCAAGTATGCCACAACGGGCCCTTTTTCCAACCACGGCAACCCAGCAACCATGCCCTATCCCTCCTCAGTTTCGTCATCAAACCTCCTCGACCTCGAAATAAAGGCCATGACGGTCGTCGATTGGACGGAACTTAACTGGCAGTAAGTATAGATAGCCGGTTCTAAAACCTCCACCCTCCACCCAGTCACTGCGCGTGCGCGCAGTGACGTCACAGTGACGAAACAAGATGGTGGTTGGATAGACGACCAATAGAGGTCAAACCTGAGATGACGTAATTCAAGATGGCGTCCAATATGGCGTCCGTTGGCGCGGAAAGTCAAAAAATTTAAATTCTGAATCGAGATCTGATCTGACCTGCCTAAATAAGAAGACCTATCATTATGATTTTTAGAGAAATGACATATGTAAAGATGGCTACTGACGCATGCGCAAACCAACTTTCTTATTTTTTAGTTTAGAGGGAAAGTGGTATCATGATACTTATCTCGATGTTAGTAGTCTAACTTGCGATGGAGGCCGTTGGCGCAAAAAGTCAAAAAATTTAAATTCTGAATCTAGATTTGATCTGCCCTGTCTAAATACTAGGATCGGCCATTTTGATTTCATATATCATGACGTAAGTAAAAATGGTGATTTGCGCATGCGCAAACCAACTTTTTTTATTAAGTGGCGTAGAGGTATAGTGTTTGGTGTCATGTTAATCGTCTAGATGAGTAGAATTCAAAAATAGCATAAACGCATGCGCAAACCAACTTTTTTATTATTTGGTTTGGGGTCATGTTAATCGCCCTGATGAGTAGAATTCAAATATAGCATCGAAGTAAACAACTACCGGATGTTTGCGGTTTTACTTCAGATTTGAGCTTGAGAAAATTTCGTGAGTGAACATTTGGAGGCTTATTTCAATTCTCAAATTTTGGAGCAAACAACAACCGGATGTTGCGGTTTTCACTCTTGCGAGTTTCAACAGAAGCAATCACAAAATCATTTCGTGTTGTTGCGTTACACTAGAAACATGTCATACAACAGTGAGCTATGGTATAGAGTTAAGAGTAGAATATCTAACGAAGCGAGTGACCTAAAACAGGTGGTGTTGAAAATACAAGAGCAAGCATATAAAGACGAACGTGATTCAGCAGGTGAAGACTTTCAAAGCAAACATCTGGTTGAGTTATGTGATGTATACTGAGCCGGTTACTATTCTACCCAGTTCTTTGCATTGTATTACATTCAATGCGCTCCAGGGGCTCCTTTAAGCAAACCATTCTTTAAATATTTGACTGAAGAAGCCCAATACCAGTATAGAAATTATTATGGAGACAGCCGTAAGTGATCGCAATAGATTTTTAAAGTTTACACAGCAATCAAACAGAAAAATACAACCAACGAGAGTGAACGAAAAGAAAGAGGGGGAACAACGAAACCTATTTAACAGTAAACTGTGCAATAATTAGTTCAGTTCAAGTCTAAATGTTGAAGATGCTCGGTGTAAACCTGAAAATTAATTGTGATTGTACCAGTATGATGTGTAATGATAGTGATGATTCTGGACTTACAGAACCACAACATAAGAGAAAAAGCTATGATATGGACGAAAATGATGGTCCTGATTTTACAGAACATCAACTTACAAGAAAACGATTTAACGAATACCAAGAGGATGAGAGGATGCCGATGGAAACTCCATTTAACACCAATGATTCCCTGAAAATAAGTACCGGTGTTAGTCTAAGATGTCTTACAGCACTTGTGAAATTTATCAATCCAATATCGCTCGATAACCACAACCAATATCTAGCTTTAGAAGATTGACAATAGTACGATTTTATGGAGAATATACGTATGCTGGCTTCAAAGTATTTTAAAGGTGACTATCAACCAGATCAATTTTTAGTTCATCATTTAGGCTACTCTCGAATAACCCGTACATAGAATCGGGTATTTATATGTTTCGAAAAGCACGGTGATTTAATTAGGTATTTAACATGTGGGTCTAAAATACATTAACTTGTACAGGGCTTTCATTAATTCCCGAACCCCACGTGACCAGATTCTGTCGCTCTCTTAGTGATTTTATGAGTTGACAGTCAAAAAGTAACAAAAAACCACTAGACTAGGGACCCTAAAGTTACTAAATCAATTGACAATTGACAGTTCAGTCCATTGGCGCTCAATTCCCTTTTGTCAGTTATTTTGTATGTTGATTGTGCATTTTCCTAGTTTGACCAGTGTTTACCTTCTTTAAATAATTTTCTATCTGTTGGACAATAAAAATAAACAGTTTTTATCAAAACTTAGCATTTTCATTACGTTTTTACGTAAGTTAAATGTGTAGGTATGTTAAGGTTATGTTGTTGACGATATTCCACATCGCATGGAACGAAGCCCTACCAATTCTGTTTGTCGGTAATCTGCCCAAACAGGTGCATATTTGTTAAATGTTACATAATACACATTCCTAAAACCGTAAATTAGAAGTTTAAATAATCGGACCTCAATTTGTTTACGTTCATTACAAAATTTTGATATCTATACAAAATAAAAGTAATATTTTATTATGTTTTTAATTTATTTTTTTAACAATCAATAACAGTAAACCATACATGACCAGACTTGCTGTTAAAAATACTAAATAATAAATACATTTAAGACATTTACTGTTTCAACTTATTATAATTTTTATATTTTTTATAAAACCCCAAAGAAAATATGAGAAAACACTGGCATCTTAGGGATTTCATTAATTCAGGCTGTACAACCGTGTATGCCGGGTTGACTAACTTAAACGGTCACGTGGGGTTCGGGAATTAATGAAAGCCCGGTATGTTATTTTGCTTATATTTGCCTTTCTTTACATGGTTTCTTATGGGATATACACACAAATTCGATAAAACAGCCGGCCTTTTTATATCATGTAGAGTTTGCTACCAATTTCTATTACGAGCCTGCTCAGACTTGTAAAACCGCGAACGTCTGGTAATTGTTTACTTCAATTCTACTAATCAGTGCGAGTAACATCACACCAAACACCGGCTATCTAAACCGAAAACTAAGAAAGTTGGTTTGCACATACGTGTATGCTATTTTTGAAGTCTACTCATCGAGACAATTATCATGATACCAAACACTATACCTCTAAACAACTTAACAAGAAAGTTGGTTTGCGCATACGCAAAGCACTATCTTTACATACGTCATTTCCATAAAAATCTCAGCTTAGAACTCTGTTGTTCCTCTATCCAACCACCATCTTGATTTGTCACTGCGCGCACTTGGAATTACCATGCACCTAATCCACATTTTACCAGCTTTAGAACAAGTATAGAGTTGATTACAGTAAAGACATGCAGCATTATCTTTAACTTCTGAATCTCTATGGTCTTGGAAGTTGTGGATGTCGTCTTCATCTGCACTCTCTACACATATTAGTTTCCCTGTTGTGGGCATTTTGAAATTTTGCAGTTTCTGGTTTTTTGTTAACGTCGCTTAGATGGTGTTTATCTTCACTTTTTAATGCATTTAATTTAATATGTTGCTTGATCTTTTCAGATTTCTTATTATTTCTACCATAAAATTTGTAGCAGCTAGCACAGCAGCAGTTTGGACTTTTTTTGGAGTATTTTAGCCTACGAGCCTTAGACATGAGACACTGTGAAAGGTATTTAAAACCTAATATATAATGGTGTAATGACATGACGTTGGCAGCTATATTGTAACGGTCTACTTCCGAAGGGTGGAGTGGGTCGGTGTTTTGATCGGAAAAGGGCTTTCTCTCGAGCACCATTACTTTACTTGAGAATTTTAAAGATGCTTGGGGGAAAGTGGAAGCCCCAAAGTGACGGACGCAGAGGTAGCGGACCACCCTGTGGTAGTATGTTGCTCAGAGAAACTCAATTGCAGATATGCCGTTTCCAGGGATCACATTTTATAGAGACTTGCCAAAATAGCTATGCTAATAACGGAAAAGATATTCTTTAAAGAAAAATCACGTTTTATTATTGAACGGTTCGTTACGAATATTTGACCTTTCCTAGAGCATCTAAGCTTTGCAATACCCTCCCGGCAGCCATATTCCCAAAGACATATAATATTCAACTATTCACGGGGCGACTAAACACCTATCTCGTGGTATAACAATCAATTTCATGATGTCTTAGATACACATAGGCTTTCCATTTCATGAACTGTATCATAAAAAACAAAATTCAAGTTTTACAAAGATCTTGATGCTATAAGTGTAAATAAACGAGTGTTAGCACAAATCTAGTATTATAGGAAACACTTGTTTTTAATGCATAGTCTCAACGCCCTTCGCCCATTTCATGACAGAGAGGACATCTCCGTGCAAGGAACTTACAACTCTTACTAAAATTTCGAGATTGACTCCGATTCGGCAGTATGTTTGGTCAACTCGTTACTGCACCTCCTCGAGGCCATTTACAGCCGTAGAGTACATTAAAGTTTTCAAATAACCCCAAAGAAATCAAGTGGATTTGAATCGGATGATCTCGCTGGTCAATCAAAAAATGCACTGGAGCACCATCGTGCTGATTTACTACCTTAAGTTTAAAGGGATGTTGTATAAAAATCTGTGTGTTTTGTAGGAAGTTTAAGTAAGCAGCACCTGTTAATTGATGTGGTAAAACAGCTGGATCTAGTAAGCTGGCACTCAAAATATCCCTCCAAATTTTCAATGAATCACGTAGCTGACGTCGGGATTTTAAAATAAGGTGGGAGTTCCCGTCGGCTTATACATGCTATTGGGTTAAATTAAGAACCCTGGTTCACGTAAAGCCAGTCTCATTAGTAAAATGAATATCGACACGAAGTTGGATTCTTCAGCATCATTGCATGGAAACCGGTGAAAAAGAACCAAACGTGCTTCACGATGAAATGTATTTAGTGCCTACACTCATTGCACTTATTGCCTGTGAAACTGCTCGTGAAAAATTCGCCAAACAAAAGGAGCACTAATTTCTACATTAGCTTATATTCCAAGCAAACGGATCTCCGGATTCTGGTCTACCCATGGTAAACTTGCGATTTTTGCCTCAGGGATCGATACCGACCTTAACCTTCCGGAATGATGTTTCCAAGATAATAAATAATAATAATATTAAATAACGCCAGAGTGGACAAACTCCGCAGCCAGAAGTCTTAGACTTGTGCGGGGAGCTTACGTGCACATATAGACAAAGGATAACTCAACAGAAGCCAGCCTTTCAACATTCGAGTGAAAAAACCGACTGTTTGAAGGGTCATATATGAGGGAGCAGTGAAACCAGCTCTCCTGTACGGCGCCGAAATATGGGGTGAACGAGCGAGGGATTCTAGGGTTACTAGAAAACTTCAGTCGGCCCAAAGAGCATTTCTGTTGGGCATAACGAAGGCCTACAGAACGACTTCCAACGCAGCACTGGCGGGGTGCCCACCTTTGTGGCTGGAAGCAGAGGAGCAGCATATAATATGGAAACACTCTAAGGCGGCAAGTTTTGAGGGAAAACCGGCGTACGAGGAAGGATCGCACCCGGCGGAGCAGAGGAAAACCTGGGCGATAATAGAAGAGGCGGAAAAGACAACAGGGCGGTGGATATGCATAGACGCGTCCAGAGCCGGAGTCGCGGTTGTAATAGGCCTGGTGGCCTATGAAAACAATGCAGTGGTCGAAAGCAAAGGCCTAAAGCTCCAGGACGGGTACCCGGTGCACATGGCGAAATTGTTCGCGGTAGGTACGGCAGTGGAAAAGGCCGCCACTCTGTTGGGTGGAACTGTCAACATGTTTCCGATAGCAGAGTTGCCCAGGACATGCTCACCAGGAGGAAAGGGGGAACGGCCGACAGAATCAACAGGAATATGCAAGAGGTGGAGCGCGCGGGAACAAAAATAAATCTGTGGTGGGGTAGCGACCAGTTAGAAGGCATCGCAAAGGCCGATGTGAGAGCAAAAGCCGCCAGAAGTGACCCTCTAGGCCACGAGAGGGTAGAGGCTCCGGTAACGAGTAGAATGCTCAAAAGAAGTGCCAAGGAGAACACTGAAGTAGAGTGGCTGAAGCACTGGGACGATGAGACAAAGGGTAGGACTACTTATCGATACATAGAGAGCGTGGGTGTGGGCCTCAAGTGCTGGAGTCACAGGGCGGTGAGCTTGCTGACTGGCCACGGGCCCTTCAAGGGCTACTTTAGTAGGTTTAACCTAAGGCCTGGAACGGGAGAATGTGCGTACGGAAACGGAGAGCAGGATACAGCAAGACATATGCTGGAAGACTGCCAGATGGAAAATCGTAGGGCGGCAAGAGAACACTTTGCGAGTAACCAGAACAGAGTTAAGGGTTCCTACCTGTTCAAGTTAACTAGGTCCACAAAGAACGAGGAAATCAGGAATTTCAATGAATGGGCCGCAGAAATAGAGCTGGAAGAGGAAACGCGAAGTGCGATTCAGACAAACCGCAGAGAAAGAAAGGGCGCCGGATAGAGAGATGGGTGAGATTTCGGGAAAAGCGAGCGTGGAGTGAATCGCCGTATGAGAGGTTGCAGGGGTTCCTTTGAAGGTGACTTCGACCTGACAGTGTAGGAGGATACCATAGCCTAAAGTCTTCGGACGGGAAGGCAGGGGCTTCGGCCTCAAAATCGTAAACTGTCTGAAGACGGGATTTCAACCGGCGGCCTCCTAGTCTGATTTCTAGAGGATACCCGATTCGCGGTCTGTGCCATTCAGCATGTTTAAATGAACCGATATCACGCAATTTTGATGCAGTCTTACAAAAATAAGAACAAATCGAATCTGAAAATGTGGATAAGCGTCAACATAAAGACGTCGTGGTTCTCTAGTATTCCTAGTAACTCAGGCGTACATGAAATTCATGACGGCTAATTCAATGTGATAGTAAAGAGGTATAGCGAGAATAAAATTATGAACTTCCATTAAATGTGAACTGCAAACTCTACGAATGACAGAACATCTGTCGCCAGACGTAGTGTAATAAATACAAATTTTAGTAGCCTGGTTTAGTGGTTTCCTTCTCTGGTAGTAATGATTCACCAGGCATTACTCCAGATATAGATTGCACATCACAATTATTATGTTTCAAGTTGGATCCAAATATATTCTAACTCTTCTGGCTCTTTTGCAGTAACTTCTGACAATATGAAACGTTGCAATGCGATCTTTGACGTGTTGCAGTATCTACTCTGATACTGCATTAGTTCCCGCATGATCCTCTCTTTTGTCTGGGGACACCATTTAAACTGCATTGTGTATTATTCCTGCTTTTAAATTTTTCTTCAACTGCTATGTGGACACAAACATTTTCTTACAAATTTTTACTCATTGCCCATATGTGAAATAATGTATGGGGCATTCCATTGCGAAAAATTATGTTTGATTTGTCGTGAAAATATGAAAGACACTGTATTGTTAAAAATGATTCTAGCATATAAATCAATAATTTTTGTAATTAATTTGTATATATTGGGTAACATACAGGATAGATCGGCATGGTATTACTATATTGCCACCTGTAAACCCAGGACAAATAAGAAAAAAACTATTAAACAGGTAAACTGAATATCCAAGCAAAATAGCGGAATATTAATGTTTCAGTTGTAACTTAAGAAAATAATGAAGCATTCGTTATAACAAATCATAGAAAATGGACTGGACCAATCAATTTTGTAAAAATTCAGAATCTTCAGTGACAATAATTTTTAATCTTAGCAATATCGCAATATATTTTGGAAATGTTGTGTGGCAAGTACACTCTGGATAAATTGATTCAGCACAAAGTATGAAGACCTAACGATCCTTTCAATGCCATGGTTACCATTATCAGAGGATTGATAATCTAAGCATTTAACAACAGAAATGTATTTATATTGACAGCCGGGTAATCTACAACAGCCTTGAGGAAGGGTGTCAAGTAAACTTTTTGTTTATATTTACCGGAAGTCCCCCTATTAGAATTCCATTATCTTTATTCATAGTGTTGGTACTTTTTGTTTGAAAGAGACATTGGTCGAACAACAAACTATGTAGAACTGGGCCTACCCTAGGGATTAGGCATTTTTCATTTAAACTTTTATCCATATATATATATATATATATATATATATATATATATATATATATATATATATATAACACACCTTTATATGCATCTAGTTGTTCCATTTGTTTGACACTGTTGATTACTTATAGATTTTCTTCTTCTACATGGTGATTATTATCCCAAACATGCTGGGCAGTGCATGACTTTTCTATAGAACCGTATCAAAATTGTGCTAAGTTTTCTTTAAATCTAATTTTAATAGAAGTTTTAGTTTACCGAACGTATAAGTTTACAAACCTTACAACTATTTCACAGATCCCAGATATCTTAACGGCTTCAGCTTCAGCTTCATCTTTGGGTTACGTAGCAGTTTTTAAAAAATTGGCAAAATGTTATCCAAATTGGTTTTATAAAAATGCCATTTAAACCTCTCGTAATTCGGGGTTTAAATGATAAGCAGGCTACATTAGTAGACGTCTTCGTTTGCTTCCTCTTTTCTAAGAGTCGTGGAATCCGCTAACGTTCTCCTTGTTTCAATAATTACTTTTTCTATTAAGCAAACAGTGTATCCGTTATATCTAGCTACGTTCTTAATGTATTATAATTCTTTGTTGTTAGCTTTACTTAAGGAAAGCTGTATTAACCCATGGCCTAAAAAAGTTAAAGTAGCTATTTTAGGCCACAGGTACAGACTAAAACGCCGTTATTGTAATTTTGTATTATTTGGAGCTGTCGTGACAACATACTACCTGGTCCCGCACCTAGATAGCGACACTGTCGTACATCACACAGTGTTCTCGAAGGCTGGCTACCATAGCTGTATTACTTTATAGGTGTGTTCTCGCTGTAATTTGTATACCGTACTGATGATCTCTAATTAGAACGAAACCTTTAGGTTCTAATTATTCTGAGAATACATCTGGCCTTACATGTGTGTTTTGTTAAGAGATGGCTTTGAATAACAAGTTCCGTTAGCAACAGATTTTTTTTAATACTAAACGCAGACGTAGAGATATTTTGCTGGCTTCGCACTTGCTTTGTTTCTTCTCTGTAGCCAATTTCGTAGTGTTACCACATCATCAGACAGGAGAAAATTGAATTTATTTATACGCAAGCATCACAACTGTACATAAAATCCGTTGCTACATTGTGATATTTTGATCAAAAAATTGTTTAAAAAATAGTGCTACAACCTAATTTATAACTTCCACATAACTGTGATAAACTACTTCCCTTAGAAAGACATTCTCCTGAAATGCATTTAGGATCCACGACGACCACAAAGAAAATATTCATAATCCTGTATATTACTCGAGTTTGAACGAGAAAATATCAATTTTCACCAAATCACCATTCATTTATTCCTTACCCCCTCAAGCGATCTTATTCAAAAACAATTTAAAAGGTTCTATTGTCGGGTGCTAACTGGATAACAGAGAGACATACAAGACGACAGATCGACTGACCGACAAACCGACTGACCGACAAACCGACTAACCGACAAACCGCAGACAAAAAGATTTTCGGCCGAGAGTCAAGATTTCTGTATGTCTTGAGACTTTTTACGCCGTTCTCATTAGAGCACTTCAGTACGGCATAATAATTGCAGCGAAAATACACCTATAAAGCAATTTTTATTATTACCTACGGGTATAGTAGCCAGTAGGGATGGGCACATTTCTTAAAACATCGATGTTAACATCGATGTTTAACATCGAAACCTACTATCGATGGTAGGAAAAACATCGGCTGGAAAACATCGATGTTGGGAAACATCGATGTTTTCAAAATAATTGTGAATTTACCAATTCTATAATTCTATGTTCTTTCGAGAGAAAAAAATAATTTGTAGTTTTGTGGGCATTAGAAAATGGAAACATATTCCGATGCAGATTATGGCAGGTGCAAGTAATACAAAAATAAGTGGTAACAAAAATAGAAAAACTTAACTTCTAATGACTTTAATAATAAAAAGTAAACTTCAAATTTAATTCTAAACTGTTAATAACCCTGTATATATATATATATATATATATATATATATATATATATATATATATATATATATATATATATATATATATATATATAGTATTAAGTTTTCGTGACGGTAATAGTGTTATTTTCTTAAAAAATTGTGGGAAAGCCGTCAGTTGCAAAATAAAACTCTTTATTAAAATTTTTTAAGAAATATATATATATATATATATATATATATATATATATATATATATATATATATATATATATATATATATATATATATATATATATATATATATATATATATATATATAATTCACCAATATTAATGATAATACTGATAATCTCACCATACAGTTTTATATACTCCAGTAATCTCTGTCAATGGACTGAAGGAATCATATTTTGCCCAAGTGTTCTCCAGTTAAACGGTTTCTTTCTTGCGTGGCCTTCTGTCCAGCTTTGGAAAAGAAAATCTGCCGGTGCAGAAGTCGCCACTATGGACAAGAATTTTTTCGCGACAGGGTATAAATGGGGACATACATTTTTATTATCTGACCACCATTTCAGTGGATTCTCGGTAAGATTAATTAGAGGATTCTTTAAATACAAAGACATTTCGCTTAATTGTTCTTTTTCTTGTAAAGCACTCTTTTGAACTAACTGAGAATGATGCGCCCATATATTGCCCTTTGGAGTAACTATAATTATGTTAAAAATTTTACCAAACATCATTGTGACAATCTAGCCTACTTACCCGTGTCCTGTTTATTATTTGTCGTTTCACTTTCTATTATTTCGCGATTGTGGTCATCATCTCCTTGCGTTTCTGCTAACAGTGATAACTGTTGTATTATATTAACTGCTGCTGCAACATTATGAGGACTCTTAAAATAAATCTTTTTGAACCTCGGATCCAGCAAGATTGCCACGGCTAATTGTTGGACTTGTTCAACAGCAGAAAATCGTTTCCTACATTCTTGGAGAAGTGCTTCTTTTAGTGAAATACCTAAGGTGTCGTTTACATCACATTCAATGTGTGAAACTTCTTTTTCCAAATTATACGTGAGAGGGATTACAAGACTCGAACTAATATACTTTTGACCACAAATTTCTGTTGTTACTGCTTCTAACGTCTTTAGAAGTTCAATGATTTTATTCAGTTCAAAAACTTCCTTGGCTGTAACCATTGTGGGGGCAGAAGGATGTCTGTTCACTATGGTATTTATGTATTCCCGCAGTTCAAGAAAACGATTAATCATGTAGTATGTGGAATTCCAGCGGGTGGCCACCTCTTGTATTAATTTTATTTCAGGTTTATGGTCGCTTGTTTGTGCCTTCCGTAATTCATCAGCAGCTACTACTGAATGCCTAAACCACATTACAATTGTTTTCATTTAGATATAGCTGATCACAATCCCGAAATAGATTCTATAGCTCTGTCAGCAACTAAATTTATTTGATGAGCGAAGCAATGAATGTGCCTTTTTTTGGAAAACGTTTCCTCAATAGCCTTTGGCATATTGGCCGCTCCATCCGAAACAACAGTAGTAACTTTAGTTTCTAGGATACCCCATTCCTCACATATACGTTTTAACACTCCTGAAATGTATTCGGCTGTATGCCGTTCATCTAAAAGATATACACCTAAGTCAACAGAATTTATGGAATTTTTATTTTTAAAGTGCATAGTAACACCAATAAAACTTCTACATTGCATATCTATCCATATATCTGTCGTCAAACAATAGCAAGACAATTTTTTTAATTTGCAAACGATATGCATTTGCAACAGGATTTGTGGGATACCTAACGATGTTTCGATGATTACAAGTAACATCGATGTTAAAAATATAACATCGAAATTACAACATCGATGTTTTAAACATCGATGTTCAATGGAAAACATCGATATTCCAAAAACATCGATGTTAGGTGCCCATCCCTAGTAGCCAGCCTTTCAACACTAAGTGAGTGGTGGAAGTGCCGCCACCTAGGTGCGACTGGCTACTATAGCCGTATTACTTTATAGGTGTATTATCGCTGCAATTAGTATGCCGTACCGAAGAGCTCTAATGAGAGCGAAACCGGTCTACGGTTCTAATTGTTGCGATAATGCATCTAGCCTTACATACTTTGTCCCTATATTAGGGTAGAAATGGGCCAGGCTAACAATTTACTAAATTGTTAAATTGTTAGTTAGTTGTATACAGTATCTATTTTTTTAACTCTTTGTTATTTGGAGCTGGCGTGAGAACATACCACTTGGTTCCGCAACTAGGTGGCGGCACGTGCAGCACTCACTTAGTGACCATGTTATATTGCCATTGGGTGGTAGGCGTTTTTGGCACAATGAAATATGTTAGCAACCTATGAGAAATTTAGATTTGCGCGGTTTTTTGAAAGGTGTGTGTTAGGCTACTTTCACCCTGAGCCCTTCATTTATCCTTTGATGATGCTAACCTTGTTAAAGAAACGTTCGTCCGGTCTTAAGGATATGTAGTCAATTGAGTTCTTCAAATAATTGTATTTATTACGGCCCACCACATATTCCAATCTTAATAAGTAAGTAAGTATTGTGTGATTCTGTAAAAATCAAATAACTGGAATGATAACTAGTAATGTATTCAAGTAGTGAAGTTACTTCCAAACATATATATTATTTATATAACTTTTGTAGTATATAAACAGTTTTATATATGGTGATATATTGAATAAATTTGTATTGTAATTAAATATTTTATACTATTTACATTGTAGATTAGATAATGAGACAGTATTTATAAATTGCATTGTTTTTTCAATTGTGTAAAACATTACATAAGCCTTACCAAAGATGTGAAAATATTCGTGGGAAATTGTAAACGACGTTTTCTGTTATTAAAGCGGTTGTTCTCTTATTACAAATAAAACAATAAATGAATATTCAAAGTGTTTTTATTTCCTAATTTTTCTTCTGCTGCAACATGTGAGGATATGTTATGATAACAATGTACGGAGTTATTTATGGATTGTCACACGTTCCCCTTAAAAACTGCTTTACAAAGATGAATGGGTCCAATTATATTTTTCTAGACACGCAAAAACAGAACCAGTAACTTTTTGATCTTTCCCATGACAAGGTTTAATTCACTTTCGTTTTATTATTGTCATATTTATCTGCATACAGTGTGACCCATTAAGAATGAAACCACCAAGTAAAGATCGGAACCCATCATGAGCACTGATAAGTACACTTGGAGAACCCAAATCACCACAACACATATTTTCAAAGGCCTGACCATTGTTTCACTAATAAGGTTAGCGCCGTCAGAGGATGAAAAATTCTAAATTACTTACAACTAAACATCACGTTTTATACTACGTCTTAGGTAAAGACCGATAAAGAAAGGGACGAAATCCAAGGCAATTTTTCTGTGTATTGTATTTTAATTGCCCGGCGAGGTTTTTGAATTTCCATTATAATTTTACCGGCCGAGATAACTATTAGATACCAGGCTTTTACAAACTATGTCCAAAATTTGAGCCTTCTATGGTTTCAAATAGCAGCTAAATTAAAATATTAGTGGTAAAATTTTTCTGAGAAAAAAATTAAATAAGTATTATCTCGAAAACCGATGTAGATAGGTATAGGAAGCTATAAAGAAAAAATGATCAATAAGAAAGTATAATTCTAAAAACAAAATAATATACAGGGGTCCCATTAAAAATAAGAAAGTTGTTACTACTTTTGAGTAGAAGCGGCACGTGCAGAAAACTGATCTTAGTCAAAACTGTTTGTGTAAAATACTGAAGAGCAGTTCAAATGAATTCTTAAAATCAATCTGAAATGTAGAGATAAAATATTTTAAAAACAAATATAATAAGAGGAAAATTCACACACTAGGTGTAAATAAATGTCGATGATGATAATATATTTTTTAATTTCAACAACACACCACGAGGGCTTACAGCCTAAATACTATCGTACCGTGGGTGTTGCCGGCAAGGAATTCCACAACTTGGAAGTCCTCGGGACAAAAGAGCGGGCATAACAAGATGTTCTATGTCTGATGACCTGGACAGTAAAAGGGTGCATTCGCTCTGTTCCCCTGGTAGATCTGTTGGGGGCAGCAGGTGAGGGAACTATGGAGGAAAGCTCCTCTGAGCAGTGCCCGTGAAGATATCTATAGAAGAGAGAGATGTCACCAACGGCACGTCGGTGGGCAAGGGATGGCAGACTTTGGGTGAGGGTAGGGTCACCGATGAGACGTATAGCTCTCTTTCGTATGGAGTCCAGGATAGCTAGTGTAGAAGCGGCAGCGGCACCCCAGATGTGGGAGCAGTATTCGAGGTTTGGCCTTATTTGTGAAGTACATAAGGTATAGAGATTAGCTGGCGAAAAGTATTTGCGAGCCCGGAAGAGGAAACCTAATTTCTTAGCAGCCGCTTCTGCAATTGATGTGACATGTTGGTGCCAATTAGGATTTCGATCCACAGAAATGCCAACAAGAGAAAAGGACTCATTACTTTGAATAACTTGGTTGTTCATTGTGATGGGTCTAGGGCTGGTGTATATCTTGTGAGAAAGAAAGCAAGACTTAGTTTTGGTGGGGTTGAATTGTACAAGATTTCTACTTCCCCAGTCTAATATTATTTGGAGATCCACGGAGACAGAATCCTCCATGAGTCTGCGATCCTCATCTAATTGGGCTAAAGAGACAGGCTTAGAATATTGTATATTTGAATGGAGGGTGCTGTCGTCCGCGTAGCTGTGAACTGGGTTGGATGTGCTAGAGAGGAGGTCATTGATGTGGAGAAGAAACAAAGTAGGGGCTAAAGCTGAACCTTGAGGAACTCCTGCATTAATTGGATACAGTTTAGAGGAATAGCAATCCACAACAACAGATATGCTCCTGTTGGAGAGGAAATTTGCTGTCCAGGTACAAAGTTTTGGTGGTAGGCCATAGGCCTGAAGTTTATTAAGCAGCGCTGCGTGCCAGACCTGGTCGAATGCTTTTGATATGTCTAGAGCAACAATCTGGGCTTCACCGTGTTGTTCCATAGACTTGTTCCAAGAATGGGTGACAAAGGAAAGGAGGTCGGCAGTCGATCTGCGCTGACAGAATCCATACTGTCTGTCGTGGATTAGACTGTGTTTTTCAAGAAATTTTAGTAATTTGGTGTTTATATACTTTTCCATCACTTTAGAGACAACTGAAAGGAGAGAAATAGGCCTGTAGTTGCTAGGAAGCGCTTTGGATCCTTTCTTGGGGATGGGTTGTACTCGAGCAGTTTTCCAGTTACTAGGGAATATGCCTTTATTATAAGATATCTGAAACAGACGAGTCAGGACAGGAGCAAGCTCTGGTGCGCATTTTTTGAGAACAATTGCTGGGATCTCGTCAAGGCCAGAGGCTTTCCCGGTATTAAGAGAAGAGAGCATCTTTCGTACCTTTTTAGTTTTGAAAATGATATCCGTCTTTTTATGCGCGACATTGGGGACTGTTGGTGGTCGAACATTTGGAGGTGGGTTGAGAGTAGAATTAGCGGCGTACAACGGAGCAAAAAGTTCAGCCTTGCCCAGGGCGGTAGAAACAATTTCATTCCCTGAGACAAGAGGTGGGAATGTGCTTTTGCAGAAATTATTCCCAATAGATTTAGCAAGAGTCCAGAAGGGTTTGCTGCCGTTGGAGCTTAAGAGGACTTTGTTTTGTTTTGTTTTGTTTTTGATGTGGTTATATTGGTGATTTTGTATATATGAGACAAATAAAAGGGTCAAAACAAATTCATATATAGTCAAAACATAACGACACTCATATAAAACACAAGTAGGGCATTTTAAAGTAGGATAAAAGAAATTAAGATAAAATAACTTACTAAAGGTTAGGAAATATCCAGGGAAGCCAAACTGTAGTACAGTTCTGCATCATTTGTCAAATAGGTATGTCCGAATGAGGATCTACATATTAACAGCATGGCAATCTAAAAACACAAAGATTATTAAATTAATTAATGAAAAGAAATACAAAAAATACAGTCATCAAATGATAAACAGCGCAAATAATACGTAAATTAATCATACGCACATTGAAAATAATGTACTGAAACAAATAGACACTCCAAACTAGTGAAATTCATAAGACTTTGATCGAGCTATAATAAGACATTCAACAAATAGTAAAATATAGCTTGAAATCAAAACAAATTGGTGTAATTTGGATAAATAATAGTTGATACATGTTTGTTATAAAATTTTGAAAAGTGTTTTGTTGGTTATATATAAGACAAAAACAACATGTCTATGCTCAGGAAGGTGACAGACAGTGAAAATGTATAGTTTGCTTTGGATTCGATATTTTGAAATGACAGTAAAAATAATTGAATCAAAGTAGCTCTCTTCAACTTGGGTCATCGTAAGAAGAGGACGCCAGGGCAGTTTCGCTAAGAAAATTAAATGACAATAAGTATTTAAATCGACAAAGTATAGTTTTATATATGTGGAAAACGTAAATTAATACATAGTGTATCCTTTAAATGGAAAATAAGTTAAAAATCAGTGCTGCAAGAAAAATATAAAATGTCCAAATAAACATCGACGCCACAGGACGCGGAAATTTGAAATCTGAAGCATACAAGATGGCGGCATAGAAACGAGCAGTTTAAACCGGGGAAACAGCGGTTGGCAAGCAAGGAATCTGGAAGTTTCGAAGGTACAAACTTCTGTATTAAATATAAACAAGGGCGTGGAGCAATAGGGGTAATTACCCCCCCCCCCTACGACCGAGGGAGAAAAATTACTGGGTCGGAATTTTTTTTTAATGAGAAAATCTCGTTTTAAGTAAAACTCTTGAAAATGTTTTGTGAATATGCTTCTTGGACCCGCATTTTCGCATTTTTTTTAAACTTTTAAAAGGAAATATGATAAAAAATCTGTTTGTTGTCTTTTAGATCTGCTAAAAGAAAGAAGTATGTGCGCAGATAGATGCTTCACGAGATTGTATGAAGAAATTGACAAACTGCGCAATGAGTTAAATATTTCCACAAGGTTTCCTCGTATAAACACTATAGACAGAGACGTCTTACTAAGGTTTCAACCATACTAACGTTCAAATGGAAACCCCCCAGAGATATTATGACACTGGCATTTTCATTTCTCTATTAAAGAACATCATGGAAGATCTCAAGTTTCGCTTTAGTACAAAAAAATGTTTTGCCTAAAAATGAAAATATAATTCCTGTAGTTATAATAGAAAAAATGACAACATTTCATCTTCAGAAGCAAATGTATCAAAATATTTGCTGGAATAGGAAAATAATAAGAGTCCAGATTTTTTACGAGTAATGTTGAATTCGGATTTAGATACAGCTGAATTTTTGTGTTAGAAAATAGAACAACACGTCTCCAGGTGCTTGTTGAAGTTATTGAAACTCTCAAATTATCTGATAAAGAAGTATTTCGTGACATAGGTACATCTCGCACTGAAATTTTTTGCAGGTTTGCCTGCAAGTGTGGAATTTGCAGAAAAGTTTTTTTCCGCGTTGAGAACGTTTATAATTTGGTTCAGCTTAACAATGGGACAACAGAGGTTAGATAGACTAGCCTTCATGGATGAAGATCAGAGCATTCCTACAAATGACGAAAAGGTTTTGGAGCGATTTGCGGAACAAAAAAAAAAAGAGAACCCTGGCATTACTCTGATTTCGAGTTTGATTATTTAACTGTTTTTAGTGAATATTTGTAGGAAAATTTCACAGTATAACTTAAAAAAACAATGGTCCGATTTTGATAAAATTTGGCAGGTACCTTTTGTAAGTGGGTTGGATAAGTTCGTTAAACAGAAAAATCTCGGGACGCAGCAAGTGCGTTATGGTAGTGAATTTTCATAAAAATGTTTTTATTGCAAATATGTGTGTTTTCTTTTTAAGAAAGCAGACATCAATTTTGGTTACCAGTATAACCTATATAGAAAAAGCAGGTATCAAATTTGATTACCAGTATAACATATATAGTAAAAACAATGTGCCATGTTTCATCAAAATAACTTGATTGTTTGAAAACGTACAGAAATTTTCAAAAGTAAACCAAAAGTGTTACTGAAAAAATCCGTTTCTTGGTCAACCTTATAGGTTAATAGCAAATTGAGCTTTTCAAATATATGAAGCATTTAATCAAAATTCGCAACCACAACGCACTTGCTGCCTCCAGAAGTTTTTAACTTACAAACATGCATTATATTTCGATGGAAAATGCCAAAAAATAAGGCGTTTTCGACCAAAAAAAATTATTTGTATCACCAACGACTTATGGGCCACCCTGTGATTGTCGCAATAATTTTTTAAGATGTAGCTCAAAACACCGTATAATTAATGTATACAATATTTTTTCATATCTTGTATAATAACGAATATATTGAGCTTTATTGATTTTTTACGAAAATTCGACAAAAATTATATACCATTAAACAATAAACTCTATAGCTAAGGCTACTGCCAAGCATCAGAGAAAGGGTCTATTAGAAATGAATTTTCTGGAAATATTTTAGTAAAATGAAGGACAATGACGGTTGAAACTAAGAGTTCGGTGTATGTAAAACATTCTTCTTGAGACATTTTCTTTCCATAGATCGTATTAGATTCAAGTTATTTGCCTAAATGTTGCGAATTTTGACGTTTTCAATTGTCACTTTGACGTTTTGAGGAAACCCCCAATTTATTTTTCTTTAAATGCCCATAACTTTTTTGTCTTTTGACCTACAAAGCTAAATTTTGGTAGGTGGCACACCTATAACGATATAAACCAGCTTACCAAATTTGGTTGCCCTTACTTTGTTAATTTTGGAGATATAAATATTTTGCGAATGAAAACACAAATTTTTCCGGGAAAACCTCGGCGGATTTTCCTGGCTGACAAAATTATCCAAGCGACTTGCGAAAGGAATGTACTCACCAATTTTGACGTTTAAAATCGCAATTTTGACGTTTTGAGGAAAATCCAAATTTATTTTTCTTTGAATGCCTGTAACTTTTTTATCCTTTAACCTACGGAGCTAAATTTTTGTAGGTAACTTGCCTATAATGATATAAATTCGCAAATGAAATTTGGTTGCCCTTACTTTGTTAATTCCGGGGATATAATTTTTTTTCGAAAGAAAACACAAAATTTTTCGGGAAAACCTGGACCGATTTTCCTGGCTAACGAACTTATCCAAGCCATTTGCAAAAGGAATTTATTCACCAAATTTAATCAAAATCGGCCCATTATTTTTTGAGTTATCGGTGTGATACATACATATATATATATATATATATATATATATATATATATATATATATATATATATATATATATATATATATATATATATATATATATATATATATATATATATATATATATAAACATATAAAAATTTAAACCGACCCCGGATATGTGTTCTGGGGGGCCTAATTAGCGCTCATTTGAAGAAATTTTTTCAAAATTCAAAAGTCTGGATCTCCTCATTATTGAATTTTTTTTAAGAAAATTCACTAAAATTGGATCAGGTTTTCCATTTCGGGTTTTCATTCGAACATTTTTTTATTTCCGAAAATAACAGACATATGGTAACCAAATTTGTAATGTAGGTTTATCTTATAAACATTAAATTATATACAAGACAGATCTATATGTTACAAAAAAAGTTATAAGCATTTAATAAGAAATGTTTGGTGCAGATCATTTCCATTAAACTTCACTACCATAACACACTTGGTGCGCTCAGACTTTTGTTTTCCAATGTGGGAAATATTAAATTTAGTTTTTTATTAATATTTTTACAATTTTTTGTTCAATTATTTTAATTCAATACATTGTTTAGCCTTTGTATTTGTAATTTTGTTTACCTTTGTATTTTTGGAATACCCTCCCCAAGAAAAAAACCTATCTACGCCTTTGAATAGAAAGGCCTTTCATTTAAAGAGTGAGAAATTATAAATTCAAATAAAGAATGTGTGAATGAGAATTTGTCTCACTAATGTATATTAACCTTTAATTTGTTTATATAATATTTTAAATAAGAAAATCATTCATATTTTAAATTCACCTGTTCGAAAAAGCGCAAAGAAATTTTCTTTTGATCAAAGATAAAACTTAAATAAAAGAGCTCAAGTAACTTTTTAATTATTTATTGATTAGGTAGTGGCGTTATGTCATTTGTTAAAATTTTATCAGTATAAATTAAGTAGAATTAAGTCAAACATACACAGAATTCAATCCAGTATTATTTTTTGAGGATACTTAAATATATATATATATATATATATATATATATATATATATATATATATATATATATATATATATATATATATATATCTGGTTTAAAATTATGGGCAAGTAAAAATGAACTCACTACATACCCTAGCTGTATGGAATAAGTAGCCGGGCAGATTTAAACACATATAAATAAAATATAAACTATTTTATTTGCAAAATCATTCCTTACGTCATTATATATACATCCGATATTCAGATATTTAATTTAATATAATAAATTAATATATAATCATAGAAATTTACAAAAATTAAAACTATCCAGTTAAAATTAATATCTATTAAAGCCCTATATAACTATTAAAATCATATAAAGTCGCAAAAATCAAGCATTATCATATATATATATATATATATATATATATATATATATATATATATATATATATATATATGCGTCAAAAAATGTGACGTTTTCAAGTTATGTCGATTTTTTCGAAAATTTTAATAATGTCACTACCATGTTTGATAAGACATATATCCGCTATTAGACAAGATCGGAGATTCTACCTTAGTGAGTGAGCTAAAAAAGCTTAGTTCTAAGGATGCAGTGGATATTATATATCTTTAAGTACTTATACATAGCGTTCTATACTAAGCGTCCAACTTGAACAACTTCTTTCATTCATAACTTAAAAATTTTAAATAGAACACCCTATATTTTTTAACTCATATTATTGATCATTTAAATCTCTTTGAAAATTGTTAACACTTCCCTATACCTATCTCTTACCATTTCTGATATATGTCGATTTTTCTGTTATATTTTGGTGCAGACATCAGATATATGGTCATACTTAGTTACCTATGACTGAAAATGTCAAAAACAGGGTAAAATTCATCTGACACTTCCTATAGTCGGGTTCTAAAATAAACAATGTGACTTGTGTCTAAACTCGCTCACAATTCTGTAATATCGTTGTGTATAATTGCAATAAGTTTGCCGCTACATATCGACAGAAGAAGTTTGCGCATAGTAGAAATAATGATATGGACTATTTAACTCTCAACAAGGTAAAAGTGTGTATACCGAGCTGCAACGGTAAATTACGAACAATGGCTATGAAGCGGTGACGAAGAAATCTGACCTTAACATGTACGTAACTTCGCTGACAGAGGAGAAAGTATAGAATCCATTTTAATTCCCATCCCATAGGCGCAGATATCCTTCGCTCTTCTGTTTATAAAATTAGTCCATTTCAATTAGAACACTTTAAACTTTTTAAACACTTAAAAAAACTCAGAATGCAGGAAGAACGGTATCGTAGCAAATTTTAATAAAAATATTTCAAATGCTAATCAACTCAGTTTGTCTTTAAATTAAATTTTTTGATTTTGATACACAGTAAAGCCTCTAAAGAAGCTGCATGGCTGCTAAATTTTATAAAAATAACGTAAAAAGTTTCGGAGATACAAAATTGGTTAAAAAAAAACTTTTGCTGGTTAAACAGATTCGGCTAAAACGTCTGCGTAAATGCGATTAACGAAAGAAAAAGAAACCTGCCAGGTCCATAATTTGTCAGTTATGTACCTTCATTGTCTAGTAGTAGTAGTAGTAGTAGTGGTGGGGAGGCTAACGCCAAGCAAGTAGGCCACAATGGGTCCTTTTTGCCAAACCCAGCAACCATGCTCTCTAAAAATGTTAAAGGATCTTGGTTTTTGGCTCTAGGGACCCAAATTCGCGCTTATCTGACCTCTTTATTAGCGAATTTTTCTTAATTAAAATGCGCTAAACATCTTAAGGCTAAAGGAGTATGCAATATGCAGATTAAACTATTTATCGTTTTGTATATTTATAGTATATTTATGTACATTAATTATACAGCGTGGCATACAAAATAAGCTTGAGCTACTGCTTGTACATAAGATAATTTTCAAGAAATCCAAAATTCTGACACTGTCACTTCTATAATCTACTAAAATCTTCAATTATCAAGACTTCAAAAATTCTGCGCATATTACCCAAACATTATGTAGATCCAATTATCATGTAATGAATATTTTTGTATTTAATTGATTGATTGATTATTAAATAAAACGCGAGCGGTACAAAAGAAAATAATTTTAGAAGCTATAATTATTGCTAATATAGTCAGGCAACATTGACGTTGCTGAGTGGGGGACTTATTTCTTCTGGTGTTTGGAGGTTGTATTTATAAAGGCTGTCATATAACTTAAAGCTGCATTGAAAACCTGCAAGAAATTTAAAATGTTAATTAAACATTCAATAATACGAGGGCGGCTCAATAAGTCCGTGACTTTTTGAATGAAACATAAGTTTTTTGCCAAAAAATCATCTTATTTCTCGACATAGTCTCCTTTGAGCTCTATACACTTCGTCCAACGTTTCTCCAATTTTTTATCCCTTCCAAAAAAAAATAAGATTTGTCGAGGTCCTCAAAATAAGTATTTGTTTGTGAGATGATTTCGTCATTGGAGTCAAATTTCTTTCCGCCGAGCCATTTCTTTAAGTTTGGAAACAAGAAATAGTCACTCGAGGCTAAATCCGGAAAATAGGGCGGATGAGGGAGCAATTTGTAGCCAAATTTATGCAATTTCGCCATGGAGACTACACATGTGTGCACCCTTGCATTGTCTTGGCGGAAAAGAACTTTTCTTTTGGCCAAATGCGTTCGTTTTTTTCTTCAAATTGTCATTGAATCGGTCCAATAAGTTGGTATAATATCCGCCATTGATTGTTCTTTCCTTTTGAAGGTAATCAATGTGGATTATACCGCGTGCATCCCAAAAACATTCGTCGTGACTTTGTTGGCTGACAAACCCAACTTGGTCTTCTTCGGCACCGATTTGCACGGAGAAATCCACTGTTTTGACCGCTGCTTGGTCTCTGATGTGTTGTGGTGAATCCATGTTTCGTCCACAGTTACAAAATGGCGCAAAAGCTCGTCCCTATTGCGGTTGAACGACGCCAAACACTCCTTCGAAGTTGTCACACAACTGCGTTTGTGGTCGATTGTGAGCAAACGCAGCACCCATCTTGCGGATAGCTCTCTCATACCCAAGTGATCATGCAAAATCGAAACCACTGAGCCATGTGATATTCTTATGGCTTCCACAATCTCCCGCACTTTCAATCTCCGATCGGGCAACCCATATCGTGAATTATTTCAATTCATTCGGGTGTAGCGACCTCAACTGGGCGTCCAGAACGTTCGGCATCATTTGTGCTTGTACGGCCGCAACGAAATTCAGTAAACTACTTTTTTACCATGGAAATTAATGGCGCAGAGTCCCCATATATATTTATCAAGCTTATCCTTGGTTTGAGTGATGGTTTTTTCCGCAAAAAATTGCTTGATGAGCACACGAAATTCACTTTTTTACATTTTCGTTATAACTCAAGAGGTTTTCTGCTTTCAATGGCTATCTAACACAAACTAAATTACACACCTTGTTCAAAATTTAACAGGAGTCAACTTACAGATGCTTGTTGACAGGAACAGTGTTGCCCTTCCTGTGAAGACGCGGGAAATTAAAAAAGTCACGGACTTGTTGACCCGCACATGTAAAAAAATAGTAGTAACATGAAATGTATCGTTTATTTATTTACTCACTGTTACCAGGATAGGTGAAGACATTGGGTATACGTGTCCAATTGTCGTGTAGGATGGTTTTTGTGTTCTTGTTATAATCATGAGAATTAAATATCTTAATTCCGAATTCATTCTGTACCATGGTGTGCTGTATGCCACGATGTTAAGATGTTCTGACTGCAATATATGTAAATTACTATTAAAAATATATCTTACTAGGAAAGTAAATCAGTATTTCGTTTAATACACAACCATGTAGTGTAGTGTGGAACAGCCAAATGGTATAAATTCAGGATCTCAATTATTGTGCATATTTATAAAAAGTTCGGGACGCAGCAAGTGCGTTATTGTAGCGAATTTTCATTAAAATGTTTTTAATAGCAAATGCGAGCAGTCATCAATCTGATTACCGCCGGTATAGCCTATGTAGTAGAAAATTGTTGTTGTACTATATTTTATCAAAATTACTTTTTGTTTGAAAATGTACAAAAATTTTCTGAAAATAAACTTAAAAGTTGGTTTCCTAGTCAACAAACCTAACGTTAATAGCAAATTACATTATTGAAATTTGAAGGATTTAATGAAGATTCGCTACCAAAACGCACTTACTGCGTCCAGATTTGTTTCTTACAAACATACATCATATTTCGCAGCACATTTTTCTTGCAACATTTTCTTTTCACAATTAGTATTTGTTTCACGTTGTTTGCCTAAACATTGCCAATTTTGACGTTTAAAATTGCGAGTTTGACGTTTTGAGGAAAACTCCTAAATTTTTTTCTTGAAGTGCCCATAACTTTTTTGTTTTTAAACTTAAAGACCTAAATTTTGGTACATGGTTCACCCTTTATAATACAAACAGGCGCATAAAATTTGGTTGCCCTTACTATGTTATTTCCCGATATATAATTTTTTTTATAAAGAAAACACAAAATTTTCCGGGAAAACCTGTGCCGACTTTCCTGGATAACAAACCTATCCAAGCCACTTTCAAAAGAAAGGTACTCACCAAATTTTATCAAAATCGGTCCATTATTTTTTGAGTTCTCGGTGTGACATATATATATATATATATATATATATATATATATATATATATATATATATATATATATATATATATATATATATATATAAACACAGATCTTCTCATTAGCGATTTTTTTTTAAATCCGCTAATACTATATTTTATCAAAATTACTTGTTTGAAAATATACAAAAATTTTCCGAAAATAAAGTTAAATGTTGGTTTCCTAACCAACAAAGCTTACGTTAATAGCAAATTGAGTTATTGAAATTTGAAGGATTTAATGAAAATTCGCTACCAAAACGCACTTACTGCATCCAGATTTTTTCTTACAAACATGCATCATATTTCGATAAAAAATGCCAAAATGCATTAACGAATTTGTTCTACGAAAATTAGCTAAAGATTATAGACCGTTAAACCATAAACTTAACTAAACCTACAGCGAAAGCATCAACTGAACTAAACCGACAGCCAAAGCATCAGAGAAAGGGTCTATTTGAAATGAATTTTCTGTAAATATTTTAGTAAAATGAAGGGCAATGACGGTTGAATCTGAAACTTAAGGGTTCGCAGATCACTCTTCTTGCAACATTTTCTTTTCACAATCCGTATTTGTTTCACGTTCTTTGCCTAAACATTGCTAATTTTGACGTGTCAAATTGCGAGTATGACGTTTTGCGGAAGACTCCAAAATTTCTTCCTTTAACTGCCTAAACTTCTTTGTCTTTAAAGCTAGAGACCTAAATTTTGGTACATGGTTTACTCTTTATAATACAAAAATGCGCACCAAATTTGGTTGCCCTTACTGTGTTATTTCCGGAGATATAAATTTTTTTAGAAGGAAAACTCAACATTTTTCGGGAAAACCTGTTCAGATTTTCCTGGCTAATGAACTAGTTCAATCCACTTTCAAAAGGAAAGTACCCACCAAATTTTATCAAGGTCGGTCCATTATTTTTTGAGTTATCGGTCGGATATAATGTATATATATATATATATATATATATATATATATATATATATATATATATATATATATATATATATATATATATATACTTAACTAAATAAACATTTTTGAACGTTTGGTTTTGTTTTTTAGTTTTTTTTTTAACGAAAAATGGACTAATGAGTGCCTTTCTTATCACAATGAATAAAATACGTTCTTGCAACTCCAACTGTGAATAATATTTAAACGAGTTAACAAAACTTAAAAAAAAAATTGTGTTCTGAATTCAGAAAAGAAAGGTCTTTCAAATGATGTAACACTCGACCCATGTTCCCTATTTAAAATATAAGGGTTGTTATCACCACTCTTAAGGGGTTGATGTGACAAAGTTGAGTTTTATGTCAAAACATCTCTTCCTCAATATTAAAATTAACGTGTTTCAGCGTTTCTTAAAAAAAAATTATCTGGACGCAAATCTGTCTGTTTCGTTTTCAATGCGCCACCCTGTATATATATATATATATATATATATATATATATATATATATATATATATATATATATATATATATATATAACACAGACCTCCTCATTAGAGATTTTTTTAAGTCACTAAAAATCCCGAAACATGTACAATTTAAGATTGAAAATGACATCCTTCAACGTGAAAACTTGATCCCTACATTCAACACACTTCGAGTGACAGTTGCAACCCCACAATTTTTGAATAGGAAATAGGGACTTGTGATACCTGATTGGAAATATCTCTTCATTCTCCATTCAAAAATGCTATAGTAAATATTGTTGCAACCATATCCAGGTATGAACATCGTATAATTAAGTTGGGTGAGATAAATCTGTTACAGGTTGCTCTTAGTTTGAATGACACAAAATACATGATTTCTGCTGTATACAGGCTGCATCCAGTGTGCCCTCATACTTTTGTTGATAATTTGAAAATATACCTTGACACAGTAGGTAAAGACATTGACGTGAGCGTGTGGTGATATGGACATAAATATGCCAGGGTTATGCATCCCAAATAACTAACTTCACACGTGTTAACGGTGAGCAACAATCATGTATTGATCATATATTTGTAAAGATAAATAGAGGTGCACCTTATGTAATAAAAAGCAAGTTTGGAAGTAAGGCAGATTATTACAAACGTGAAATTTGTAAAAATAATCTTAACACTAAGCATTTATACCACTGTGTAAAAAAAATTGGATCCTGGATTTGGAACACAGTCGAAGAAAAAATCAGATTGGAAACAAGACAAATTATTTATGACAGGAAACTTATAGCAGAAAGTTTTAATGGATACTATGCTCATGTTGATGAAAAACTTGTCTTTAAAATTTATGCAAGCCACCGAGTACCCTCTTATAATAAGACGTGTAAGAATATTTTTTTCAACCTGTAGTAGACACAGAAATTGTTAAAACAATAAACTCCCTAAAAAGCTGTAAATCACCTGGTTTTAACAGAATTGGGGCAGGCGCATTAAAACAGGTTAAGTATGAAGTCACAAAACCTTTAGCCTATATTATTAACGGAATATGGCCTGATCACTTTGGTGTACGTATTATAAGGCCTATACATAAGAAGGTAGACATTTTAGAGATAGTTAATGACAGACCCATTACACTTCTCTCAAATATAGCAAAGATTGCCGAGAAAGTTTTTTAAACTAGATTTTTAAACTTTCTAAATGTAAATAATATTCTCTCTGATAAACAGTATGGTTTTAGACAGGGTAGGTCAGCACAAGATGCGGTAGCTGTTATCACGGATAGTATTTGTAGGTTATTGGACGAAGGCCAGCCGACTCTGTGCGTGTTTGTTGACTTGGCTAAGGCCTTCGATACGATAAGTCACAACCTGCTACTTGAAAAGTTGGAAAGGTATGGTTTCAGGGGTATCAGTAATCGGTTGATACAGTCTTGCCTGGGGAATCGGGTCCAATGTGTTGACATAGATGGTGTCGTAAAGATAAAATATGAAGTTCCCCAAGGGACTGTCTGAGGTCCCTTACTGTTCATCATTTATATAAATGAAATGTTTTTATTGCCAACAAAGGGAAAGATTATTAGTTACGCTGATGATACGGCAATAGTATATACTGAGTATTCGTGGGAAAGACTGGAAAGTCTGGTTAAACAAGATTTTTTAATGATAAAAAAATGCTTCGAAAGCAATCAATTGACACTCAATATAGATAAGACCACATTTTTAAACTTCTCTATCCAGCAGCCTTAAAAAATCCCGTTACTGTGTTTTTCTGACGAAAACGGAGAATTTATGCTCTGCGCATCTCAGATATTTGGGTGTGATTCTGGATCTCAATTTAGGATGGATGAGCCATATAAATTACCTGGTTAAAAAGTTGAGATGTCTATTGCTTAAATTTCGGACGAACCTACCCGACAGATTTATTGTTTAAAAATGCACGCGTATTTGATGTACGATAAATATACTGTTACGCGGCAATGTTAGTTAGGCAGCATGCAAATAAGGAAAATATCTGGGTTATAGATTTTCGATGTCCGTTTTACTCCAGTTCACAATTCCAAATGAATAGCTAAGTGCAGAACATGCATATGTCTTCAGAGCCTTAGTTAAGTTATTATTACTGTTATTATTATTATTATTATTATTATCATCACTATTATTATATAAGTATCACTCATTTAATAAGAACAACTATTTAAAGAGGGATAAATTAACACCGAAAATTCGAAAATTTAGTTTTATATTGTGGTTATGTGCGATTATCTATCTTCTGTCATTTACAATATTAACATTACAATAACAATATAAAATCATAAAAATCACTAAAAAAATCATAACTAGAACAATTAACTTACAAAAATATGATATTAGTTTACTCTTCTTCAGGTGTATTATGTAAAAATAAAAAAAACAAGTTCAATTACAATTATTTGGGAAGCAGACATTTGTGCGTATTTCACTATAACTTTCATAATCTACAACCAGAAAAATCGGCGTATGCAAAATTTCATTAAACCTTAAAACCGGCCTTGTTTTTAAAAAGAATACGTTCACTTTCACTACTTAATGTATACAAAATATCTTATTTATAAATTTGTATACCTTACATCTATAATAGAAGTCAAACGTCTTCATGATCCACACAACGAAGTAATACAAAATTCAAATAATTCACGTTACAATAAGATTGTCCAATCTTCTCCAGAAAATAATAGACACAAATAAGATAACATTGATTTATTATGATTATGATCAATAATGATGAAATGATAGATAATGACAACAATCCGCCGTTATCGCGGACGCGTTGGCATTTATTGGCGTTGCTCTTTTAGTTTTGGACGACGATGGTGAGGTCGGCGAGGGTGAAACATACGAACGAATATACATGATCACGAAAACGGAGGAAATTTAAATAGGTAAGCGTTTGCAAATTAAACAAAACTTTCAGAAACATTACAATTGTAACTTTACGCGAGCTTACAAGTAGAGAAAAACAACAAACTTGAAAAGGATATATTTCCCTTGAAAGTTATGTTAAAGTTTCATTTATAAGTTTGCAATGGTTTTTTGGGTGCGAACATTGAGAAATTTAACAAACCTAACTTGTATGATAAGTTATGTTAGGTTGTGGTAAGCATTTGTAAGTTACCATGCTTAAAGAGAAGACTGTCCAATTACATATGCTGACAACCACTGTGAAATGTGATATTTATATAATATAGGAAGATACTTACTTCGTTAATCAAGCTTTGTGCTGCTACAACAATAGCCACAAAACATATATTCCAGAGAAATAGGATTACGGCACTGCTAAAGGAGTACGTCTGAAACATAGTTGAGCACCAGTTACTTTAATAATAAACACACAAATTTGCGCACGCAAAGCTGAGGTAAGCGGCACAAATCAACTGAGTGTACAATGCAAATAATTGCAAATCTTAATAACGCAATACTGCATTTATACTAGCGTTAAGAGATTCAAAGAATAACATCCATAGGCTCCTGGATATTTATTTTGTCTGTTTACACCAGGGATTGCCAAACTATTTTGGGCCAGAAACGCCTTTTCCAAAATGAACTGATACCTCAGATCCCCATAGCTAAATTACTTAAAAAAATCGTATGTCTAGTTTTTTCCTATTGATACAAAATACTTACCAATGTAAAAACTTTGCTGTTGGTTAAGTAAGTAAACTGGACATCATTTTCTCATCAAAATTTAACAAAATAAATAGACAGAAAATTCAGTAATTATTAAGTGTAATTGTTAATTATTAATACAAATTACGTAAAAATACTTAAGTAGGTAATTATTTTTTGAAAAAAAAGCATTAAAATCGCAAAGCAAAGATAAAAAAAATTCTGTGTGATGGATGAGCCTGGTGACTTTCTACCATTCTAGCAAAATCTGGTTCAATATTGGTGAGTTGCAGCCTTAAATCTCCGCGTTCGTTGATTTTCAAACGGTTTCTTTGTTTTATCAAAATGTTTGTAACCACACTGAAGCCTTTTTCGACTAGGTATGATGATGGAAAATCGATAAGGTATTTTTCAGCAATGTTCCACAATGCAGGATACTGTGTTTTAATGTTGCGCTGCAACCAGAACTTCTGATAGCCTTGGTTGAGCTTCCGCTTGAGCTCCTTGTCTGTACTGATGGTGATCAACTCTTCTTGCATTATCACATTGGCTTCTTCCATGGCTGTGATATGGTACGGATTTATTATCCATTGAGGAATTTGTAAACTTAAGAGATCCTCAAACCTCATAGTAAAATCCTTGTGTAATGCGTCCAAGTCAGTGACATATGATAAAATAACATCGTCTCGAAGCATTTCTGGTAATTTTGGCAAATGCGGAAACTGTGAATAGTTTTTCTGCTTAAATTTGGTTTATAAAGGGTAAGTTTACCCACAAAGGCCTATATTATTGATTTGGTTTTAGTCAAGTTGAGATCGTCACCCTGCAGCTGCAAATTAACTTTGTTGAACATACCAAAGATATCAGTCAAGTAATAAATATCTGTTTTACAGTTGTTCAGATTTTATTTCAAATTGGTTCTTTTTCTTGTAAAAACTCCAATACAGATTCAAAAATAGCTGAAAATCTTGCTAAGCAAGAGCTTTTTGATAGCCAGGGAACTTCAGTGTGCAGAAGGAACCGAGTAAACACTTTTTCCTCACATAGCTGAGCAAATAACCGAAGGTTCAAAGAATTGCTTCGAATCTTGTTGACAGCTTTTATAATATATTTTAAAGACTGGTGCAATCTAGGTCTCAGATTTTGTGCTACTAAATGCTGCCTGTGATGTGAATCACGCAGTGAATGACCAGTAACTCAGGCAGTTGTCGCTTAAAGTGAACTGTAGACTATAAAGATTTGTGAATTTAAAGTCAGCTTTATCAAATCCGGTCAGAGAGAGAGAGAGAGAGAGAGAGAGAGAGAGAGAGAGAGAGAGAGCAAGGAGACCTTTCGGTGAGCCATCGTAAAAGTAGTAAGAAGAGACAGCCAAGCTGATTTCAACTAACCAGCTGCCACTGGAAGGATGCACCCACGGAAGACAGCAACATTAACCTTATATTACCCTATGTAACATCTTGGTCTGGGGTACACTTACGAAAGACTGTAAAGCTAGCCTTCGTAATATCTTAGTCTGGGGAGCACATCAACGAGCTTACACAATCGTTGTGGCAAGTGGAGGATCGAAAAATTGTGAAAACCCAAAATGTCTGGAAAATAGGCAGGACAATTTCAAAAGGCGGCAGAATTTGAAGCTGGTCGTCACACACACTGGATCGGTGGATCTCTAATTACGACCCAAATGTGGTAACTTGTTTTATTGTTACTATAGCTATTATTAAAAGCTTTTTATCGAATTTTTATTTAAGAAAATTCACTAATAGAGAGGTATCGATGGTGAGACTTTGCAAAAAAAATTTCAAATGAGCGCGAATTACGACTCCTAGAACCCATATCCAGGGTCAGTGATATCCGATTTCGATGAAACTCGGCAAGTACCTTTCTTTTATTAATGGCTTCGATGAGTTCATTAGCCAGATAAATCGGACAAGGTTTTCCGGGAAAACTTTGAGTTTCTTTTAAACAAAAAATTTTCTGCCTTCTGCTTCTGGTGGCTGCGCTGGCACGTGTTGTTGTAACCGCAGCGTGGAAGACATTTTTGTGTGTCACTGCTTATGGAAGCATATTTATAGGCAGGCTGGTGCTTACAGCCTGTGTAATTTGAACATTCTTAAGGTCGCTGCCATATCAATATAGTTATAACTAAACGTCGATAGAACGGAAAATAGTGACGCAGATCATGCTGCCGTTGTACGAGGGATGCTGCCGGAGGTCGTTTGTGGAGTAGACACGGAGCCACCTACAGACTTGATGCTGGCTAGAGAGTCGTATTAGACGTGTCCGCTTCGTTCACCGCCAGGGTTATGTCGACTGGTTAGGGGGAGCTGGAAGTCTCCATCTAGGGTGTCGAGGACTAGTCTCTGGAGCCTAGATGAGTATACAATAACCATCTCATATGTCTTATTACGCGGACGACTTAGTCCTGTTGGCAAATTCTCCTATTAACCTGTAGGAAAATATTAATATGCTGGAATCCTACAGTGTGGGTAACGATCTAGTAGTCAATATTGATAAAACTAAAGTGATGTGTTTTGCTAGATCAGAAGCAATTAATAATAGCGTAAAATTTTATTACGTTGACAAGACTTTGGATACTGTTCCTTCGTTTTCTTACTTGGGGGTTTTGTTTTCCACATCATCCCTTTTCTTGGAGATGTCAAAGTCTATTTACAATAGGCCAAAAGCTTCATTTGGGGCAGCATTTTCCCTTCTGGGAAAATATAGGGGTGTTCCATGGACTTCTGTTCTGGACTTGTACAACTCTGTTACTATAGACGCCCTTAGACATTGCCGCCCAATCTGGGGTTTACGATATGTCAATATTGTAGAGAAGGTATAAGTAGGCTTCTTTAAATATATCCTCCATCTACCTAAAACAACTCCCGATCCTATAGTTAGAAGGGTAGCTGGCGTAATTCATTTTGAATATACTGTTTTCAAGCAGACACTCGAATGGTTGCAAAAGTTGCCTATTTTGGATGATAATCGTTTGCCGAAGAAATGCTTGATTCGGATGCTGCAACTTAGAGATGTTGCGCCACAGTAGAGTTGGCTCAATCAAGTTGGGGACATTGTCGTTAAACTAGGCTTCGAAGACGTGTGGGTAAATCTTTCTTTCGGTACTCTTAAAAATAAAAAGGACAGTATTCTTGATAAATGTCTAACTACCCTTAAAGACAAAGATTTGGACGCTATTTCTAACTCACGTTATACCTTGCTGTACATAGATTTATATAGTCTTGAAGGCTTTAACAATACTTATTTGCAATTGGGCATACCCATTACCTATATTACAGTGATCGCCGAGATACGTTGTTCCTACAAGAAGTATTTAATTCATTATATTTTTGGTAGTCACTATTCTTTAAAATTTCAAGAGATTTTCACAATATGCAACCTGCAGAGGGATGATACGCTCATCCACGTCTGATTTGATTGTCCTATATATGAGCCACTTAGAACGCCTTTATTAAGGGACTTAAAGTCTGTTGGAAGTTTGAAAGATGCTCTTGCTGATCCCACATGCTGCCTGATTAAAACGATTGTTCATTACTTATCAGCAAGCTTGAGGCTGAGGGCTTTTATTATGAATGACTAAAATTATGTTATCGTTTACTTAGCTTTATTGCTGAACTCCTCTTATTTGACGGTTTGCAAAAGAGTTGGGTGGATGTGTGTATGCTGGCTAAGAGGGTAAAAGTGGGCGAGCTTAGGCAGGCACAAGTGAATATACGAACCCTAAAGAGGGGAAAACAGAAAGGAAGTCATGTTAATCTATCAATGTTTACATTTTATGGTACTGATTATTAGGAATGCTGAGTTTTTTTTTTCTTTTTTTTTTTTAGATGTTATTTGAAGAGTAGATATTTTTGATTTATATTCATGATTTAAGTTTAATACTTTTTGGCGACTTTATTGTTTTTCTATCATATTCGCCTTTCGACATTGAAATAGAATTGTATGTAATTCTGTTATAAATAAAGTTTATTATAATTATTATCTCATATGTCTTATTTTTAGTTATCAGTGCAATTATAGTGCCGTGAATTGCCTATGAAATATCCTTTTTTTTGTGCGATATATTTTATTAAGTCAAATAAGCTACTTTGACACATAGTGACTTGTAATATCATCGTCAGCCATGGCCTACCTTTAATGTCAGTTAAAGCTGGTTGGCATCTCCATAGTGTTGTTCAGTTTAACTTATGTATTAATCTGCCACTTGTCACTTGAGATATAACCCCACTAATAGTTACGTTATTATGCAGACCCACAGGGTCGTTTATGTTGTTATTTGTTTGATCATAGGGACATTAATCCACAATCGGGCTTCACCTCCTAGTGGTTAGTTATCATTCAGAATAGCCAGTGGATCTGTTGTTATTTGCGCTTGCAGGGACGCCTCAGGGGCCTTGCAATTTGTTATTAGTGTTTTAGGTTACTTGTTACGTGGGTAACATTACTCTCGATTGTACAGGCTCTTCAGGTGTGTCATTTTAACCATATTTAAATTGCATACAGACTTGAAGAATACTTCTCTAGCTTCACTGTTGGTTTTTAGTGGTGAAGGACGTAGCCAGCGCGTGAGCTAACTGGAGCAAGTGGCCCTTCGAATTCTGGAAGTTCTAGGATGTTCTTCAATGCTTCTGTGACTATAGTTTCGCTGCTTGACAGCATTTTCAGACAGATTAAAATTGAATTAGTACGAAATCATGACAACTACAAATAAATATCTGTTGCTAGGTTATGATATGATGTTTTGATCAAAAAATTTTATCAAATAGAAAATAAAATGAAACACAGATGACAGATGAGGTTTTCAAAATGTCTATGTGATGTATGTCAATATTTAACATAAAAACTAGAACTAGCCTATAATAACTATGATAACAGTTACAACAATAAAATAACTAAACAATAACAGTATAAAAGTAGTCTTTATACAACGAAAATATCGACATACATCAACTCATTATTTTATTACAACTTTTTTGAAATAATAGTTAAATTTATTTTCTTTGGCATATTTAATTAGAAAGAAGAATATCCAAGAAAGGGGAATTCATTAAATCAGTTTGTTCGTTTAAAACAAGGTAGTTATTGTCGTGTGTGTGCCTTTTGACTTCTAAAGCTTCAAAAAAGTCTAGTTTACGTTTGTCATCATAAAAATGTAGTGGTTCTATGCGGTTATTTATTGTAGGTCTATGTTCGGTATCAATAATATGTTTTGCAAATGTAGATTTGTCAGCGTGGTTATTTCTAAATGCAGAAATATGTTCTTTGTATCGGGTGTTAAAATTTCTAGAAGTTTGACCTATGTAGATTGCGTTACAATGTGTACAAGCTAATTTATAAACTCCAGCTTTTGTCAGGAAACAAGATTTTTCTTTCGCGTTAAATAACAAATCACGCGTCGTGTTGTAAGATTTAAAAGCTACCTTTGTATTTGTACAAGTGTTTAAAATTTTTGAAATGTTTTCTGAAATGGTTCCAAAATAAGTTATCGAAACGTATCTGTTGTCTTCTTTGTCTCTAATATTTGGATAAATTAAATTAATCGCTAATTTGTATTCTTTTCTCTCTATCATTTTATCTATTATTTTAACAGAGTAGCCATTATTAAATGCTGTTTGCTTAATTATTGAAATTTCTTTTTCAAAATTGTTTTGTGACATAGGTATTGAAAATGCACGATGTATCATAGAATGATAGGCTGACAGCTTTTGTGAAAAAGGGTGACATGAATCGTATGGTATGGTTGTGTCAGTGTAAGTTGGTTTCCTATATATTGAAAAGTCAAATGAATTATTTTCTAATTTTCTAATTGTTAAGTCTAAAAAGTTTATACAACTGTTAGCTTCTTCTTCTAGAGTAAACTTAATATTTGTGTGAAAGCTATTAATAAAATTTAAAAATTCATTTAATTCTGTATGACTACCTTGAAAACATGCTAAAATATCATCTACGTATCTGTACCAAAAGACAATATTATGTGAAAGTTCTGATGTTAAAATTTGGTTTTCTAAGTTTTCCATAAATATGTTGGCTAATAAAGGTGACAACGGACTACCCATAGGCAGACCTTCATTTTGCATATAAATTTTATCATTAAATTTAAAATAGTTTTGTTTTATACATTCATTAAAAAGATTCATCATTTCTTGTCTTTTTATGACATTTACGTTCTTTTCTATTAAAACGTTTTCTAATAGAGGTAAACATTCTTTAGGGGGTATCTTAGAATACATGCTACAAACATCAAACGAAACTAATTTACTATTTGTGGGAATAATTAAGTTATTTAATTTTTGTGTAAGTTCATAAGAATTCTTAACTGAATATTTTGGAAAGTAATTGTATTCTTTAATAAGTGAAACCAGTTTGCTCGCTATCTTATGATTAGGTGTATTAACATAGCTAACTACTGGTCTCACTGGTTTATTTGGCTTATGAATTTTCAGGTGGCCATATAATTTTGGTGGTTGCGGGCTTTTATATAAAAGATATTTCTTTTCTTGTTGACTAAACAGAGACACATTTTTAAGTTCATTTTTTAGTTTTGTCTGAAATGCGTTTGTTGGGTCTCTCCTAATTTCTGTTAAATTTTCCGTAGTAATAAAATCATTAATTTTAATGTTATATGCGTCCCTACTTATAGCTACAGTTGTATTTCCTTTATCAGCTTTAGTAAAAACTAAATCATTGTCTAATATTTTATGCTGAACAGATTTTAAAATTTGAGTTTCGTTAATTTGACGTTTGTCATATTTTGAAGTTAAATGTCTTAAAAATTCACATATTTTTAATTTTTCATATTGCCTTATAGATCTGGAAGCAATTTCGGATTCAGAAGCTAATATCTCTTTAATTTTGTTTGTAAATTTAAATTTTGGGCAGTATTTATATCCTTTATTTAGAAAAGAAATTTCTTCAGTTGTAAAAATTGTATCGCTTAGGTTTTCAAACCTTTTGTAAAACTTATGTGTTTGTGGGGGAGATCTTTCTCGATTATGTAAATGTTGTGTGCTTTCTAGGTTTCTAATTTTGTTTGTCTGTGTTAAGCGTTTTTTAAATTTCAATTCACTAACTAAAATATGTATTTGGTCATCTAATATATCAAATTCTACTGGATGTAATTTATAAGCAAGTTCTGAATGGATTACCTTGATATAAAGAAGCAAACTATCACGAATTGAAAACCATTTCTTGGATTCTTCTTTCAGCCAGATGAAACTGGCTTTTCTAATAGCAATTTTTGATTGATTTGATGTTATAGTAGTTGTTATGATTACGTACTTCGGGATGACCTTCTTTCTTATGCACTCTTGGTTAAACCATGCATTCTGGGAAGCGTTCATCTGCTTGATTTTCAATTTTCTATACAAATGGGCAAGCTCTTCGATAGAAGACCTCTTCAATTCATTGATTGTTGTTGCCCTTACTTGGTGAAACTTGTCCATACTGCATACAGACTTGGAGAATACTTCTCTAGCTTCACTGTTGGTTTTTAGTGGTGAAGGACGTAGCCAGCGCGTGAGCTAACTGGAGCAAGTGGCCCTTCGAATTCTGGAAGTTCTAGGATGTTCTTCAATGCTTCTGTGACTATAGTTTCGCTGCTTGACAGCATTTTCAGACAGATTAAAATTGAATTAGTACGAAATCATGACAACTACAAATAAATATCTGTTGCTAGGTTATGATATGATGTTTTGATCAAAAAATTTTATCAAATAGAAAATAAAATGAAACACAGATGACAGATGAGGTTTTCAAAATGTCTATGTGATGTATGTCAATATTTAACATAAAAACTAGAACTAGCCTATAATAACTATGATAACAGTTACAACAATAAAATAACTAAACAATAACAGTATAAAAGTAGTCTTTATACAACGAAAATATCGACATACATCAACTCATTATTTTATTACAACTTTTTTGAAATAATAGTTAAATTTATTTTCTTTGGCATATTTAATTAGAAAGAAGAATATCCAAGAAAGGGGAATTCATTAAATCAGTTTGTTCGTTTAAAACAAGGTAGTTATTGTCGTGTGTGTGCCTTTTGACTTCTAAAGCTTCAAAAAAGTCTAGTTTACGTTTGTCATCATAAAAATGTAGTGGTTCTATGCGGTTATTTATTGTAGGTCTATGTTCGGTATCAATAATATGTTTTGCAAATGTAGATTTGTCAGCGTGGTTATTTCTAAATGCAGAAATATGTTCTTTGTATCGGGTGTTAAAATTTCTAGAAGTTTGACCTATGTAGATTGCGTTACAATGTGTACAAGCTAATTTATAAACTCCAGCTTTTGTCAGGAAACAAGATTTTTCTTTCGCGTTAAATAACAAATCACGCGTCGTGTTGTAAGATTTAAAAGCTACCTTTGTATTTGTACAAGTGTTTAAAATTTTTGAAATGTTTTCTGAAATGGTTCCAAAATAAGTTATCGAAACGTATCTGTTGTCTTCTTTGTCTCTAATATTTGGATAAATTAAATTAATCGCTAATTTGTATTCTTTTCTCTCTATCATTTTATCTATTATTTTAACAGAGTAGCCATTATTAAATGCTGTTTGCTTAATTATTGAAATTTCTTTTTCAAAATTGTTTTGTGACATAGGTATTGAAAATGCACGATGTATCATAGAATGATAGGCTGACAGCTTTTGTGAAAAAGGGTGACATGAATCGTATGGTATGGTTGTGTCAGTGTAAGTTGGTTTCCTATATATTGAAAAGTCAAATGAATTATTTTCTAATTTTCTAATTGTTAAGTCTAAAAAGTTTATACAACTGTTAGCTTCTTCTTCTAGAGTAAACTTAATATTTGTGTGAAAGCTATTAATAAAATTTAAAAATTCATTTAATTCTGTATGACTACCTTGAAAACATGCTAAAATATCATCTACGTATCTGTACCAAAAGACAATATTATGTGAAAGTTCTGATGTTAAAATTTGGTTTTCTAAGTTTTCCATAAATATGTTGGCTAATAAAGGTGACAACGGACTACCCATAGGCAGACCTTCATTTTGCATATAAATTTTATCATTAAATTTAAAATAGTTTTGTTTTATACATTCATTAAAAAGATTCATCATTTCTTGTCTTTTTATGACATTTACGTTCTTTTCTATTAAAACGTTTTCTAATAGAGGTAAACATTCTTTAGGGGGTATCTTAGAATACATGCTACAAACATCAAACGAAACTAATTTACTATTTGTGGGAATAATTAAGTTATTTAATTTTTGTGTAAGTTCATAAGAATTCTTAACTGAATATTTTGGAAAGTAATTGTAGGGACGCATATAACATTAAAATTAATGATTTTATTACTACGGAAAATTTAACAGAAATTAGGAGAGACCCAACAAACGCATTTCAGACAAAACTAAAAAATGAACTTAAAAATGTGTCTCTGTTTAGTCAACAAGAAAAGAAATATCTTTTATATAAAAACCCGCAACCACCAAAATTATATGGCCACCTGAAAATTCATAAGCCAAATAAACCAGTGAGACCAGTAGTTAGCTATGTTAATACACCTAATCATAAGATAGCGAGCAAACTGGTTTCACTTATTAAAGAATACAATTACTTTCCAAAATATTCAGTTAAGAATTCTTATGAACTTACACAAAAATTAAATAACTTAATTATTCCCACAAATAGTAAATTAGTTTCGTTTGATGTTTGTAGCATGTATTCTAAGATACCCCCTAAAGAATGTTTACCTCTATTAGAAAACGTTTTAATAGAAAAGAACGTAAATGTCATAAAAAGACAAGAAATGATGAATCTTTTTAATGAATGTATAAAACAAAACTATTTTAAATTTAATGATAAAATTTATATGCAAAATGAAGGTCTGCCTATGGGTAGTCCGTTGTCACCTTTATTAGCCAACATATTTATGGAAAACTTAGAAAACCAAATTTTAACATCAGAACTTTCACATAATATTGTCTTTTGGTACAGATACGTAGATGATATTTTAGCATGTTTTCAAGGTAGTCATACAGAATTAAATGAATTTTTAAATTTTATTAATAGCTTTCACACAAATATTAAGTTTACTCTAGAAGAAGAAGCTAACAGTTGTATAAACTTTTTAGACTTAACAATTAGAAAATTAGAAAATAATTCATTTGACTTTTCAATATATAGGAAACCAACTTACACTGACACAACCATACCATACGATTCATGTCACCCTTTTTCACAAAAGCTGTCAGCCTATCATTCTATGATACATCGTGCATTTTCAATACCTATGTCACAAAACAATTTTGAAAAAGAAATTTCAATAATTAAGCAAACAGCATTTAATAATGGCTACTCTGTTAAAATAATAGATAAAATGATAGAGAGAAAAGAATACAAATTAGCGATTAATTTAATTTATCCAAATATTAGAGACAAAGAAGACAACAGATACGTTTCGATAACTTATTTTGGAACCATTTCAGAAAACATTTCAAAAATTTTAAACACTTGTACAAATACAAAGGTAGCTTTTAAATCTTACAACACGACGCGTGATTTGTTATTTAACGCGAAAGAAAAATCTTGTTTCCTGACAAAAGCTGGAGTTTATAAATTAGCTTGTACACATTGTAACGCAATCTACATAGGTCAAACTTCTAGAAATTTTAACAACCGATACAAAGAACATATTTCTGCATTTAGAAATAACCACGCTGACAAATCTACATTTGCAAAACATATTATTGATACCGAACATAGACCTACAATAAATAACCGCATAGAACCACTACATTTTTATGATGACAAACGTAAACTAGACTTTTTTGAAGCTTTAGAAGTCAAAAGGCACACACACGACAATAACTACCTTGTTTTAAACGAACAAACTGATTTAATGAATTCCCCTTTCTTGGATATTCTTCTTTCTAATTAAATATGCCAAAGAAAATAAATTTAACTATTATTTCAAAAAAGTTGTAATAAAATAATGAGTTGATGTATGTCGATATTTTCGTTGTATAAAGACTACTTTTATACTGTTATTGTTTAGTTATTTTATTGTTGTAACTGTTATCATAGTTATTATAGGCTAGTTCTAGTTTTTATGTTAAATATTGACATACATCACATAGACATTTTGAAAACCTCATCTGTCATCTGTGTTTCATTTTATTTTCTATTTGATAAAATTTTTTGATCAAAACATCATATCATAACCTAGCAACAGATATTTATTTGTAGTTGTCATGATTTCGTACTAATTCAATTTTAATCTGTCTGAAAATGCTGTCAAGCAGCGAAACTATAGTCACAGAAGCATTGAAGAACATCCTAGAACTTCCAGAATTCGAAGGGCCACTTGCTCCAGTTAGCTCACGCGCTGGCTACGTCCTTCACCACTAAAAACCAACAGTGAAGCTAGAGAAGTATTCTCCAAGTCTGTATGCAGTATGGACAAGTTTCACCAAGTAAGGGCAACAACAATCAATGAACATATTTAAATTGTTATACGGAATGTGATCTTTTTAGTGAGCTCACGGAAAAGCAATTTAACAGGTGATGTTATTAAGCACCATTGATTGCCCATGTATTATGTAGGCTAATTTCACTTATATAGGTCCATGCTATTACCACAGCACATTCTTTTTATTAAAGCATAATACTTGTGCTGCTGCTGTTTAATTGATGTGTGACTATATGGGTTAATATTATATCTGGAATTATTATTTCTTGACCCCACCATTGACTTATCAAGTTACAGAATTACTATAGAAGTAAATGACTTTGCTTGAGTTTATATCTTGTTGATTGTAGGAGCAGTTTAGTACTGATAACCCTTCTGCATTTGCAGTATTCTGATTGCTATGTTCTATTGGGAATAATTTCTGCCAGAGCACGTTCCAACCTCTTGTCTTAGGGGATGAAATTGTTTGTACCGCCCTGGGTAAGGCTGAACGTTTTGCCTCGTTGTTCGCCGGCAATTCTACTCTCAACCCACCTCTAAATGTTCAACCGCCAACAGTCCCCAATGTCGCGCATAAAATGACGGATATCATATTCAAAACTAAAAAGGTACGAAAGGTGCTCTCTTCTCTTAATACCAGGAAAGCCTCTGGCCTTGACGAGATCCCAGCAATTGTTCTCAAAAAATGCGCACCAGAACTTGCTCCTGTGCTGACTCGTCTGTTTCAGACATCTTACAATAGGGGCATATTCCCTAGTAACTGGAAAACTGCTCGAGTACAACCCGTCCTCAAGAAAGGATCCAAAGCGCTTCCTAGCAACTACAGGCATATTTCTCTCCTTTCAGTGGTCTCTAAAGTGATGGAAAAATATATAAACACAGAATTACTAAAATTTCTTGAAAAACACAGTCTAATACTCGACAGGCAGTATGGATTCCATCAGCGCAGATCAACTGCCGACCTGCTTTCCTTTGTCACCCATTCTTGGAACAAGTCTATGGAACTACACGGTAAATCCCAGATTGACGCTCTAGACATATCCAAAGCATTCGACCAGGTCTGGCACGCAGCGCTGCTTAATAAACTTCCGGCCTATGGCCTACCACCAAAACTCTGTACCTGGACAGCAAACTTTCTCTCCAACCGGAGCATTTCTGTTGTCGTGGATGGACATTCCTCTAAACTATATCCAATTAATGCAGGAGTTCCTCAAGGTTCAGCTTTACCCCCTACTTTGTTTCTTCTCCACATCAATGACCTCCTCTCTAGCACATCCAACCCAGTTCACAGTTATGCGGACGACAGCACCCTCCACTCAAATATACAATATTCTAAGCCTGTCTCTTTGGCCCAATTAGATGAGGATCGCAGACTCATTGGGGGTTCTGTCTCCGTGGATCTCCAAAAAATATTAGAGTGGGGAAGTAGAAATCTTCTACAATTCAACCCCACCAAATCTCAGTCTTGCTTTCTTTCTCATAAAAGATACACCAGCCCTAGACCCATCACAATGAACAACCAAGTTATTCAATGTAATGAGTCCTTTTCAGTTGTTGGAATTTCTGTGGATAGAAATCTCAATTGGCACCAATATGTCACATCAAGCGGCTGCTAAGAACTTAGGTTTCCACTTCCGGGCTTCTTCTCTCGCTCGCTATACCTTATATACTTCACAAATAAGACCAAATCTCGAATACTGCTCCCACATCTGTGGTGCTGCTGCCGCTTCTACACTCGCTATCCTGGATTCCATTCAGAAAAGAGCTACACGTCTCATTGGTGACCCTACTCTCATCCAAAGGCTGCCATCCCTTGCCCACCGACGTGCCGTTGGTGACCTCTCTCTCTCTCTCTCTTTTATAGATATTTGCACGGGCACTGCTCAGAGGAGCTTTATTCCATAGTTCCTTCACCTGCTGCCCCCAACAGATTTACCAGGGGAACAGATCGAATGCACCATTTTACTGCCCAGGTCACCAGACATAGAACATCTTGTTATGCCCGCTCTTTTGTCCCGAGGACTTCCAAGTTGTGGAATTCCGCCGGTGCATGTTTTCCTTCTCCTTCGAACCTCCAAACTTTCAAGTCCAGAATTAACAAGTTGCCTCTTTCCTCCTTGTCGACACCCACGGTACGATAGTATTTAGGTTGTAAGCCCTCGTGGTGTCTTGTTGGAATATAAAAAAAATGTTCAACTGGCACCTTGTGCGTTGTTGTGAAAGTCACCAAGTCATTATAATTACCCCCTTAAGTACTAATGTCATCCAGAAGCTTGCAACGGGTTGCGAAATAGTTGCTCGCGCCTATTAAAATAAGTCCCTAGGACATATATAGAACTCAGAGTGTTACCGAACACCCGAACCCCTCTGAGATGTCTCTATGCTCAAGCTTTACTTAGACCTCCGCTCCTTATTGAGGGATGTGGTGATTTCCACCTTTTAAGTCATTAGAAGCAGGGAACCGTAGCACTATTTTGTCCAAATAAAGTAAATAGTTGTAAATAATGCTTAAGTTATTAATACCCGATCTAGAATTAATTGTATCGTTCTCTTGTATGTAACGCATCTCGAAAAATTCTCATAATTCTTCTCCATGTGTAGAACTTTGGTGTTTTCAAAGTCTATTCTGTGGTCTGTGCTTCTTGTATGTTGTGCCAGGCTTTGTAAAATATGTCTCACATATCTGAGATGACAGTCTCTGCACTCGATGTCGTACATTATGTTCCTGCCCTTGAAGGAATAGGGTCTTTTTTGTTTTTGAAAACGTTTCTGTTCGTGAGTACATTGTGTTTCACCACTTTTATGTTGGCAACCTGTTTGTACACCCTAATGAATCGTTCAGTCATTCCTCGAAGATATGGTAGAATCGCAAAGAAGCAGGACGCCATCTCGCCCGGTTTTGTTGGAGTGTACGCTGACGAGATTGGAACGTTAGTCTGTATAGGCTCATCGGTCTTGGTGGGTCGAATAGAAGCTTCCTTAGGTATTAGTCCGATTCACCAGTTCTTTTCATCGCGTCGCTATCCTTTTCTATAGTGAATTTTAAATGATCGTCAAAACTGTTGAACACTCTGAGGACGGTGTCCTCTGTATTTTCTGATATGGATAAAATGAGGTCATCCATGTATTGATATATGAATGAAAGTCTGAATGGTAGTAGTGGTATACAGAATTTCAATAGTGAAGACATCACTATATTGGCCAAGACTGGGCTAAAATTGCTTCCTGTTGGGCGGTCAAACGATTGTTTTAAGAAGTCTACATTGAAAGGGTTGTTGTTGGAGTCAAATAGAAACTCAAGCAAGCTGATGAACTTCGCCTTGGAGATATCGGTGTTATCTTCTATTAGTTCTCAATTCTGGTCGATGATCTCAACTAGTACTGGGAATTTTTCAGATTTCTGTCGGTTATCGGTTATTAAAAATTATAACCGTTTAAAAAAAAGGTTTTCGTTTATTTTTATGACCGAGCGACTAAAACCGACCAACCGGTCGACTGATCAGTCGTCTATCGTTTAAACAACCAATCGACTGAACAGTCGTCTGTGGGTTAACTAACTAATCGACTACAGATTTGCAGAACCGACTGATTGAATGTTTAGAAGACCGACTGTCTAAACGGTTAAAAGTTAAAAATCCCTTCGGTTTAATGTTCAATTCGCTATAAACTATAAACAGCAGTCTAAAATGTTATTAACTTCTAAATAAACGACCATAATATATGGTGTAGGCTGTTACTTCCACATTTCTAATTGTCTTATGTCATATGTCTAATCTAGTCCAGCGTTCGCCTTAACTTTTAAGCCAGAGTTGGAACGCGATGTTACTACTGAATTTTCCCAAATCTGAGGTCGGTTTAATTATATATATATATATATATATATATATATATATATATATATATATATATATATATATATATATATATATATATATATATATATATCTTAAAATAAAAGTTGCGTCAAGCGGAATGTGATTTAGTTCCAGTAACTTCACTCCAAAAGCTCTAATAGATATTGTTTACCATTCAGCAACGCAAAATGCAGCTGGACGTTTTATTGATACTTATTTTAAATTCTTTAAATATACCTCAAATGAATGGGTGACCGATTTCACATATCCATAACTGCGGTCTAAATGACTTATCAATCGACCGGTTTTTAAAGACGGTTAGATGGTAGACTGAACGACTAGTCGACCTGTTTTTATTTATCCATAACCGTGGTTTTCGAATCAAATTGTGACCGGTTGATCGGTTAACCGGCTTTTGTTCCCAGCACTAATCTCAACCGTAAGTTGTAAGGATGCGTTGGTGAAAAGCGATACCACGTCTAGAGATACAATCATATGGTTTTCAGGAGATGAGATTCTGAGTTTTTGGAACTAACAAGTAACGACCGTTACTTGCTCGTAAGTCTGTTATATATATATATATATATATATATATATATATATATATATATATATATATATATATATATATATATATATATATATATATATATATATTATGCACAGAGAGACAGCGCGAAGCGACATGTGTGGTTTTGCGAGGATCGTATATTTCCACAGTAGTTTACGAGTTTACACAGTACCGCAAGAAGTGTGCTGTGGGATGAAACTAAGAAGCGGAAACAACTACCCACCTCGCTAATACCACGACTAACAGTGAATCAGATCACTTGATACGCACCTATGATACCCATGTTTCGACAAGTCGACTTTAAGACAGGCATTGCCATAAGATGCAACGAAGAATAGCGCAAAGCGCCACCATATATGGTTTTGTGACTGTTCTAGGCCTTAGCAGCAGCTTCCAAGTACACACAGTACATTGAAAAAAAGCTGTGTGAGGAAACCTAACAAGCGAAAACATCGACTCCCCTGGCTAATTCCACGACGAGCACATCACTCGCTAGCCTGTGTGTTTGTGTGTGTGCGTACGCTTTAATTTGTATTATGCACGCCGATAGTAAGTACTTACATAGAGAACATGAAAACCTAGTAAACCTGTGATAGCTGCGGAGGTCGCTGTGAAAGCCAAATTTATTTGTGCTGCGATTCTATTCACAACATCCAGTGTCCTGAAAAAAATACATCATCAGGTCTTATAACAGTATATATTATTATATAATGTGTAACGGTATAAATTGGATAGCTAAACATCTAAGCTAATTTGGACGTAATTGTGGTTCCTCCCCTGCTTTGTAAAAAGAATTATTGGCGACAACTGTGGTTAATTCTTCTGGATATCCCTCGTATAATGAATCGAATTTGGATCTTTCGTAAATTATTTATATTTGTATTACCCCTGGTATATCGGGCCGGCTTACACGCTTGCGTGGCCGTGGCCGTAGTTCGGAAAGGATCCGCATGTTGAAGAGGATAGATGGCTGGAGACGTATGTGATGCGAGAGAGAGCGAAGGATGTGGCAGCACCTGTGTTTTCGAGTCGGAGATATGAATGCGCTGAAAGTTTCGAGAGAGAGATTTCGTTGGTAATTTGTGGAGTTAACACGTGGTTCCGTCTGAGGAGCAAGTTTTGGATATTAAGTATCCTCCCTTGTGGGTTTTGTTGCTCTCAGAATTTAATCTGCAGTCTTTCTGGTGATGTCGTAATGTACGGAGTTAGTGCCGAAGGCTGTGGAGAGACCCGTTTAGGGGATTTAAGGACCACATTTATCGTATCCCGTTGTGGAATTTCGTTTCCCTCTCTGGAGGTAAGAAATCATCCTCTCTCTTAACGGTAACACCTTTAGCATCCCGTTACTTGTTGTTTTTAGGGTCCAAGTACCGACTAGAGTAGTTTTTGTACCGACTGGAAGAATTCCAAGTATCGGCTGGATTTCTCGTACCGATGAAGTCCTGGTGTAGGGCGAGTTTTTGTGCCGAATAGCCTTGTGGTAGGCAGACATTATTGTATTGGGCGATATCTTTGGTAAATTCCCGTACCGTAAATTTGGAGTGGAAAAGTCTCACATGGATGAGCGAATTTTTATATACCGAACAAGATATATGGCTATCGAATTAAATGGAGGAAGGAATTAGGATTTCAGTAAGAAGGTCTTCCCTATCGTTGTCGCATTGCCGTACCGTTTTTGCATTATTCCCGTGGTTGCAGTCCCGTATTCCTAGAGGCCTTGGTTGGTTTGGAATTTGATGATAATTAGATGGCCTAGAAGTCCAGGAATGTCAAGTAAGAATTTTCCGTTTTGTGATAACGAATAAAGTGATAAGAGACATTCTTGATAAGATACATTTTTAAATATTCATCTGTGTTAAATTTACTAAAGTCAAATCGAATGTATTTTATTTTAACTTCACTAAATATGGTACAGATTTTTATAAGACCACTATTAATATAATTGCTTCACTTTTGATAGTACTATTAGTTATCATATACTGTTAGCATTAGACCAGCTTATTGATTATTCTTTGGGACTTGATCTTTAATCAAGCCACTTACCATACTTATCATGTAATTAAGTAATAATTGGGGAAAAATAATTTGTGAGCTTTGCGTGCACGAAAAGTGGAATTTTTCGTAGAACAACTATATTTGTAGTACCTTCATAAATATTCAGTAAAGATCTTGTTATTTGGTAGTAAGCCATTTCTGTGATATTATAGAGACTTATTTATTTTTATCTATTATTTTAGATCAGAATTAAAAACAACTTTTACTAAATTCTTGTATGCCAAAGAAGCTTAATAAAAGCCCGTATTTTATCATATTTTAGGTGTTTTGGTTTTGTGTGTTTGTGTTTTCTTTTCAGGACTGTTGATAGATTAGATCATTACCGTTATCTTTATTTGTGGGTCTATGAGACCATACCGTTCCGAACTTTAGCTTGTGTTATCGTAATTACATCTCCCTTGTAGCTTCCTGTGCTCGATTGTGGTTGGCTATAGTTGCCAGTGTGATCCAAGGATTCTTGGTTGTGTTGGATCTGGGCAAGGAAGCGTATTTGTGAACATCTTATTAGAATATCCGGGAGTGGAGGTTAAACAATCAAGTGGCGCCCCTAATTAAGATCTTATTTTAACCCACGCCCATCTCCACTGTATAAAAGCTGGCGGCCCTCTAACTTCCCGGTAACTTAGCTTATGCCAATGACAAATTTGATTTGTGATAGGTTAGGAATTATTTGAGCATTTGTCATCTGGTATAAAAGGAAGCGCGGCGGCGTCATAAATGTTTTATTATATTAACAATGAACTGCCTCTACTCGGATGGTTTTTATTCAATTTAATATTTCTAACGGGACTTTAAGATGAATATGTTATCTTTCTCAAGAGTGCACGTGCAGTCTTGTTTACATAAAGAAATTAGACAAATGTTAATATTGTAGGCATTTATTAACTATATAGACCTGAGGTAAACCATCTTTCAAACATTATAAACTATATATAGGTTGGATGAACATTTTCTCTGCTTAATTAACTTTACAACTTATCTGTCTTGTCACAGGTTCCTTGAGCATCATTGAAATTACCAATTACATAGATCCAGTCTATGAGTTGACCACTAAAGACCCACATCAAATGAATTCCAGACTTTCAGAACCCAAAGGAATTATATTTGACCAGCTAACACTCAAAATTCCTTAATCCAAATTTTCACCAATAACCAGACTTTGTTTCCAGCCAAAAAAATTACAGGATAAATTAACGAAAACACCTCAGAAGGGAAAACAGCGCAGGCACAAGGTTTTTTCCTTTATTCAAATAGAAGACTAGGTTATCTAACATCTCACAGTTCGGAGGTCTTCTTATCTGGGTGATTCAGTTCGCTGGCTTATTGGGACAGTCTTTTCTGATATGATGTGGTTCGTCACAGATCATGCCGGTCTTTATTTGTCCCTCATATGTAACAAGCGACGTGTAGCTTTCGATCTTTATAAACAATGGCACTATTTTAATCATTATGGCCACAGTGCTTTCACAGGCGTAGTAGTTATTGTCACCTTTCCATTTTTCATTTTGGGGATTTTTTATTCTGCCGTATTCGGAAAGTTTGTCGTATATTTTTTTATTATCAATTTCAACAGGGGGAATCATATACCCTTACTCTTTTCTCTTCACTGTTTTCTGTTACGAAAATTTCATGTTTACCGCAGGCCTCCGTTCTCAAATTTTCTTATAACTTTTTGAACCAACACTTTGGTAATAGGTTTTATAAAGATTTTTGCCTGAACATGGTCAATTTATATACACAAAACCTGATCATCAGTAAACATTAAAATTTCTTTGATAAATCGATGTATATGTAAATACTGTGGTCCTCTTCCAACATTTGTGAAGTCCAAACAAATATTATTTTCACGTCTTAAATCCATTTTAATCTTTGTCAACCCTCGTATGTTCAAAATAATTTTTCTTATCGTTAATATTTTAAACCTCTTTCGCCAGCCTCTCAACAGTATGAGTTTACCATACGAACCACAGAGAAGTGCTGTTAAAAATCAAGTTATATACCGTTTCAGAAGCTTATGGGTAAAGGAATACGAATATTTTCTTTGTGGTCTAGTCATGGACCCTAAATTCATTTCATGAGTATGGCTCTCTGAGTAGAGTAAATTATCATAGCTATGTGGAAGTTATGATTCAATTTACAGCACTATTTCTTTGAGAATACTCCCGTTGAGTAATGTATATTTAAATAAATAAATACGTTGATTAATAAATCGCTATACTTACCCAAGTATTGTCTGATGATACTGAATAAATTGTATAATTTGATTTTTATTGTACCAGTCAGATTGCGTTGTGGAAACCTTTTGTAAAAACTGTGGTAATGATCTAAATGCTGCCTTTACTATTTGTAACGTTGAATGAAGAAAGTTTGCCAAAGTAACCATAGATCCCAACACAGTCTGTAACATTACAAACTGAGAAAATAGCACCATTTGTTTAATAAGAGATTTGTTGTATTGAAAAGGATACCAGACTGGTGCTAAAAATCCGCAAGATTCCCGCATTGACTCGTGTTTGTATTTGGTAACGCATCTTCCTTCATCTAAACCAGCGATGACCATTGACGAGATACTAAATATGGGGCAAATAATGGTTGAAATTCTTAGAGCAGTGTGAAATAACTCTGGTATCGGTTGTGAGTTTTTAAGTTTTGGAAATAGAACATAGGAAACCTTGCATTGTCGAATTATTTCCTTCAATTTGGGTAGATACAGAGACAGGCATACCAACCATACCATCCAGCATAATAATATTACAAGATTCCATATTATTCCAACTTTAGTTTCTGTAAAAGAGAAAAATAACAGTAAATCATTAATTATCAACAGCAATATGGCTGGCAACAGTGAAACCGTAAGTGACTTGTCTATAATACTAAAGCAGCAAGGGGAAAAAGCATCAGATTTTGACAGTAAACTGTTGAATGTGAATAATGTCGTTGAAAATTGTTCGATTTTAATGATTTAAAAAGTTGATGAGGCGGGCGTGTTAGACGTAGGCATTACGATGTGAACGGGAGCGATCGAACGGGAAGAAGCGACACGGGGGCCCGAAGAAGCAGTTTTTTATAACATCGCCGGGAGCGAACGGAAAGCTGCAGGAGAAAACGGACCGTCCGGAACGTAGGGGGATGAATTTTATGAAGGCAAAATTTTTGGGGATGTTGTGGTGAAAAAAATCCGAGAAACAAGAGCAACAATTGGATTTTCGACCAAAAAAGTTGCCCCGATGAGGGATCTATCTGCCCTGAAGATACGACGCTACGAAACGCGCCATTACCAAAAACTGAATCTGCAGAAAATTTTACATCATGTAAGCCGGTTTTTAAAGAGAGGGTAAAAATTATTTGCTCAAACGTTAAAACTTGCGACATTAATATAGTGCCCAATTAACCTCGATTGATATATATATATATATATATATATATATATATATATATATATATATATATATATATATATATATATATATATATATATATATATATATATATATATAGTTTCGATAACTTTAACCTCAGATTGAATTTCCTCCAATCGCTTCAACAAATTTAGTTTGACACATGCATTTAACGCCAATATGGGTGGCCCTTGAACCTTTAAAACAAGAAACTTGATGTTGTACAGCTCATCTTTAACCCTACAATTTAATATTACTTTGCCGTCTGACTTAATTGTATTATTACCAAAGGTAATAATTACTGTTTTCTTATCTGACATACTGACAATCATATCTTTCTAAATTTTCTCTAGTATGTGACATGGAAGTATATTGCAATCAGCACCTGTGTCAAGCTTAAACCTAATTGTTCGTTTTGCGATATCAATATTTTCATACCAAACATTAGATCTCTTAGGAAAAATATTATTATAACTCACTTTTCACTTAATGGAATCAATACATGGATGTCCTACTGCTTCTACGTCACCATCTTCATTGCTTACTTGGTTTATTCAGATCTTCTGTTCGCTTTGCAAACTGACTTGAAGTACCCCATTTCCCCACACTTGTGGCAACGTTTTTCGAATGCTGGGCATCTTCTTGCTCCATGTTTGAAGCCACAATTGTTACAGTCATATGGTCTCGCTTGACTACCACCATGTTGTGTTGTATTAATCTGGGTCTTCTTGAGCTGGTTCACAGAGACAGCCACCTCTGGTCTCATCTTCTGTGCCTGAAGTTTTGCTTGCTCTGCTGCTCGACATGGACAGACAACATTGCACAACGAATTTTCTCCATCCCTCAAAAGTCTTTCTTGTAGAACTAAATCCCTAATTCCCACTATGATTCGGTCCCTCTGTAACGATTCGTTTTGATCTCCAAACTCGCAAGTTTGTATCAGCTTGTTAGGATCAAGTGAGAATAGATCGAATGGCTCCTCTGGTTTTTGATTTCTATTGAAAAAGACGTACCTTTCGTACACCACATTCTTCTTTGCAGACAACCATTTTTCAAATTTATCTACGACTTCCTCTAGCTCAGCTGTCTCATAATTCAGTCCAAATGTATTAAATAAATTTAGGCCATCTACACCAATGCAGTTTAACAAAACACCCACCTTTTCAATCTCCATCTTTGCAGCTTTACCTGAGGCTATCAGATAAAGTTGAAATATATGTTTGAATAATTTCCAATTGGCTGCAGCATTTTCTCTTATGTTCAACTCTTCAACTCTTTGGGTGCTGACGCTTCCATGCTCTTGCGTCTATTACACCCGATGCTTGTATTTGTACCTTCGCCCTCTTACGCGGGTCAACTGTTCTGACACCATGTTATATTTACTATTATATATATATATATATATATATATATATATATATATATATATATATATATATATATATATATATATATATTGATATATTACACGAAGTGACTAATCCCGGATAGATTACCCGGCCTAATTTACCGTCATAGCCACTGCATTATGTTACACCATAAACTGCAATTATCATTTGCGAAGGTTGGAATATTTTCCAACATTTTCCGTGGAGGAATATACGAAATCCGGCATGTCAAACGAAATAATTAGTAGGGGGGGGGGTCAATTAGGCGGCGGCGATTTCGGTAAATAAGTGTAGCCGGATGGAACGCCGACGGAGAGCGGGCAGTTCGATAGTCACCGCGAACAAGCTAGTGCGTCTATCGCAAAGAAGTGAAATTGTAAAGTGCGTGAGGTTTAAGAGGAGACCAGTAAGCTGAGTGAGACCGCCGATTCCCGGGGCCACCGCCGCAGCGTTTGCCTAGTGAACATCATCGCTCCGTAATAACACTGGGAACCTTAGAGGGGACCGTTTCTTCCCTGTCTCCGTTGGCGGGCTGCTCTGGGGGTTGGGGGCTGCATTGTGTGGGGTAGATTCGGATAGCAGCGACTGCTAGGCTTCCTGGTAACAGGACACCGTTATCCCCTTGTGTATATAATTAGCGAATAGAATTTTATTTTCATTTACTCGATATTTCATTTATTCTCCCAGAATATCCACCCAAATACAATTTAACTCCAGTTATTTAATAAAGACCATAACCAGAAGTCCCGGGGGACTTTGTCTTGACTTAGGAGGACCCTGTCTCCGCTAGAAACTACCCTGGGCTTGTGTGTACCCTTACTGTGACTGGGGAAGGGGGTGAATATCCCGAGAGAGAGAGCGTCTACTCTCTGAGGAAATATAGACGCTGGCGCCCGAACAGGATCCCATTGGAAAGCCGTGTCCCGGAAGTCCGCCCGAAAATTCCCCATATTAGGGAAAACTAGTATTAACCCCCGGCCACCCCAAGTGGCCGTCGCAAATGGCAGCCCTGAGCATGGGACCTAAGTTATTTTAAATTAAAGAAAGGTGGATATGTGGAGAAGTTGTAAATATTTCAGAACTTGGAAATTTTAATGTATACAATTTGGTACGAAATACGAGAGAAAATTTCAGGTATTTTAGATAAGATATGATAGCTTGAGAAACCCGTTATATTTAAGTTAAATCAGAGAAAAGTGAATTTATCGAGGAGCTGTAAATATTTTAGAATTTATAAATTTTAATGCATATAATTTAATATGAAATGCGAAAGGTAATTTTTAGAAACAAGAAATAAGATATAATACCTTTAATAATCCGTTTTATTTTATTTAAAACAGAGGCAGAGTTTACACATTCGTTTTAATATTATTATCTACGACAGTCATCGCCGTATCATCATTACTTCATAGAACCTCGATAATCAAATTGCTTTGTTTATGCACTGGTAGAATTCCTTGTGGCAGCTTTTGGACTTTATAAGTTGGTTTTTTTTTAGAACTAATAGCTAACACTGTTTTAGATAACGCTTGGTGAAGTTTTACCACTATGTAACACGCTTTTTTCCTATCAACAAATTTAATTTCAGGTTTAGATCTTTGCTTTGGAAATATTTGGAATATTTGCCAGTTGAGGAACGAAGTTTATGTTGGAGGTGTGGTCACTTTGGCCACACACGCTACCGCTGCAACCGACCGCTTAAATTGTTCTGTTCCCGTTGTGGCAAGGTGGGCATTATGTCCAGAGAATGCCCGTGCTCAGAGCCAAGAAAGGCAGCTGCAGCCATGAAGGAAAGGAGCACAGCTGGAAACCCGATGTAACCTGTTACAAGCCAGCAGGAGCCACCAGCCAGCGAGCCAGTCCACTTGGAGGCCACCTCTCGGGACGTGGGCTGCTGCCAAGACAGGCAATACCACTTGGTACCAGCCGACGCGCCATGGACCCGATAGGGAGGACCACGCCAAGGCGACTCCAGCTGCAACAGGCGGTCTCTCTACATTCAGTGAGTGCAGTGTCAAGCGCGAGTGTGTGAGACACTCCCAGAGAACGCCGCCCGGGCCTTGCCAAGACAGCCGGACTATAGGTGAGGACAGTAACAGTGTGAGCTTACATGATATTTACCTCCCCAGACAGTTTAATTTAAGCCAGTTGGCAAATTTTGTTTTTTATTTCAGTTTATGTACATAATTTTTGCTGGACTCTAGTAAGTAAGGATCTGAAGTTTTTTTCCCATTTATTTTATTCCCGCCAGTTGGCATTTTTTTTTGTTGTGCATATGTAAGTTTAGTTCAACATTAATTAGGAATTATGGTATTTTATTTTGTTTTTGTAGATTATGTTTTGGCTAGATGTAAGTATTCAGGATACAGGAAGTACTTTTATTTGAGTCCTGTTGCCAGACGGAGGGACAAGAGAGGTCCCATTGGCTTTGTTGTCCGCTCCAGCTCGATGGTAATAGTTGCCGTTTTGTACAAGGGTAGCCAGGGGCCGGCGAGGTTCGCGCGCTAAGAAAAAACTTCGTTTTTTCTTCCGTAAGTAGGGGGAAGGTGTCACGAAGTGACTAATCCTGGATAGATTACCCGGCCTAATATACCGTCATAGCCACTGCATTATGTTACACCATAAACTGCAAATTTCATTTGCGAAGGTTGGAATATTTTCCAACATTTTCCGTGGAGGAATATACGAAATCCGGAATGTCGAACGGAATAATTAGTAGGGAGGGGGGCAATTAGGCGGCGGCGATTTTTCGGTAAAGAAGTGTGGCCGGACGGAACGCCGACGGAGAGAGGGCAGTTCGATAGTCACCGCGAACAAGCTAGTGCGTCCGTCGCAAAGAAGTGAAATTTTAAAGTCCGTGAGGTTTAAGAGAAGACCAGTAAGCTGAGTGAGACCGCCGATTCCCGGGGCCACCGCCGCACCGGTTGCCTAGTGAACATGGTCACCGGAGAATACCCCCAGGTAGGTGAAAGCCTGATTCTATTACCTGTGGTCGAAATGTGGAACGCTCCGCAATAACACTGGGAACCTTAGAGGGGAACGTTTCTTCCCTGTCTCCGTTGGCGGGCTGCTCTACGGGTTGGAGGCTGCATTGGCTGGAGTAGATTCAGATAGCAGCGACTTCGCTGGTCCGGATTGAAATAGCTAGGCGGCGCCTGGCGTCCCGGGCCGTCCGCGGCCTTGTTCAGGAGGGGCGTAAATCCGGGAACGGGGGTGGGCTTCTTCCGCACCGAACAAGGTTCCCCGAGCGTGCGAGTGAGAGCGTGTGAATGATGGGCCGTAGATAATACTTGCTGGTGCCATACAAAGCTTAATGTGGTGTTCGACGCAACCTGTATGTAGCATGCCCGCCTTGGAACACCCGCTATTAATCACTATCCTGCCACCACTGTAGGTAGTAGTTTCGTAGGCAGTTTCACCAAGTGAGGGCAACAACAATCAGTGAGTTAATAGTTTAGCATTTTTCATCCTCAGATGACGCTAAATATGGTAATGAAACGATCATCAGATCTTTAAAAAATGTTTTGTGGTGATTTGGGTACTCCACGTGTACTTACCTGACATAAATTTGATAGTATGAAGAAAAACTCCCGTTATTGGAAACAAAGTGGTTGTTATGATGCCAAATACAGTTTTCATATAGAAAAAATTACTGATCTTCTTTTCTTCACTTTCACTGGGCCACAGCCAATAAGAACGCAGGACTTTTATGAATGGTTCGTGGTTTCTAATATTTCTCCGTAAAAGTGACATATTTTAATGAATTCTAATACGATCCTGGTTTTATCATCTCTGAAACTAAAAATCTAGTATGTTACAGAGAAATAAAATAATGAAATCTATAAGCATGTGATGACAAATTTGTTAAAGTACCTTACTGTCGATATGATTAAAAGTCTCCAGTTTTGCATGTTTGTAATAATGACGTTATAAAAAGTAGAGAATAAAATTTATATACAACCATTTTGTTCGTTTTCTTTGTTCTTTAACGTCGGTCTATTTGCGCGACTATGGCCTATCACCGACCCCAGGGAGCAGTTTCACCTCACTGTCTTTCTGTAAGGAGGGTAGGGATCTTTAACGTGCTTACCATTACATTTACACGGGACCGACGGCTTTAGACACCTTCCGAAGGACGGAACGTGCAGATACTCAACTTGTTTAAATACAATGCCACAACCTCTATTAATGTTAATTTTACAGCATGTACTGAAAAAGTGAAAGGGAAACCCTGGGAATCCAACCTAGTATTCTTCGCTTCAGAGGCACCCGTTCTTACGACTGGACCACCCAGGCTTTACTACCTTTTTCTATTAGAAATAATCTCCAGAAACGCAATGTCGTTGATTTTATTTTAATGCGTTTAGCATTTACCAAGTTAAAAAAATAAATTAAATTTAATACCGGGCTGTCGAGTGGGAGTGCTGCTAACGTCGCTAACGCCGTGCCTAGAGTGTACTCACAGCATAACCGACAATGGCAAATATACAGTGTGGAACAGTCAAATGGAATAAATTCAATATGTCAGTTATTGTACATATTTATTAAATGTCTAGCGCAGCAAGTGCGTTATGGTAGCGAATTTTCGTTAAAATGTTTTTAATGTCAAATATGTATTGTTCTTAAACGGACATTTGGTTGGCAATATAACCTATATAGTAGTAACAATGTACCACATTTTATTAAAATAGCTTTGTTGTCTCAAAAAGTACAAACATTTCCCGAAAATAAACTTAAAATGTTCCAGAAAAAACTGGTCCGATTTTCCTGGCCATCGAACTTCTTCAAGCTATTTACACACCTGCCAAAATATAATTATTGACAAACAGCTTTATGACCCAAGCAGAAAAAAATTTATTTTATAAAAATTTCATCACAGATTCCAGTCTTCACTTAGTAAGTCTGCTTATTCTGAGATTTTTCTAAAAATTAATCTCAAAGTTATCGAAAAAATGTGATAAAAATATAAACTTTTTTAGTGATTTTTCATTAAGAAAATTCACTAATATAGAGGTATCGATGATGCGACTTTCGGAAAATTTCTTCAAATGAGCGCGAAATATATATATATATATATATATATATATATATATATATATATATATATATATATATATATATATATATATATATATATATATATATATATATATATGTACCCAACCGATATCTCAAAAAATACTTCACTGTTTTAGACGAGATTTGGGAATTACCCTTATTTTCCTAATGGATTGGATATGTTCGTTCATCACATCTTAACGGCCAATTTTTCCTAATAAATAATTATTTTTTTTAAACGCAATGTCTCTCAAATTGTTTAAGTAGTAGAAACGAAAATTTACAACTTAAAATAACGTAGACAGATGTGGTTGTGTACCAATTTTCAAGTCGTTGATCAAAGGAAAATAAAGTTATTCGAAATTAATAATACAATAATCCGCGACATCACTTCAGATTCTATAATGCAATATCTACAATGTTGAACAAAGACAGATGACGTTATCTGTACTGCTATGCTATTTAAATAAATCGTAGATAAAAATCTAAACAATGGAAGCTATTGCAAGATGTCAGAATGGAGAACATTGTGAGAGCTACGACAGGGACGCCATCTCGGTGCGGGACTAAGTAGTATGTTGTCACGACAGCTCTAGTTTACACAACATTTTATAGATGAAGACTCTGTACAATATACAACCAACTAACAATTTTGTAAATTGTCAGCCTTGGATCATTTCTTTCCTAATACCGGAACAATGTTTGCGTCCAAAAGCGCTAAATTTTAGCATGAGATTGTATACTAATAAATAAAAAAGTAATGAAAGTGATTCAATTTGTTTGAAAGCAATCTATAACATCGTTTATTATGTATCAATATTAAACTTCCTATTCTTCAGGTTCACGGTATTTAAAATTAAAAGCCATCTCTCTCTCTCTCTCTCTCTCTCTCTCTCTCTCCTAGTTTAATCTGACCACACGTAGCTATTTGTCGCAGAGAAGCGTGTACGCTTTGCGCATCGCATAACCTCGATCTCGACAGCGCTGATGCTAATTGCTAATACCTCATTAGAACCTTATAATATAAAACAACTAGGTACCTGTATTCTAAGGTTAATACAAATTGTAGGTAAATAATAACCCAACTTTTAATTTTAACTTAACTTTAACAAATGCCCTCAGCCGTCGACTGTAGTAGTATAGGTATTATGATTGTAACATCTAATGAAACTAATATGAAAGTGATAGGTAAACTGCATATAGATTGTAGATATTATGTATTACCTAGTGAACTCTATACAGAATCCACTGGTAGGTATTACCAAAGTGAAACAAAATTATTTCAAGAAAAAATATACCTACCTCAAACTAACACAGTAAGTACTTATAATATCTAGGTAGGTACTACAAAGTACATACATCCCTAGTTTAAATTAAATAAACAGATGTTTAGGTTAAATTATTAAAACTGTAATTTCAAAATTTTACATTGTTTATATTTATTTCATTTTCAAAAAGTGTGGATAGAGCAATAGTAAATAAGTGTTGAAAAGAGTTTAGGTGCGTTATGGTAGCGAATTTTCATAAAAATATTTCAAATTGTCATAACTCAATCTCCCATTAAACTAGAATCTTCAGTTTTGATACATAGTAAAACATATATAACAGCATCGTGAGCTTCCCAGATAATTAGAAATTTGTTTTTAAAAACCTTTTTTCTTATTTTGTTTGCAGAAACTGGTTCGATTAAGTTGATTAAAACCGATCATTTTAGCGATTAATGTGTAAAAATACTTACGTGTCACATATAATTTCATAGATGCATTCCGTTTGTAAATAAAAATTAAATTTTCGGTAAATTTGCAGATTAGCACATGGGGGGTGTTTAGAAAAATATTTTCAGAAACATGCTTAGAACCCCTTCTGGATGCCTAAACCACAAGAAGAATTTCTTGCAAACAGCCCACAAGAAAGTAACGGGACCAAAAATAAATAGGGGTGCTGGGCGGAGAAGAATATAAAAAGGAAATGTGAGCGGAAAGTGCGAAAGAAACAGCTTAATTGGACCTCCTTAAGCTGCCTTTACCCCATTTTGCAGCTATACCTCCTTAAAGTCAGTTTATCGCGCGCAGAACCTCTATATTCACCGCAGGTCCCCTAACTTTCTTAGAGGTTGTTCCCAAGGAATTTTTCTTGTTTACATTGTTCTTGTTTATGCTTTGATGGTGATTGTAGGCATGCAGAAGGGGAAGGAGAACCCCCGGGACGAAGCAGCGAACTAAGATTTTCAATTTATGTTTAAGTTGTTATCATTTTCTAAATATTTTTCCAAAAATGGTTTTAAGGTTGCCTTGTTTGTCAGTCTTACATAGTAAGCTGCAGTATTTTATCATTTTCAAAAAGTATGGATACAGCAACCGTAAATATGTGCTGGATAGGGTCTGGGTGCAGCAAGTATGTTATGGTAGAAAATGTTCGTAAAAATATGTCAAATCCGATAGGTCAATAAATTTCCAGTTAAGCTAGAATCTTCAATCTTAAACCATAGTGATACCTATATAAAATTTGTTTTAAAAAACCTTTTTTGTTATTTATTGTTTACATAAACTGGATGGGTTGACTAAAACAAAACCATCCCAGCAATTAATAAGGAAAAATACCTGCCATATTTATAATTTGACAGGTACACTCCCTTTGTAAATATTTATTTTTTTCTGAAAAACTTTTGTAACTTTAATGAAATTTATAACACAATTTTTTAAAGACATTTGCAGTACTTAAATATTATATCTAAGACCAGATTTTATTTTTTTAGCTTCATATAAAATATAAATTTGTTCAAATAATAGCTAACTTGGCCTCTAAAACCGATCTCCAAGGTCCATTTAAATTTAAAGAAATAGTTTTAATAGTATATCTTACTAAAAGTATACAATTCTTATAAAAATTCACTACTATAACGCACTTGCTGCGTCCCGAACTTTTTTCTTTCCTTTTCTACTTTATAAATAATAGAGACGACCTACCTTAAAAACTACTTTTGAATAAGATGCAGTATTGAATATGATGTAATTTATAACATGCTTGACTATTATGAGGCTTTTTTCTATTTATCAAGCATTAGAGATATTTCTTAATGAAGCCGTGACGCAAATTACAAAATAATGTTAACTTTACTTTTCTGGGAATGTAATATCTGCCCTTGGGTTATAGTTGGTGCAGGAAGTAACATATATTTAGCCACTTTATGAAAAATGTTTCATAAATATGTTTAAAAATTTGAGAAAATCACTGTAAAAAAATTATCGATGTGTAAAAATGCTGGATTATCTCATATACAGATCGACCTATTATATGGTCAATTTGGCACAACTCTTATGGTTAAACCGCTGGTTACTTAATTATTACCATTTATGCCACGGGATGGAAATAACTGCATATTATCACAGATCTTGTGTATAACAGATTCAGAAAAAAAAGGCGGCTTCACAAATAAATTTTGAGAACGTCTTTCTGAAGAAAATAAATTATCACAGCTATGTGGAAGTTATGATTCAATCTGCAGCACTATATTAATAAGTACGCAGCTATTGGAATCGAAAGTCTTCACAACAATTATTACAGAAGAAAGAATTGTCCACCACTTGCAGAGATCTCTTTAGAAATTGAAAAAAATGCAAGTCTATTAAGAGAATGTCAAATAGATGCCTTTTCGTTCGAATTTGAGACGTTTCTTTGGAATTCACGTGTCATTTTTCCAAAACTAATTGAAATATCACACGTAAACCAGACGATAATTCAAGATGTCCTAAACAACAACCTCGAAGCCGGTCAATGTTTTACAGATAGTTATTGAATTAACGATAAAGCTGGTTATCCAGTATACAACAGCGCCTCCAAAACGCCCTGTTTGGTAGAACTTACTGATCATACAACGGAAGTAGCGGCTATTAGAAAAGCCTTGGAAATAGTAGTATCAAGTAACTACACAAGAAGCATTATAATATCTGACAGCTTGTCAGCCTTAAAATCAATACAGAACTCCAAGATGTAGTAGTAGTAGCAGTGGTCGGGAGGCTAACGCCAAGCAAGTAGGCCACAATGGGCCCTTTTTGCCAACCCCAGCAATCCAGCAACCATGCTCTACTCTTTCTCGGTTCCGTCGCCAAACCGCCTCGACCTCGAGATGAAGGCTGTGACGGTCTTCAATTGGACGGTACTTACCTGATTCCTCTGCAGAGTCCTCGAACTGAACAATTCTTGCTCGAAGACTCCCAAAAGCCTCACATTCACACAGGTAGTGGTAAGACGTCTCTCTAAGGGCGCAGTGGCCTGTCAGCACCCCAAGGATACGTCGAAGCGTAGGTCGACTCCTACCGAGTAGCCAGACAGCTTTATCTCTCTCCGGCCGCTCCACGAAGTCCCTCGCCTGCCTACAGCCACCAACCGACCCCCAGTGCCTCTCCATGGCTTCCTCCGTCCACCTGTCTAAGGCGACAGAGACCGTCTTCCTACTTATGCATATCGCAGGCTCCGGGCCACAGAACGGCCGCCGGGAACCAAGCCTTGCGAGATTAGTCGCTACCTCATTCCCCGCTACGCCGCCGTGTCGAGTAACCCACACCAGTTGCACCTTCTTTGTCCTGGCTAGTCCTTTGAGGGCGTCAGCGCACTCCTGAACCAGTGATGACCTGATTCTGGCCGTGCAGACTGCCCGGAAGACAACCTGGCTATCCGAGCAAATGTATACACATTTCTCGGGGCTCTTCCTCACATGCTGTCTATTGGCCACAGACAGGATAGCGTACACCTCTGTTTCGAATGCCGTGGTATATGCGCCCAGAGCATAACTCTCGCGCACCCCCAGGCCCTCGATGTATATTCCTGCCCCGGTGGATTGTTGATCCTCTAGCCGCGATCCTTCGGTAAAACAGACCAGGCTTGCGGGCTGGAATGCAACCTTATTTTCCCTCCACTGATCCTTACTGGGATCCTGAGGGTATATGGCTTCGTCAACCCAATATCGTCCTCGGCATCCCGTACCTTGATGAGGGAAATCGGAATTTCCTTTTCCACCTCCTTGGCAACTCTTGTATGCCCTATTACTGCTCCCTCTCCACACCAGTTTCCAGAGTCTCGCATTCTAAGATAGCCTCCCTTCTGATACAGTTGGGAAGCAGTGGCAGCATGAGTAAGACCTCTAGCGCGGCTGAGGGTGTCGTCCTCATAGCGCCTGTGATAATCAGGAGTGCCAGCATTTGGAGTTTGGCTAGCTTCCTGGTAGTATTTTGGTTCACACCACACCACCAGACCAACGCCTGTCCCCATAAAAGATTATCGGCCTGACGATCGCAGTGTAAATCCAATAAAGGATCCGAGGATTAAGTCCCCAGGTCCTCACTATCTCTCGACGCAGCTGTCAGACGGTCGCTACTCCCTTCCTTACTGTTCGCTTTAGTTGCGACCCCCATCTTAGTTTGGAGTCCAGGACCACCCGCAGATATTTGACCTCACGCACTAAAGTTAAAGGTTTTTCAAACATCACGGGCGCCCTGAACCCCTCCACATTTATTTTATTGGTAAATAGGATCATCTCCGTCTTCGCGCGGGTTTACGGAGAGTCCCAGCTCACCACACCACCTTTCAATTATGCTACAGGCAGCTTATTCACTCACAGATGACGCCGAGGAATTTGCCGGTGACTAGGACAAGCCCGTCATCAGCGTACGCCTGGGCGTAGAAGCCATTCTTGGAGAGCCGCTCCAAGAGGCCGTCCATGACCAGACACCACAGATGAGGCGAAAGGCAGCTGCCCTGAGAACAGCCGCCCGTCACCCCAACATCCAGCCCCCGTGCCCTCAAGGTCAGCGAGACTCTCCTGTCCTCCAGCATTCTCGCTACCCAGCTTATTAGGGACCTCGGCGATTCCCTGTCCTGTAGGGCGGCACACACCGTATCCGTCCTTGCCCTATCAAAGGCCCCCTCCATATCTAAGAACACAGCTAATGTGCTCTCCCCGTTGTGTAGGGCCCTTTCCGCTCTTCGCGTCACAGCGTGGAGCGCTGTCTCCGTCGATTTCTCCCGCTGGTACGCGTGCTGACTTTTATGGAAGGGGTGATCCCTGAGGATCCCTCTAACTCCAGGAAACACATCCACAAAAACTGGTTCAAGGAATTATCTAGAAGCAAATCTTACCAAAAGCGAAGCATAAAAAAGTAACCTTTCTCTGGACTAAAGGCCCTTCTGCTATTAAGGGAAACGAGGAAGCAGATAAAGCTACGAAAAAGCCACTACGGAAGGAGAACTTCAAGCAATAACAAATACAACAGACTTATACCTTCTTGTCGAGCGAAGCTGTGCAGAAAGGTGGCAAATACGGTGGTCAAATTATACGAACAACTCCTCCACGTAGTATGCATGGATCCAACCTGCGCTCCCACAAAAACCTCCTGCAGGGTCAACAAGGCTTCCTAGGTATTCATCCAGAACAATGATCAGAATCATCTTGAGGCATGGAAATCACGATAAACATCTTTACGCAATGGGACTCAAAGAAAACGCATTTTGCAGTTGTGACAATATGAGTGGAGGCGACCTAAACCACATATTTTTCTCTTGTAACAAGTATTCACTGAGTAGGTTGATTTTAATCAATAATCTGCATAAAATTGTGCAATTTCCTCTAAAGTTAGCTTCTCTATTTTATGTGGCTCTTAAGAGTCGAAAGTGATGAATCAAATAATCGTTTTTATTAAACTAAGCAAAATACATGTAGTTATCTAAAAATAAATAATATTATGTAAAAAGTAAGACTTAGTATAGAAATATTGTATATTATCAGATTTTAAATTTTGTAGACTAGTCCTAATCTCCTACCTAATGTTTTACCTGCCTATTAGTGATCCAGTCCAGTTTGTCTAAATAAGTCGTCGTGATGCATCCCATTGACGTGAAGAAAAGAGTTCCTGCGTGCATCCTTTTTAACGTAATTTATAACAACATAAGTCATTAACCCAATAAAAATAAATGATAGTAAAAATGTTATAAAATAAATACGCTTACTTTATCGGTTAAGGATTTTAGTTATTTGTAGACAAGTATCAAATATAACGTTAACTAATACTATTATTTTTAAATCATAAAACAAATCTAACTAGTCCTGGCCGAAGGGTAGAAAATAAAATATTCATGATTCTGAACCTGCAGTATGTCATTTGAGTTCGTTAATCTGTATACCTCACATTTAAAAAGGAATAAGGGAGACAATCAATAATCTGGTAAGGTATTACTACTAAATAGACCGTGGCTAAACGAACACGTTCAAAGCCAATATACCATCGAAAAAATATATTTATAAGTTGTTTTTTTAAATTACTTAGTCTTAATACTACTTTAGAAGCGGGGTTGGGGGCACATGACATGACAAGCCTTGTCAACAGGAGGACTAAGAAAGGTAGGGAGCCCCACGTGGCGTCTATCCCTCCAATCCAATCCAGCTCTTTGGATTATATGCAACAATGTTTGCCAATCCACATTATCGAATGCGTCTTCTAGATCTACGAAATAAATTAAAAAAACTCTGGACGCAGCAAGTGCGTTATGGCAGTGAATTTTTATAAAAATGCTTTGAATATCAAATATGTCTTTTTAATGCAATCAGTCATCAACTTGGTTACCGGTATAACCTATATTGTAGAAACAATGTGCCATATTTTATCAAAATAACTTATTGTTTGAAAATGTACAAAAATTTTCCGACAATAAACCTTAAACGTTGGTTTCCTAGCCAACAAATCTTAGGTTAATGGCAAATTGAGTTATTGAAATTTGAAGCATTTAATGACAATTTTCTACCAAAACGCACTTACTGCGTGTTGAATTTTTTTCTTACAAACATATTTCGATAAAAAATGCAATAAAATATGCTGTTCGAAAAACAAATTGTAGGGATCACCAACGATCGATTCATGGGCCAGCCGGTGATTGTCAAAATAATTTTATAAGATGAAGCTCAAGACACCCTATAATTAACTTATACAATTTTTTCTCGTCTCTTGTATAATAATAATTATATTCAGCTTTACCGTAGAAACGCGTCACCCTGTATATATGTAAGCAGATCAAAACTGAACGTAAACCCGGATATGGATTCCAGGGGGCCTAGTTTGCGCTCATTTGAAGAAACCTTTTTAAAATTCTAAAGTCGCGGTCTCCTCATTGACGAATTTTTTGTACGAAAATTTGCTAAAAATTATGGACCCTTAAACCATAAACTTAACTAAAACTACGGCCAAAGCATTAGAGAGTAAATAAGTAACCTGTTGCATATCAGCCCTTTTGTAAAACTTCGATCCTTTATATGTGTTGATAAAACATAACAAACAATGTTTAATCCACCCACTAACATTAATAAAGGAATAATTTACACTTGTATATAAACATTTCCCAAATGACACAAATAATTTGTCGACTCAAACAAATAAACATATAAATAATCTCTTACCAATACCATAGGATAAACGTTACAGCGTCTAACAGACCTGTGCAATAATATCAAATGTTCCGTTACCAGGAAAACGACATACTAGATCTCATATAAGCTATTGTCAATGAAAGGCGGTGATATTAAACATAAATGTTTCAAATTTGAATAGCTCAATTTTCTGTAACCCTAGAAAGAAATATGTACATCAAATTTTATCGAAATATCTTTGTAATTTTCGGAGAAAAATTTTTTTTCGAAAGATTTTTCTGTCTAACAAACTCATCCAAACTATTAATAAAGGAAATGCACTTGCCGAGTTTCATAAAAATCGGTTAATTATTTTTTGAGTTATCGGTTGGATACATATATATATATATATATATATATATATATATATATATATATATATATATATATATATATATATATATATATATATATATATATATATATATATATATATATATATATATATATGTGTGTGTGTGTGTGTGTGTGTGTGTGTGTGTGTGTGTGTGTATCTATGTATAAACATATAAAAATCGATACTGACCCCGGATATGGATTCTAGGGGCCCAAATTTGCGCTAATTTGCAAAAATTTTTGCAAAGTCTCACCATCGATACCTCTCTATTAGTGAATTTTTTTAAATAAAAATTCACTAACATATCTCTAATTTTCTCAAGCCTCTTTCTCTCACCGTTTTAAGTGCTAGCACTCCTCACACTGGCCTAAATGGGAAGTAGGCTTCACCCATGCAACTTTCAATTTTGTTTCTAATTCTATTTCTTTTATGATCATTAGGAGAAGCTTCGTGACTTGACTTTTTGTTCTGTACTGGTTCTATTTTCTCGTGTCATCGTTTTTGCAAGACTAATACTTTTACTCCTCATAACCTTACTGGGCAGTTCTGCTGATATAACCTTTCGCAATCAATTCCAAAAACTATTTTTCACCAGAATTACTTCGCTTAAATGTCGTAAAAGGTATCAAAACATATAAAAACATCATTTGGACCGAATTTTTTTGTCTGTCGGCCTGTATGTCTGTCTGTTTGTAACTACAATAACTTTAGAACGAATTGAGATATCGTCTTAAAATTTGGTGTACAGTTAACACTCGTTAACACTCGACAAATGAACGCTTCTGATGTTTTTAAATCACCTTAGTGAGTAGTAGATGAATGGGGGGTGATTTCGTGACAATTTTTAGTGAATTTTCTTAAAAAAAATTCACTAATGAGGAGATCCCAACTTTTGAATTTTGAAAAAATTTCTCCAAATGAGCGCTAATTAGGCCCCCCAGAAAACATATCCGGGGTCAGTTTCAATTTTTATATGTTTATATATATATATATATATATAGATATATATATATATATATATATATATATATATATATATATATATATATATATATATATATATATATATATATATATATATATATTTATATATATATATATATATATATATATATATATATATATATATATATATATATTTATATATATATATATATATATATATATATATATATATATATATATATATATATATATATATATTATATATATATATATATATATATATATATATATATATATATATATATATATATGTATCACACCGATAACTCAAAAAATAATGGGCCGATTTTGATTAAATTTGGTGAAAAAATTCCTTTTGCAAATGGCTTCGATAAGTTCGTTAGCCAGGAAAATCTGCCCAGGTTTTCCCGGAAAATTTTGTGTTTTCTTTCGAAAAAAATTTATATCTCCGGAATTTACAAAGTAAGGGCAACCAAATTTGGTACGCAGGTTTATATCCTTATAAGTAAGTTACCTACCAAAATTGAGCTATGTAGCTCAAAAGACAAAAAAGTTACAGGCATTTAAAGAAAAATAAATTGGGGTTTTCCTCAAAACGTCAAAGTGGCAATTTAAAATGTCAAAAATTGGCAACATTTAGGCAAGTAACTTGAATCTAATACGGGCTATAGAAATAAAATGTTTCAAGAAGAATGTTTTACAAACCCTAAAGTCTTAGTTTCAACCGTCATTGTCCTTCATTTTACTAAAATATTTGCGGAAAATTCATTTCAAATAGACCCTTTCTCTGATGCTTGGCAGTAGCCTTAGCTATAGAGTTTATCGTTTAATGGTATATAATTTTTGTCGAATTTTCGTAAAAAATCAATAAAGCTCAATATATCCGTTATTATATAAGATATGAAAAAAATTGTATATATTATTTATAGGGTGTCTTGAGCTACATCTTAAAATAATATTTCTACAATCACAGGATGGCCCATAAGTTGTTGGTGATACAAATTTCCTTTTTTTTTAATCAAATACGCCTTATGTTATTGCATTTTCCATCGAAATATAATGCATGTTTGTAAGAAAAGAAATTCTGGACGCAGCAAGTGCGTTATGGTAGCGAATTTTGATCAAATGTTTCATATTTGAACAGCTCAATTTCTATTAACCTATAAGGTTCACCAAGAAACGTGTTTTTTCGGGAACACTTTAAGTTTACTTTTGGAAATTTTTGTACATTTTCACACAATAAAGTTATTTTGATGAAACATGCCACATTGTTTTTACTATATAGGTTATACTGGTAACCAAATTTGATGCCTGCTTTCTTTAAAAAAAACACACATATTTGTTATTAAAAACATTTTTATGAAAATTCACTACCATAACGCACTTGCTGCGTCCAGAATTTTTTATTACTGCCAAGTAGCTCATCGGCGACAAAAATAAAATAAAAAATTTGCTTAAACGTCGTAAAAAGTATCAAAACATATATAAAACATGATTTGACAACGAAATTTTTTCATCCGTCGATCTGCCGGTCTGTCGGTCTGTAGGTCCGTCGGTCTCTGTGTCTGTCTGTTTGTAACCACGATAACTTAAGAACTAATTGAGATATCGTCTTCAGATTTGGTATATAATTAACACTCGACAAACGAACGGTTCTGATTGTTTTTGGGTTAAATCGCCTTAGTTTGGTGAAAAATGACATTTTTTCGTTAAAACTCGAGTAATATAACGTTTCAGGGTTTATTTATTAGAAAACTTTTAATTGTATCAAACATCTGGTATGTGTGCTGAAATTAAATTAGGGGTTGAGTGTGAGGGGGTTTTTGCATTTTTTATCAAATTATTGTAAAGTGCTATTAATGAATATTTTAATAAGTTATTGTACAAAAATGTTTGTAAAAGAAATAGCGGATTTTTGTGAAATAAATTGTATTCAAATTTTCATTAACCTTTTTTTTTACTTCTATCGAAAAACTTTCTGTGAATAATTATATCTTGGCAGGTGTAGTTTTTGTCTAAATTGCTTCGATAGGTTCATTGGAGAGGAAATTCCGACCAGTTTTTCGTTAAGTTTATGTTCCGGAAAGTTTAGTACTTTTTCACACAATAAAGTTATTTTTATGGCATATGGCACATGGTTTCTACTATATAGGTTATACCTTGTATTAAATTTGATGTATTTCATTAAAAGAGACATATTTAACATTAAAAACATAACGCACTTACTGTGTCCAGGCTTATTTTATTAATATCTTATGTGTAAAACGTATACATTTACACAAAATATATTTTGTGTCCACTCACGGATTCAATCATATAATCCTAATAACTGGCATATCATATTGATACAGCTAATTATCAGTTTTTATTTGATTTATGTTACTCTATGATTATGATTCCCTAATGAAAAAAAAAACATATTTATTGTGAATCGTTAATGTTAAGAAATAATGATTCCTAGATAATGACGTTTTTTATTAATTCTGTTCAATTGGGCCTCTAGAATGGAGCTTAGTATAATGCTCACTGAGAAAAATTGAGTTAACTAATTAAACTGTGTTGCTGAAAAGTTTCTTATTACAGTAGTCTAAGTATCTTTCTAATTATGGAAAATGACTGTCAACTTGTGGCACGAAGACCTACTGCTACCCATAGATATATTGAGTTTTATAAACGTTGGTTACTACAGCTATATGACAAATTAATAACCTTAATAAAACAGTTTGCTTACAGACGAAACTTATTATACTCTATAATCGTAATAATTCGACACCTTTTTGCAGCAATGATTCTATGTAATAGTTTTGGCAGTCCCATGGTTATAGAGCTGGTTAAATTGCGCGTAGAATATTTCTTGCTGTTTTTACTACAGCGCATATTTGCGGCAATTACTTTGAATAACTTGGTTGTTCATTGTGGTGGATCTAGGGCTGGTGTAATGTTGATCAGATAGAAAGCAAGACTGAGATTTAGTGAAGTTGAATTGTACAAGATTTCTACTTTCCCAGTCTAATATTTTTAAGAGATCCACAGAAACAGAACCCTCCATTAATCTGCGATCCTCAGCTAATCGGGCCAAAGAGACAGGGTTAGAATATTATATATTTCAGTGATAGGTGCTGTCATCCGCGTGACTGTCAGCTGGGTTGGATATGCTAGAGAGAAGGGCATTGATGTGGAGAAGAAACAAAGTAGGGGCTAAAGCTGAACTTTGAGAGACACCTGCATTAATTGGATATAGTTTAGAATAATGGCCATCCACAACAGAAATGCTCCGGTTGGAGAGGAAATTTGCTGTCCAGGTACAGAGTTTTGGTGGTAGGCCATAGGCCGGAAGCTTATTAAGCAGCGCTCTGTGCCAGGCCTGGTCGAATGCTTTGGATATGTCTAGAACGACAATCTGGGATTCACCGTGTAGTTCCATAGACTTGCTCCAAGAATGGGTGACAAAGGAAAGGAAGTCGGCAGTTGATCTGCGCTGACGGAATCCATACTGCCTGTCGTGGATTAGACTGTGTTTTTCAAGAAATTTTAATAATTCGGTGTTTATATACTTTTCCATAACTTTAGAGACGACTGAAAGGGGAGAAATAGGACTGTAGTTGCTAGGAAGCGCTTTGGATACTTTCTTGGGGACGGGTTGTACTAGAGCAGTTTTCCAGTTACTAGGGAATATGTCTCTATTGTAAGATGTCTAAAACAGACGAGTCAGAACAGGAGCAAGTTCTGGTGCGCATTTTTTTAGAACAATTGCTGGGATCTCGCCAAGGCCAGAGGCTTTCCTGGTATTAAGAGAAGAGAGCATCTTTCGTAACTTTTTAGTTTTGAAAATGATATTCGTCCTTTTATGCGCAACATTGGGACTGTTGGTGGCTGAACGTTTGTAGGTGGGTTGAGAGTAGAATTGCCGGCAAACAATGAGGCAAAAAGTTCAGCCTTGACATAGCGGTTTCTTGCGTCGTTAAATGCTTGACGGTTTTCTTGACTGGGATTGTGTTTAAGCGTTTTGTGAGCTTTGACCTTTTCAAGTCTGGCCTTGTCACAGAGCCCATGAGTGGCTGAAGAGGTTTTCTGTGTACGTGAAATAAATCATTTCATGCAAGCATGAATGATTTCGGTGACGTTTTGTGAGATATCAGAGGGGTCAGGATGAGAGAAGCAAACCAATGGAAATGAGGAAAAGTAATCCCGCATTTCGTCCTAGTCCACGGAGTTGTAGTGCCAAACGATACGTGTGTGACCTCTGGTTGCATTGCTCAGGAAGCAGTGACCATGCCGTGGTCTGAACGACCAAGGGAGGCGGTGACTGATGTCTTATAGCATTCAGGTTTTGTAGTAAGAAGGAGGTCCAAGGGTTTTGAGCTGTGTGTTGGGATGCGAGGAACGTAAGTAGGTTGCTGAACCATATTGGTTAAAGAATTGCTAACTGTGAAGGCCTCCGCTGCTATCCCTTGTGGATCGGTTTTTGAAGATCCTAGCCATTCCTTATTATGGACATTGAAATCACCAAGAATAGTGACCTCGGAGGAAGGATATTCAGAAATCAGATGGTTGTTTTTTCAGAAAGGTAATCGAAGAGCTGGACAAAGTTGTTGTCAGAAGGTGACCGGTAAATGCAACAGATGAATTTAGTTGCAGCCCCGAGAGAGAGTTTCATCCAAAGTATGTCTTTTGTTTCAGCTTCCAAATTGGGGAGTCTGGTGCAGGATAGATTGCTACGGACGTATGCGCACACACCTCCATGCAATCTAAAGGAAATAAGGAGCTCATAGGCCGGAAAATTTAGGTGATAAGTGGCTGTTTTGGCACTGATTTGGGTTTCGGTGAGGAAGAGGAGTTGGGGCCTATTAGCCTGGAGGAAATAGTGGACGGAGTTCAGGTTAGAATTTAGGGCACATATATTTGAGAAGGATATGTTAAATCTTGATGCAGGCGCCTCCTGCACATCCCTCTTCTGGAGGTCCGAATGGAGGGGTATTTTATCTCCTGAATCATTTTTGTTTATAAGGAAAACTGACTCATACACCAGAACCGGAAACGTGCGTTGGGACTTTACCAACCCCTTGATGTAATGGGTGGTACCTCCTCTGGCGTGAAAAAAAATCCTTTACTATCACGTAAAGGAAAACTCCACTACCACCTACCAGAGTTTTAATACCTAATGTAATCCAAGGCACTACTAAAGTTCTTTCGCTACTGAACTTGTACTTTATAGGGAAAGATGATTCAAAAAATTCTGCAATCAAATCATTGAAAATTGCGTACTATCTATCAACATAGCCCGTTTCCCTAAGTACATCTTGCCAAGGCACAAAGACTATGAGGCTTTTAAGACCCGATATGTTTACCACATTGCTCAGCTGACAAAATGGCTTTTTAATTTTGTCAAAGCAAACCCGAAACACGTCCAGTTTGCTTGTTAGGGGGGCAACTTTTGACGCAAAAAGTATAGCCCAATCTTTACCCTCCTAAGCGGGGGTGTCATTAAAATGTTTTCAAATGGAAATAGGGGTCATGTGGAAGCTCTTTGAATCGAGGTTTTGACTCTTTATACATTGCTTTTTTATTTTTGTAATTCAGTTTATTCCTTTAGAAGATATGGAGTTTTGAAATATCACTAATTACTATATATAAATTCAAACAAGCCCTGGTTTCAGGTTCTGGGCCTTATTAGTGTTCGCACTGTCTCTTTGGTAAAAAAAGATGACAAAACCGCGTGGGAACAGGTAAAGCGGAAGGGACTTCCGGTGATTCCCCTATCTAGGTCGTCGATCTTTTACCTGACTCCTAACATGAAGTTTGGTAAAATTTAGAATTCTTCATCCTCTAATGACGCTAACTTTGTTAGTGACACCATCATCAGGTTTTTTTTAATGTTTTGTATGAATTTGTGTACTCCAAGTGCACTTTAGTGCTCATCACAGGTTCCAATCTTCACTTAGTTCATAGACTGCCCAAATACAGAAAACACAGAAAATGGCTAATATTAAAGTACAAGTGTCGCAAATAATTTTATTATACATACTTTATTGTCACTTAAAATTACAAAACTTTTATTCTAGTTAACTTTGGGATTTTCACAAGTGTAACTAAACAAACTTCAGCAAAATAATAACGTTTTTAAGCTTTTGCTGCCGACTACTCTAAAACGGACTCAAATCTCGCAGGTTCTTCTATAGGTTCTATTTCAGGATCGACATTCTCAGGTTCTTCGTTCCATTTTTGGACAGAGCCACTGCCCATTGCCATAAAAAATGCGGCTGTTGTTAATAGAACCGCTGACGATACTCCAAATACTAGTCGCCACCATCCTGCAAACTATTTAAGTACAATTAGTGATCAAGTAGCATCTCTATTTGTTGCGATTATCTATTTTACACTGGTTTGAATGCTGTACATAATAAGTATTACTCATGTCCCTTGTGGTCAAGCAGAATTGGCTATAAAGGTTTTATAAGGATTTAATCTAATTAATATATAAAGCTATTTATTGAATATAAACGTGGAGCATATTTCTGTGGCTTCACAGATGCTGGTTTTGTTTTCTGTAACCGGTTTCCCTGCTTGACTTGAATTAATTATTTCAGTTTTCTCCCGTATATTGTCAATCAGCGAATCCGGTTACAGGAAAGAAAACCAACATTTGTGAAGCCAGTAGAGAAATAGTCTCCACGTCTATATTAGTATAAAAGGTTTCACCAAGTAAGAGCAACAACAATTAATGAATGTCTGTATTGTGAACATACCGGCCATACATTATGACTTGCCATAAGACACAGTGAATAAGATAAAACAAAACATACAAAGTACAACATTCCAATACAAAATATATAACGTAATCTTAATCTATTAAAATAATAAACATATCAACCTATCTAATGGATAATTATATAAATGATTTCGAAGAATGTACACTGCCATTTTTGAAATTTTTGAAAAAATTTCGCAATCTAATGACTTAGATAATCCAAATTTTTTCCTAAAATTTATGTATTTTTGGTGAATAATGTTCCCCTTTCACCAAAATAGGACACCAATTACTGAAAATTTTGAACATAAATTTTAGATTTATAATAATTGATTGTAGGTTCGTAAATAATACATATTTCTTCTTGGATTTGGTCAGGCTGCTCCACATCTCTCTTAAAACATATGGTCAGGCCTATAAAAAACCTTTTTCAGATTTTTTCTCATTTGCTATGATGTGAATCCTTCTGGTGCTCCCATAAACTTCTTCTTCTACTTGGAAGCCTTTCTGTCTGAGGTTACAAGTAAGTAGTCCCATTACTTCATGATGACGCCTGTTTCGAAGCAGTTAAATCAAGAATTAAATCTTTAAGTTTATCTGGAATTTATGAATTTTTAGAACGTTTTCCAAATGATAGTGATCATATGCCTTATATATGTATAAAAATATAATCGAAGCATTCTTCTTGAATACTTTAGCCTCATTGAGGTTATTTTCTAGAATTGAGATATTCATATGGCTACCGGTTATTTTCATACATCCTCCCTGGCTTACATAGAGACTTTATGTTTGAGCTTAGGTAGCTTTATCCGGGACACAACACACGACTCATTCTGATTATTGGCTGTCTAGGAGGTGTACCCAATACGCTGCTGCGGCAACTCCAGCAAATTCCCGCATGCCACGCCGTTGCATATTCACTAGCTTGCAGGATGCAGAAATCTGTCGTCCTTGGCTATTTACGTCTCCTCCGCTCCCTGAACCTGGATTTATTATTTCCGGCCCCGCGCTCTCTTACCACCGATGGACCGGGGCGAGGGCACTGGATTAATGACGTTTTTTTTGTTCCCTCAGGGCTCGTCCGCGGCCTTGCCGCCCCGATAGCACTGCAACCTTTGGTTGATTGTGCATACCCTTAGTCTTACTCCACCCATTCCAAAATCACTGTGCCTTGAACTACTCTGCACAGCAATTGGTAGGGTGAAGTTTTACATTGCTCTGTCTCCGGTCTAGACTGACCGTAGATCAGTTGTCTTTTGCGGTTCAGAGCTTTACACTCGCACAAGATGTGCTGGGCTGATTCCTCTCCCTCGCCGCAGAGTCTGCATGCAAGGTCCCCTTCGAACCGCCCCATTTTATGCAGTTGTTTCTTGACGGCCATGTGTCCCATCAAGAGACCTGTTGTGTTTCTAAGCTGTCCTCTGCTAAGATTTAGCAGCTCCACAGCTCTCTTTGAACTGGGTCCGTCAATTATTGACTTCCCATGTCTGAGCACTGGACAGTCCGCCCAGTAGACCTTGTGTTAGTTTCTGACCCAGGACTTAATGGCTTCCCTGGCAGTGCTCTTTAACACGCCCAGAGCCGGTTCTGGTCCCATAATCGGTTCTGCTGACCCTCTCTTCGCGAGACTGTCAGCTTCTTCATTGCCTTTGACCCCCGAGTGACCAGGCACCCAGATGAGGGTCACCTCATTTGGCCCAGCCAGGTCGCTCGTCTCGTCTCGGCACTCACTCATCAACCAGGAATTTACCCGTGGGCTACTTAGTGCCTTAAGGGCTGCCTGGCTGTCTGTGGCTATGAGGATCCGCTTGTTGGTGTAGCCCCTCCTCTTGTTCTCCCGCACACAGTGCATGATGGCGTACATCTCGGCCTGAAACACCGTTGCATGGGCTCCGAGGGAAATACTATGACTTACCCTCGGTCCTTCCGAGTAAACACTTGCCCCCGTCCCACGCTACCCGCCGGATCCGTCCGTAAACCAGACGAGCGCGTCCTGTTGTATGCCCGGCGTCTCCTCCCGCCATGCCTCGCGGTCGGGGGTATCCACTGTAAAGTTGTTTTTCCTGCACATTCGCGGGCTCGCGAAGTCTGACCTCATTTCAAGCATGGGCTCCTTCACGATCTCCTGAATTTTGCAGTGGCCCCTGAAGCCTGGCTTGATCTTCAGTCTACCATTGCAGGCTAGTCTGTATAGTCCTGCGTATTCTCCAGTTTCAGCACCAGTTGGTGCAGTGCTGTTTCTGTTGAGAATCCTGCTCTGCATGCATATTGTCCGCAGTGTAGGGGATATGCTTCCAGTACACCACCCCTAATGTGCCGGTCGAGCAGTTTTTCCACTGTTTTTAGCAAGAAGGACATGAGACTTATTGGCCTCAGGGACTTTGCCTGGTCTGTTGGACGCCCAGGTTTAGAAATGAATACAACCCTGGTTAGTCTCCATGCCCTCCGAATGTACCCCAGAGCCAGGCTGGCCCTCATAATGAAGGTAAGCACCGGCGCCAGTATATATATATATATATATATATATATATATATATATATATATATATATATATATATATATATATATATATATATATATATATATATATATATATATATATCCCCTGTTGGAGCATGATGGGCATTATTCCATCAAATCCCGGCGATTTGTATGGCTTAAAGCTGTTAATGGCCCACCTGATTTTGCTCCAGGTAACCACCTCTTTAGCGACTGTCCAGTCTACTCTAGATGCCCGCCTATAAGGCGCCTTTATTTCTGAGTGTTCCCAGTCCGGAGGTGATTGGTTTATTATGTTACAGCCGGGGAAGTGCGTCTGGAGTAAAATTTCCATAGTTTCCTCCCCCGAGCTTGTAAAGCCTCCCGTGGATGTTCTAAGGAAGCCTATGTTAGTCTGAGGGCCCTTGGACAGGATCTTGTGTAGTCGGGCACTCTCGGACGTGTTTTCCACTTCCTCGCAGTGCCTCCTCCACCACTCCTTCTTGGCGTCCCTCAATCTTCTGTTATAGGTCGTTAGGGCCTGTCTATATTCATCCCATGCTCCTGAACTTTTGGCCGCGTTAAACAGCTTACGAACCTGCGTCCTCCTTTGCCTGAGGTCCTCGTTCCACCACGGGACGTTCCTGGTGGACACCCTCATTTTCAGGGGGCAGTTGGCGTTATAGGCCGAGGTGATTGCGTCTCGTAATTGGACCGCTGCAATCTCGAGGTCTATTGAATTGTCTATGGTACTCTTAACCCCCCGCAATTCCACAGCTAGGTCTGACCTGTAGGCTTCCCAGTCCGCTTTGCGGTGGTCCCGGTACCATACCGTTTGTCTTTCGACTTTGGCGATTTCAAACCGGATGTATCTGTGGTCTGAGCTACTCACTTCCCCAGACACAGCCCAGCTCTTAACAAAGTCACCCAGAAACTGGGTGGACACTGTTAGATCTAAAACTTCCTCACGCCGTGTTGTGACGAATGTCGGTTTATTACCTCTATTCAATATGTCTAAATTAAATTTCATAAAGAATTGTAAAAGTGCTTCACCCTTAGAGTTTGTGTCCGAGCTACCCCACAACTCATGGTGCGCATTAGCATCCATGCCGATGATGGTCTGCCATCCACCTGTTATGCTACCCACCATCAGCTGCTCCAAATTGTTGGGTGGAGGAGGGTCCGTGCTGTCCCCTAGCAGATAGGCTGACGCGACAGTAATGTCCCTCAGCCCATCCGCTCCTCCATATCGGATTTTGATCGTTTCCAGGTCCTGGAACAGAAATCATTAAAGGCAGAAACTCTATCCCTTCCATGACAAAGATGCAGGCCCTCGGGTTCTCGCTGGATCTGCTGTAGATGAGCTTTCCAGTAGCTCCGCCGAGTCCCTTAATCTCTCCTTTATAGGAGTACGGTTCCTGGATGAGGGCCACATCCGTGTTCCTCAGAGCCATCAGTAGTCCGGCCGTGGCTGCGCTACTGTGTGTAATGACGTTGGGTAGACATCAGAGTGTGTCGAAGCCTCGGACGGTTGCCCAACATATTTTATTTAAAAAATTAATAATAATAATAATAATAATAATAATAATAAAACCAAAGTAGACAAACTCCGCACCCAGAAGTCTTAGACTTGTACAGGGCGAGCTTACATACACATATAGACAAAGGACTGTGTTGGGAGGAATGTTAAGGTTATTAGTACAATTAGACAAATTTATTTATAACCCATCCTGTTAGTATCGGGTTAGGTTAAGATAAGATAGTGAATAAGCTTCTTCTATTTTATTTTTAAAAAGTCTAAAGATATATTTTGGATATTCGTTGTACCTGTTACACGTATCTGTCATTTCTGGGAGTTATCTTTACTAATAAATAAATAACTAAAAGTACTTCTGAATAATAAAATACATGTATCCACATTTTCTGAAAATCAACCATAAAATAAGCGATAAAAGTTTGTATAAGACGTTTGTTTGTTTGTTATTTAATCACCCATAAACAGCTGAACGTATTTGGATAAAATTTGGCAAACAGATAGACCATGGCCTGAATTAACATATAGGATAGGATTTTACTCAGAAATTCCACCTTTAAGGTAGTGAAAATCCGACCCTTATTACACACCTTAGGGGTGAAATTTCGGTTAGTATGTATTTAGGTTAATAGTTCTGAATAATAAAATACATGTATTAGCATTTTCAGAAAATCAACCATTTGGTATATTTCGCGTATAAAATGCTAAACGTATTTTGATACTTGATAACTTGGCAAACAGATAGACCATGACCCAAGTTAACACCTAGGGTACTTTTTATTTTCCGGGATTCCACCCCTAAGGGGTACAATAGCGGATAGAAAGTTTTACGAAAGTCCTATGTTTTTGAGGTTAGTGACGTGAAAATCACTATTTAGGTTAAGAGTTCTAAATAATAAAATATCAGCATTTTCAAAAAGACAACCATCAAGGGTGTAAAATAAAGGATGAAAATTTGTATGAGATGTGCGCATGTTTATCAATCATTCACGTATAAGCGGCTAAACGTATTTAGATAACACTTGGCAATAGACCATGACCTGCATTAACACACAGCATACATTTTAACCTGAAATTCCACTTTTAAGGGTAGTAAAATGGTGACTAGAAAGTTGTAAGGAAGTCCTATGTTTTTAAAGCTAGAAAAGTGAAAATCGGTGTTTAGATTCAGAGTTGTAAATAATAAAATATCTATATCAGCACTCACATAAAATCAACTATTGAGGGTGTAAAATAAAATAAGTGATGAACGTTTGTATGGGAAAATTGGATACCCTATGTATAGTAACATTACTTTCTGTGAATGTTTCCAAGTGTTGTGTGATGTCCTTTACTCGAAAAAAGCACGCAATTACATTTGGGTACAATATAAGAGGGCTCTACTTGATCGCCCCGGGACAGTTAGGGACCTTGGAATTGTTTTTGATGGTACTCTATCTTTTAAACCACACTATGAGCGGACTGCCAGTTCTGCTTACAAAACTCTTGGGTTTCTGATAAGAAAAAGCAAACATTTCTCACAGACTGACACCCTCCTCCTGCTCTTTCGTTGTTTGGTTAGGTCCCAACTTGAATATGGCTCAGTTGTGTGGGCTCCTACTTATGAGATACATGTGGCAAGTCTAGAATCAGTGCAAAGGAAATTTCTCAAATTTCTTAGCTTTCGTGAGGATGGTCAATATCCTTCTATTGGTTTTCCTCAGGAAGGTTTACTTCTTCGCTTTGGTCTGCAAAGTCTGTCGGTGCGCAGGCAGTGCAGTTTCGTTACATTTTTATACAAACTGGTAAATTCTGAGTTCGATTGCCCTTATCTGCTTCAGCAACTTAATTTCAATGTGCCTCGTGTTGCAGCACGTTTTCCAGGCACATTCTATCTCCCGACTGCTCATACGCGATTGCTGCGATCGTCTCCAATTTACCAGATGTGCAATGATTACTCTGTATTGCAGGACAGCCTATATATCTTCTCATGTAATATATCAGAGATAAAAATGTTTTTCAAAGCGATCTAATTTGTGACTCCCTTTTGTATAGTTTGTTTGATTATTGTTTGTTATTCTGTTTTGTGTATCGGCCCATCTTTAATTTGGCTTTAAGCTGTTGGATGGTGTATGAATAAATAAATAAATAAATAAAAATTACAGTTAATATAAACCGTTTTCAAAATAAATGATTAATGAAGTATTTTTATGAAACCCTTAATGAGGCATGTGACGAGGTTTTGATGTTTGTATGGAAAAATAGATACTCAAGTCTTTAGTAAATTTTGGACGATTAACCTCAATACCGATATATAGATTTTTCCTGTCTAATAGAAGATTGCGATAAATAATACCTAGGCAACGCCGGGTAAGAAACTAATGTCTTACAAATAGACAAATGTGAAATGTTAATACACATGGCACGTAATGCCAATAGACGGTTACTTCCCTGTACAAAAAGGGGGAACACTACACGATGGAAGAAGCAACGTCAGTCGTTGCAGCGCCTATATGGGCGTTGCAGCGACTACGTTATCTAAATGCGTTGTGACATCGAATTTGTCGAGTTCATAGTCAGCACTTGGTGCTGTTAATGAAAAGGTAGTTCTTTTCACGTATACGTAAACTTTGTTATAGGCTTAAAACAAATAGAGTATACTATACTTGTAAAATTGTACAAAAACATGCGAAACTCAACATTTGATTTAGTAGCATTTTAGCATGCACTGGCTTTCTTACCGATCCATGGAGTCCCTCAGAAACCACGTAATTGGCAGCCAAGAGACCAGCGGCTCCAACGGTCTGGCATAACCCAAAGACGGTACCTTAATGTAGGAGGAAATAAAAATAACAAATGTTTAAACTGATCTAATAATAACAGTTTGGCTATATATATATATATATATATATATATATATATATATATATATATATATATATATATATATATATATATATATATATATATATATATATAACAAGTTTATTCATCCAAAATTCTACATACTTAATTCTACTCACAAATGGCAAATTACTCCAATGAGCACATGATTTTAGTTAACGACGAATAAACTACAAGTTTAAGACAGAAGCTTTCAGCTTATACGCATATAATATACGTCAATTTATTCTACATCTTTACCTTTTTTATGAGTGGTATACATTCCTCATTCAACTAGTAATAGTTTTATCAATTTTATCCCGGGGAGTATTTATAAGCCATTTACTTATAGCCCTCTTGAAAGGTCCCACACCACCAATACTTTTGACCGAGTCAGGTCACAGGTTATATAGCTTTGGTCCATAGTATCTATAATATTTTTTGCCTATGGTTTTATGGATTCTGTCAACCTCACACCTTTGCACTCTCATGTTATATCCATGTTCAACCCTCAGATAAGTATGTTTGTTACCAAAAAAACCACAACAACACAGGCCTATCATACAGTTGCCGCAAATCCAGAATCCCAAACTCATCAAAAAGTTGATCACTGGGATACAATCTATCTTTACCGTACAAAACCTTGAGAATTCATTTCTGAATAACACTCAGCCTCCCTAAATACACAGCATAGACTCCGCCCCAGCTTAATATTTCATACATAAGTTGACTTTGGATCAATGAAAAATACAATGTTCGCAAACAGCTCAGATTAAGAATTCCACTTAAGTTTTTGAATTTAGTAATTAATGAGCGCAACCGTTTAGCGAGATGCTCCATGTGGTGGTTCCACCTAAGATGACTGTCGAGAATAATACCAAGGTATGTAACACGATTTTTCGATTGTATCTCTAATTCTCCTACTGCAAGAGACTTGAAAGTGGGTGTATATTTTTGGTAAGATGTGAAGGGAAGGTATACCGTCTTGTCAGGATTTAAGGTAAGTAGGTTGTCAGTGAACCAATTTTTTATCGTCTTAAAATCTGTTTCTGCTTTATGTTTCAGTATATCCCAGCTTTCTGCGCTATAAAATATTGCTGTGTCGTCAGCATAACTAACTAGTTTACCCTGTGACTGTTGCGGTAATAAATCGTTAATATAGATGGTGAATAATATCGGCCCCAAAACTGATCCTTGTGGAACCCCAGAGTTTATCATTCTATCTTCACTGATCTCATCATCCACCCTAACACACTGTCGTCTGTTAGTCAAATATGACTGGATTAAGGCCCCTGCATGCCCTCTTATCCCATATGCTTCTAACTTTTGAATAAGTTCTGTATGATCTACAGTATGAAAGGGTTTAGATAGATCGACAAAAATACATAGCCACTCTTTTTTTCATCTAATGCCTTGTATATGTTACAAACCAAGCTGGCCGTCGCATCCTGTGCCGATCTACCTTTTCGAAAGCCAAATTGAAAGTCAGATAGCACACTTTGCATCTTAAAAAATTTGACTAATCTCTTTTTTATCATCTTCTCAAAAATTTTTGACAGACTAAGAAAGCAATGTTATTGGCCTGTAATTAACCACATTTGTGGTATCACCTTTCTTATATAAAGGAATAATTATTCTTTTCTTAAGTACCGTAGGAAACACCTCGTGTACAAGCGTAGCATTGAACAGTTCCGCAAGTATCCGCAAGAAATCATCACCAGGCATTTTACCATCCTTCACAGACCTTATTTCGTTCTCCACTTCCTGCTGAGTAGACGGTTCCAGAAAATTTGTAGAATTAATTAATTCTTTATTTCATTTTTAAGCAGTGATTTTCTTTTGGTTGGATCTTTTTTTATGCTTTTCGCCAGATTTTTCCTACATTTACATAGTATTCATTAAAGTGGTCTGCTATATCTGCTTTATTTACAAGTGTTTGACCTTCAGTTGTCTTTATTTCGCTTATACTCTTTTCTTTCTTATTTTCTTTATTACAAATTTGGTTTACAGCGTTATATAATTCTTTTGCTGAAATATTCTTACGCAGAAGGTTTTTAAAATAATTTGCTTTAGTAGCTTTTATCAGTCTGGTTAACATGTTTCGATATGTTTTATATTCATTTTTCTTTACAGTATTGGTAAAATTGTTTTTTTTTAATAGCATTATATAAATTTTTTTTAACAATTGATTTTAGTAAGGCTAGAGTTAGCCAATCCTTTCTTGTATCACGCTGAGTTCTGGCATAACTATTTTTTGTATTAATACTTATATGCATTTTTGATATTTTTAAAAAGGAATCAGCTGCCTTGTTTACATCATCTATATCCCTATACACACTTTCCCATTTTCATCCCTTAAGTCATTCTTGAGTTTAGGATAACAAATGTATCTTTTGCACGTTTTTTTAGTCTCCTAACGGACTAAGTTAACGTGGCTGGAAGGTTTACCCTCTATATGCAAAATAATTGGGAAATGGTCAGTTATGTTAAGGTGTAAAATTATAGGGTCAAATAATAAATTATCTGTTATTCTTCTGTGCTTAATAAATATGTGATCCAGACACGATTTTGATTCCTTTTCTATTCGTGTATATCCATATATATATATATATATATATATATATATATATATATATATATATATATATATATATATATATATATATATATATATATATATATATATATATATATATATATATATATATATATGATTGGTTCAGCTGTGAACTATTTAAAAGACTGAGGTTGGACACTGTGGTTGAAAACTGGTATTTTGTGTGTTTATGTGTGTTATTATTATCATTATTTCGTGTAATAGTAGGTTAAAAGAGACATAGTTTTAGGTGGGTAAAACCAGCAGGGATACATCCGTAACACTAAAATGAACATATAAAATGTATGAGGGGTATGCGAGAGGGAAAAGTAAGTTTTTTTGCTATTGTAGGTTCCATAAGCATATTTCAAAATGCTGATGAGACTGTACGGAGTGTAAACTGAATGATGCATCTCAAGCTGCCAGGCTTCCCTCAAGTGATCAGTGCAGATTCGACATTACAACGTCCGAGACGAAACGAACCGGGGTGACATTGTCTGCTCATATGGCATTGACAGTGCCGTTAACACCACTGTGTGCTTAGGCTTGGTGCTCAAAGTTAAGTTTCGCCCATTGGTATAGCAAGTCGACCCGATTACAAGTACACTTTACCAGAACAGTTTATCAAAACATATAATGGTGTGTCTTGTGGTTTGGATGCTGATAGACATTAGTAGCAGGCTTGGCTCTGGAGGAGTAACAAAAGGCGCAACCCAGCTATTACCTCGTTAGAAATATTGTTTGTCCATAATCAGGCGGGGATCGTGGGACCGGGCCAGGTGTTTATTCGGAAGGACCGAGGTTAAGTCATAGTATTTTCCTCGGAGCCCATGCAACGGTCTTTCAGGCCAAAATGTGCGCCATCCTGCACTGTGTGCAGGAGAACAAGAGGAGGGGCTACACCAACAAGCGGATCCTCAAGCAGCTACGCAGCCCTTAAGGTCCTAAGTACCCCACGGGTAAACTCCTGGCTGGTAAGTGAGTGCCGAAACAAGACGAGCGACCTGACTGGGCAGAATGGGGTCACCCTCATCTGGGTGCCGGGTCACTCGGAGGTCAAAGGCAATGAAGAAGCTGACAGTCTCTCGAAAAGACGGTCAGCAGAACCATTTATGGGGCCAGAACCGGCTCTGGGCGTGACAAAGAGCACTGCCAGGGGAGCCATTAAGTCCTGAGTCAGAAACCAACACAATGTGTACTTGGCAGACTGTCCAGGGCTCAGACATGCGAAGTCAATAATTGACCAACCCAGTTCAAAGAGAGCTGTGGAGCTGCTAAATCTTAGCAGAGGACAGCTCAGAAATATAACAGGTCTCTTGACGGGACACATGGCCGTCAAGAAACACCTGCATAAAATGGGGCGGTTCGAGGGGGTCCTCGCATGCAGACTCTGCGGCGAGGGGGAGGAATCAGCCCAGCACATCTTGTGCGAATGTAAAGCTCTGGACTGCAGAAGACAACTGATCTACGGTCAGTCTAGACCGGAGACAGAGCATTATAAAACTTCACTCTACCAATCGCTCTGCAGACTAGTTCAAGGCACAGTGATTTTGGAGTAGGTGGAGTAAAAAGACTAAGGGCATGCACAATAAACCAAAGGTTGCAGTGCTATCGGGGCGGCGAAGCCGCGGACGAGCCCTGAGGGAGAAAAAAATTGCAATGAATTGTGTTTCTTTATATGTGTAATTAGATTAACCTAAAAAAAATGTATTCCATTGTTGCTAAGTTTACAGGGTTATTTTCATTAAAGTGAGTTTTTTAGTAACATGTCGTCCAGCCACTAATATACAGTATGTTACAATATTCCCCAGCTTTACCCACATTTCTCCTACTTTTTTAAACGTATATGTTTCATGTAATGTATAGCAATATTTTGTTTGAAATATTATATAATATAAATAGTTTTATTGTTATATTTTAATAATTAGTCTGATAATATATTGAAAATAATTTCGTTACCATCTAAACCAAATAATTTTAAAAATACCTGCAAAGTTTGGGGCTATATCTGCAGCACTGGCGTATACTCCAGCAGGAGTCGCTCCTGTCATTGCTAGTGCTGCCGTGTAGAGAGCAGCAGGTGCTGCCGGGTCACAGCCTGTATAACCTAATACAAACATCAAAGCTGCTGGAGGAAAGTGAGCTGTAATAAAAAAACATAATTTAATATTTATCATTATTACTATCTAAAGACGATGACCATGACCCCCTGTGGGCAGCAGCTCTTTTCATTTAATCGTATCTTCCGCACTCTACTGATATAGGTTTCCAGAAGTTCTTTGAAATAGTGTTCTCAAATAGCAAACGTCTGTGGTTGGTGGAATTACTGTTCCAGTGTCATAAATACCTCCACCACCACCACCACCACCAAATAGTGGTATCAACAAGCTTTGTCTTTCATCTCTTAACTTTCAGCGAGCATCTTTCTTCTCTCGCCTCTTCTAGCGCCCTTTTATTCGTCTTTTCATCGATGCACTTTATGTTTGAAATTTTTCTTTATGTGTAACGCTCGCAAAACTTACGTCCTAAATCGTTTAAGAATGGTTAATATTTTTAAAGAAAAATTCGCTATCATAAGAGTTGTAGGTGAGAGGGGCAGATATATGCATTAAAATTTAACGAGTAATGCGAAATAAGAACCCGGAGATATAATGCAGTATTCTCAGAATCTACATAATAAATTGTAGACGACAGACGCCGCATAAATAAGCATACATAAATAAAAACTCCTTTTTTGGAGTCGGTTAAAAACAGCTCGCGATGATGTCAGGTCCTATGGTTGTAAATAACGACATATCCATTCTACGCGCCAAATAGGCTAAGATCGTTCCAGAGCGTGACGGCAGGGTAAGGGGAGTGGAATAGGGAACCAAGTCGAGAGTGTCGCGGCATCTCATTCACCTACCTAACACCATTGAAGTGAGCCGCAGAAGATGGCAAGAGCATTTACACCACAAGGCTCTATAGTGGTGTTAGTAGTACCTGGCTAGAGTAATCTACCTGAAAACAACTCTATAGAAGATAATTCGTAGTAATCTAAATTTGTATATCGCACTCATATTAATTTAATTAATTCTTTTTTTTTTATGTCAACAACACACCACGAGGGCTTACAGCCTAAATACTATCGTACCGTGGGTGTTGACAAGGAGGAAAGAGGCAGCTTGTTAATTCTGGACTTGAAGGTTTGGAGGTTCGGAGGAGAAGGAAAAACATGTGCCGGCAAGGAATTCCACAACTTGGAAGTCCTCGGGACAAAAGAGCGGGCATAACAAGATGTTCTATGTCTGGTGACCTGGACGTTAAAAGGGTGCATTCGCTCTGTTCCCCTGGTAGATCTGCTGGGGGCAGCAGGTGGGGGAATTATGGAGGAAAGCTCCTCTGAGCAGTGCCCGTGCAGATATCTATAAAAGAGAGAGAGGTCACCAACGGCACGTCGGTGGGCAAGGGATGGAAGCCTTTGGGTGAGGGTAGGGTCACCGATGAGACGTATAGCTCTCTTTTGAATGGAGTCCAGGATAGCGAGTGTAGAAGCAGCAGCTGCACCCCAGATGTGGGAGCAGTATTCGAGGTTTGGCCTTATTTGTGAAGTGTATAAGGTATAGAGATTAGTTGGTGAAAAGAATTTGCGAGCCCGGAAAAGGAAACCCAATTTCTTAGCAGCCGCTTCTGCAATTGATGTAACATGTTGGTGCCAATTAAGATTTCGATCCACAGTAATGCCAACAAGAGAAAAGGACTCATTACTTTGAATAACTTGGTTGTTCATTGTGATGGGTCTAGGGCTGCTGTATCTCTTGTGAGAAAGAAAGCAAGACTTAGTTTTGGTGGGGTTGAATTGTACAAGATTTCTACTTCCCCAGTCTAATATTTTTTGGAGGTCTACGGAGACAGAACCCTCCATGAGTCTGCGATCCTCATCTAATTGGGCTAAAGAGACAGGCTTAGAATATTGTATGTTTGAGTGGAGGGTGCTGTCGTCCGCGTAACTGTGAACTGGGTTGGATGTGCTAGAGAGGAGGTCATTGATGTGGAGAAGAAACAAAGTAGGGGCTAAAGCTGAACCTTGAGGAACTCCTGCATTAATTGGATACAGTTTAGAGGAATGGCCATCTACAACAACAGATATGCTCCTGTTGGAGAGGAAATTTGCTGTCCAGGTACAAAGTTTTGGTGGTAGGCCATAGGCCGGAAGTTTATTAAGCAGCGCTGCGTGCCAGACCTGGTCGAATGCTTTGGATATGTCTAGAGCAACAATCTGGGATTCACCGTGTTGTTCCATAGACTTGTTCCAAGAATGGGTGACAAAGGAAAGGAGGTCGGCAGTCGATCTGCGCTGACGGAATCCATACTGCCTGTCGTGGATTAGACTGTGTTTTTCAAGGAATTTTAGTAGTTCGGTGTTTATATACTTTTCCATCACTTTAGAGATGACTGAAAGGAGAGAAATAGGCCTGTAGTTGCTAGGAAGCGCTTTGGATCCTTTCTTGGGGATGGGTTGTACTCGAGCAGTTTTCCAGTTACTAGGGAATATGCCTTTATTGTAAGATATCTGAAACAGACGAGTCAGGACAGGAGCAAGTTCTGGTGCGCATTTTTTGAGAACGATTGCTGGGATCTCGTCAAGGCCAGAGGCTTTCCTGGTATTAAGAGAAGAGAGCATCTTTCGTACCTTTTTAGTTTGGAAAATGATATCAGTCATTTTATGCGCGACGTTGGGGACTGTTGGTGGTTGAACATTTGGAGGTGGGTTGAGAGTAGAATTTCCGGCGAACAACGAAGCAAAAAGCTCTGCCTTGCCCAGGGCGGTAGAAACAATTTTATCATCTGAGACAAGAGGTGGGAACGTGCTCTTGCAGAAATTATTCCTAATAGACTTAGCAAGAGTCCAGAAGGGTTTGCCGCCGTTGGAGCTTGAGAGGACTTTGTTTTTGATGTGGTTATTAAACGAGTTTTTTGCCTCAGAAAGAATGCGGACATAGCGGTTTCTTGCGTCGTTGAATGCTTGACGATTTTCTTGACTGGGATTGTGTAGAAGCGTTTTGTGAGCTTTGACCTTTTCAAGTCTGGCCTTGTCACAGGATTTAGAGAACCAGGGCTTTTGAGTGGCTAAAGAGGTTTTCTGTGTACGTGGAATAAATAATTCCATGCCAGCTTGGATAATTTCGGTGACGTTTTGTGAGATATCAGAGGGGTCAGGATGAGAGAAGCAGACAGACGCCCATGGAAATGAGGAAAAGTAATCCCGCATTTCGTCCCAGTTTGCAGAGTTGTAGTGCCAAATGATACGTGGGTGTGATGACTGTGTGACCTCGGGTTGCATTGCACAGGAAGCAGTGACCATGCCGTGGTCTGAGCGACCAAGGGGGGGCGGTGACTGATATCTTATAGCATTCAGGATTTGTAGTAAGAAGGAGATCCAAGGGATTTGAGCTGTGTGTTGGGATACGAGGAAAGTAAGTAGGTTGCTGTACCATATTGGCCAAAGAATTGCTGACTGCAAAGGCCTCCGCAGCTCTCCCTTGTGGATCGGTTTTTGAAGATCCTAGCCATTCCTTATTATGGACATTGAAGTCGCCAAGAATAGTGACCTCGGAGGAAGGATATTCAGAAATCAGATAGTCGGTTTTTTCAGAAAGGTAGTCAAAGAGCTGGACAAAGTTGTTGTCAGAAGGTGACCGGTAAATGCAACAGATGAATTTAGTTGCAGCCCTGAGAGAGAGTTTTATCCATAGTATGTCTTTTCTTCCAGCTTCTAAATTGGGAAGTCTGGTGCAGGGTAGATTGCTACGGACGTATGCGCACACGCCTCCATGCAATCTAAAGGCAGTAAGGAGCTCATATCCCGGGAAATTAAGGTGATTAGTGGCTGTTTTGGCACTGATTTGGGTTTCGGTGAGGAAGAGGAGTTGGGGCCTGTTAGCCTGGAGGAAATGGTGGACGGAGTTCAGGTTAGAATTTAGGCCACATATATTCGAAAAGGATATGTTAAATCTTGATGTTGGCGCCCCCTGTACACCCCTCTCCCGGAGATCCGAATGGAGGGGTATTTTGCCTCCGGAATATTTTATACAAGGAGGAGCCATCATCATTTTTGCTTATAAGGGAAACCGACTCATACACCAGAACCGGAAACGTCCGTTGGGACTTCACCGGCCCCTTGATGTATGGGGTGGTACCTCCTCGGGCGTGAAAAAATCCTTTACTATTACATAAAGGAAAATTCCACTACCACCTGCTATGGATTGGATTGGATCAATGTCTACCCCTTTAAAAATGAGATTAATAAAGGGACTATCAATTGTCCAGTAGTTATGATTTTCGACATAGTAGGAGGCTACAAAACATTTGCATCATTTTAATTACGCCATAAGTTGTTAGGGCAGTCATGACCTGACCTTATCGTGTTGCAATTTTGGGCGACAGTCAGAAACCGGTCTTCTTTATCGTCTCTATCTGAACGTTGGGTCCTAAGCCTGTGATGTTAACGCTACTCAAGTGGATCATCGCTTCCAATGTAGCGAGATAACTTTGACGTTGGTTCCTTCCTTGTCAATGTTAAAGCTTCTATTCGAGTTTCTGTAGGTCAGACTGAATAAATTGTTTTGATGTGCTGTTAAATTTCTGTGTAGTATGATAGCCTATAAACTTTAATTGGAACAATTTCAGATACGATTCAGTTTTAAATTTTGTTGTATAAATAAAATCGATAAATGAAAAAAATGTGGACACATATATTTTTAATAATGCAATTTCTATCTAACTTCAAATAATTTTACCTGATACCGACTTGTAGTAGACCTTTTTTCTAGATTTAAAACTTTCCATTAGCATTAGCAAATGATGATGGTAGTTTAGCTGTTCTTTTTTCAATTTAATCGATGTTACCAAATGTTAAAGTTAATTAATTTCAACTTATTCTGAAATCTTTGATCTTGTGCGACGGCCACTTTGGGTGGCCGGGGGTTAATACTCGTTTTCCCTAATATGGGGGATTTTCGGGCTGACTCCCGGGACAAGACTTAACAACAGGATCCTGTTCGAGCGCCAACGCCTATAGAGTTTCTTTCAGGGAGTAGGCGTGCTCCCTAGGGATGTTCACCCCTATCCCAAGTCACTGTCGACGGACACTCAAGCCCAGGGTAGATTCTAGTGAAGACAGGGTCTTCCTAAGTTAAGACGAAGTCCCCCGGAACTTCTGGTTATGGTCTTTATTAGAGATCTATTGTTAAAGGTTACTTGGGCGGATATTCTGAAGAGAATAAATGAAATATCGAGTAAATTAAAATAAAATTCTATTCACTAATTATATACACAAGAAAATAACGGAGTCCTGCTACAAGGAAGCCTAGCAGTTATGGGAGGCCAGAGGCAGAGGTGGTTATTTGGCTTTATAATTAAGGCTACGCGCGGGTTGCACAGGGAAGCTAAAGCGGCGATGTTTAAACGGTGCAGGGTGGTGGCAAGATAGTGAATACCAGCGGGCGTTCCCAAGCGGGCATGCAACTTACAGGGTGCATTGGACACTACATCAAGCTAAACTAGCTGCGTTCTAATATGTATGGCACCAACAGGTATTATCTACGGCCCACCATCCATACGCTGTCACTCACGCGCTCGGGGAACCTTGCTTCACGCGGAATGGGCCCACCCCTGTTCCCGGATTTACACCCCCCTCTGAACGGGGCCGCGGACGGCTCGGAACGCCGGGCGCCGCCTGGCTGTTGCGATCCGGACCAGCGCAGTCGCTGCAATACGAATCTACCGCAGCCTAGGAATATCCTGGTTGCGATCCTCCCAAAGGAACACAGGGGCGACCGCCCGGAGGGCTGTTTTTGACTATCCCGGATAATGCAATCACGACAGGGACGACTCTAGCGCCTTCGTGCGGCCGAATACCTCCGCGATCCCGGGGGATCCGCAACTTCGAAATGCAGCCCCTAACTCCCAGAGCAGCCCGCCAACGGAGACAGGGAAGAAACGGTCCCCTCTAAGGATCCCAGTGTCATTGCGGAGCGTTCAACATTTCCACCACGGGCTCGCTAAATAGTATTAAGCTTTCACCCACCTGGGGCACTCTCCGATGACGATGCTCGCTAAACAAAACGCTACGGCGGTGGCCTCGTGAATCGGCGGCCTGGCTAATGTTTCTGCTTACCGGTATACTGTTCTCTCCCTGCTGTGGACTTCTTCTCTCACATCTCACCTACTTCACAACTTCACTGCTTTGCGACGGACGTACTAGCTTTCTCGCGCTGACTGTAGAACTGACAACTCTCCGTCGGCGTTCCGTCCGGCCACAATTCTTTTCCAAAATCGCGGCCGCCTGATTGCCCCCCCCCTACTAATTATTCTGTTCGACGTGCCGGATTTCGTATATTACTCCACGGAAAATGTTGGAAAATATTCCAACCTTCGCAAATGATAATTGCAGTTTATGGTGTAAAATAATGCAGTGGCTATGACGGTAAATTGAGCCGAGTAATCTCTCCAGGATTAGTCACTTCGTGACACTTGTTATAAGATCAAAAAGACATAACTTTAAAAAGGCGAACATAAAAATGCCGGCTGATTTCAATGTTCAATGCACTATTATTCCACTAGATTTAAACTGAGCATACAGGCGGCGTATTCACGCACCACTCTCTGATTGGTCGAGAGTTACCATGCGAGCTCTTTAATGTATAAAGCTTGACCAAGACAAATGTACTGCTTTGAGTTCGTTAATGAAGAATATCGAGACGAAAAAATACTTACACAAATAAACAAATAACTTCCTTGCTGTTGTGGTTGACACGATATTGGACTCACGAACATGATCGACTACAATACCAAATGTAATTGCTGCTATAAAGTGACCCATGTGGGGTAGCGATTGAAGAATATCTTCCTGAAAACACAAAGTGGATTATTGTATGCTACTACTTTTATTTTACTGTGTGTAAGAGAGTGGTAGCTTGAAAAAATGTAGCAAACAACATTACGTATTCTATCGAAAATCCATACACTAATTTTAGGTACTTCGTGACTCCCAACATCAATGTCGCATCTGCCCATTGACTGCCGATAACTGCGATTCCACATGCCCAAGCTGGTTTGGACATTATCAGCTTCCTCCAAGGCAAATGACGGAACTCCTAAAATAATACGCATCCTTTTTAAGAAGTTGTACATCTCATCTTAGTGTAGTTTTATTAATTCGATGAAAATTTGACAAACTGATTTAATTCATCTTATGATAAACCTAACGTTTTTAATTTTGCAAATTCATTTGAGTTGTTGCTGCACGACAGTATTTACACTCAAGTGAAGAAATTTCATCACACTTTATCAGCGTGGTTTCATGATGATTCGGTTAACTGCAAGTAATTTTCTTTATGCGACTCAGCTGGTTGTCAACAGTTTAGACCAAGATAAACAAATAGATTGATATAAATAAATAAATAAATAAATAATATTTGTTAGCTCATAAAATAATACAATGCCCTTTAGGGCGTAGAGCAAATCAAACTGAGTAAACTACAATATACCAGAGCCAAATGGGCAACATTTTCACGCCAGTCTAGATAAAAAGACAACACACACACATGCATTAGAAACCCTCTACAAATAAAAAATATATGAAAAAACCTCTGTTATATAAATAAAATCATTGTAAGTATACACACATATCCATAGACACATGCAGAATTTATAAAATATTTATAGAGATAAAAACGAATAAAATAAAAGATTGTATAAAGAAGATACTTGTCAAAATAAAGAACAAGCGCAATACAAAAATTCCGATAATGGCGTCATGGGTACTGACTTCAAGTCAACACCAACTAAATTATACCGGAAACATCGTCTAACAGATATTCCTTCAATTCATAGAATGAAGGCACTTCTAGATATTTTTGAGTGTACTCTTCACATGTTGCCGAGGAAGTTAGCGAATTTCTACCGGTATCTTGTTGTAAATCTTGATACGAGGGCGGGTCAAAAAGTCCGTGTCTTTTTTAATTTCCCGCCTCTTCACAGGAAGATTAACACTGCTCCTGTCAACAAGCATCTGCCAGTTGACTTCTGTCAAATTTTGAACAAGCTGCGTCATTTAGTTTGTGTTAGATAGCCATTAAAAGCAGACAACCTCTTGAGTTATAACGAAAATGGAAAAAAGTTAATTTCGTGTGCCCATCAAACATTTTTTTGCGAAAAAAACCATCACTCAAACCAAGGCTAAGCTTGATAAATACTATGGGAACTCTGCACCATCAATTCCATGGTAAAAATTGGTTTAGTGAATATCGTTGCTGCCGTACAAACACAAATGACGCCGAACGTTCTGGGGGCCCAGTTAACGTCGCTACACTCGAAACAATTGAAAAAATTCACGATATGGTGTTGGCCAATCGGAGATTGAAAGTGCGGAAGATTGTGGAAGTCATAGGCATATCACATGGCTAAATGGTTTGGATTTTGCATGATCACTAGGGTATGAGAAAGTTATCCGCAAGATGGGTGCCGCGTTTTCTCACAATCGACCACAAACGAAATCGTGTGACAACTTCGAAGGAGTGTTTGACGTTGTTCAACCGCATTAGGAACGAGTTTTTGCCCCGTTTCGCAGTCGTGGACAAAACATGGATTCACCACAACACACCAGAGACAAAGCAGCAGTCAAAACAGTGGGTTTCTCCGTGCGAATCGGCGCCGAAGAAGGCCAAGGTGGGTTTGACTTTATTGGTTTGTTAACCAATAAAGTCATGGCGTGCGTTTTTTTGGGATGCACGTGGTATAATCCACATTGATTACCTTTGAAAGGGAAGAACAATCAATGGAGAATATTATACCAAATTATTGGACCGATTCAATGACGATTTGAAGGGAAAACGACTACATTTGTCCAAGAAAAAAGTTATTTTCCACCAAGACAATGCAAGGGTGCATACATGTATAGTCTCCATGGCGAAATTGCATAAATTAGGCTACGAATTGCTCCCTCGTCCACCCTATTCTCCGGATTTAGCCCCGAGTGACTATTTCTTTTTTGCTAACTTGAAGGAATGGCTCGGCGAAAAGAGATTTGACGCCAATGATAAAATCATCTCACAAACAAATACCTATTTTGAGGACCTCGACAAATCTTATTTTTTGGATGGGATAAAAAAAATTGAAGAAACGTTGGACGAAGTGTGTAGAGCTCAAAAACTATGTTGAGAAATAAAATGACAGGATTTAGAGAACCAGAGCTTTTGAGTGGCTGAAGAGGTTTTCTGTGTACGTGGGATAAATAATTCCATGCCAGCTTGGATAATTTCGGTGATGTTTTGTGAGATATCAGAGGTGTCAGGATGAGAGAAGCAGACAGTTTCAGTGCCAAACGATACGTGGGTGTGGTGACTGTGTGACCTCGGGTTGCATTGCGCAGTGACCATGCCGTGGTCTGAGTGACCAAGGGGAGGAGCGGTGACTGATATCTTATAGCAGTCAGGTTTTGTAGTGAGAAGGAGATCCAAGGAATTTCAGCTGTGTGTTGAGATGCGAGGAAAGTAAGGATATGTTAAATCTTGATGCCGGAGATCCGAATGGAGAGTATTTTATCTCCGGAAAAAACAAGGTGGAGCCATCATCATTTTTGTTTATAAGGGAAACCGACTCATACACCAGAACCGGAAACGTCCGTTGGGACTTCACCGGCCCCATGAAGTAAGGGGTGGTACCTCCTCGGGCGTGAAAAAATCCTTTACTATCGCCAAAAAAAAATGTTTGATGTGGGTTTAATTTTATGGTGCATTTTATTACGGTATGGCTTTCAGATGTAGAAGGCGTCGAACCATCTTGTAAATTACTTATATCTGAAAGAAATGCCCTTTGATTAAAATAATAATGCATCCTGGTCCATCTGTTGTTACATGATTTTCCCTCAAATGTGTTCATTTTGTGTTCTACTTATTTCCCAAAAATATGACCGCAAAGCAATAACTTTGATGTGTGTAAGCCAAGATTACATGACTCTAATGTCGTGGTATGTAAGTTTGAGCAGGAGGTTTACTTTTGGTTGTTTATTGTTTCGGCGGTATTCATTAGTTTGAATAGAAATTGGGGTCGCTCGACGGCAACGTACAATATGCGAAAGGAAAACTGCAGAAAATAGTCAAATAATGCATGTTTTCGGCGACTTTTTAAATCGGGAAGGTATAAAGCCGTCGAGAGACGGTTTTACTTAGCATTAATGAACAATACCGCCGGCTGCTGTTCAGACAGTGCGTTAAATAAATAACCACGTAGCCAGCAATGTATCCTACATTGATTAAAACCCCTGGATTCGTATAATACAGGGTAAGCTTGTTTCGGTAATAGTTCCCCAAATACTTTGAATTTATTCGTACAATTGCCAATGGTAATTTTTAATTGTTGTTGCAGGGTTTTCATTTCTGGCTTTTTCATTCTAATTAGTCCATTTAATTATATGTGTGTTTTTCCATTCACTGAATACATTAGAAACATGGTTCACAAATATTTAGCTCATTCATATTACAACTAAAAAGCAGGTTTGTTTAGCATCGCATGGTTAATGAACTGACGTCACCGCTTACACTTACGATGAAGCATGAAAGCGTTTAACTAATACCGAAAATGTCAGAACCTCTGTAGATTTTATATTATATTATATATTTTATTTATCTTATACCATCAATTGAATGTTTTTAATAATTGGTTCAAGTGAGAACCGTAACGATATCTTCATCGAATAAATTAACATGTACTGTTCTGATATAACTGAAAAATTAGGGGTCTGATTACAAAACCAAATAAACAACTCAATTTTACTTACATCTCTTTTGGGTCTGTTGGGATGCAAAGACTCTTCGACAAACCTCCACCACAAAAAATACCATAAGGATGCCAGGATAGCAATCACATAGCTAAGCAAATCTCTTCCCAATTTACGAACCAGTAGTGTTCCAAGTATCCCGACAATCGCATATCCCAAATTGACAGCTGCAAAAAGACAAGTTAAATATTAAAAATTTAACCAATAAAAGCATTTACAATATTGTGTAAACATGTATCCGACTGAATGTAAATTTTTTATGAGGTCCACAAATTTTATTTGTTTTTAGAGAATTGTGCGGCAATTTAAAATGTTGATGTTCAAGAAAAGAACGAGGATTCCTAGCGAACTAGGATGTTGTCTGATAGGCAATATGGTTTTTGTGAAAAAAATCAACTCGGAGGTTAGAACGAAACGTGAAATGTACAAGCTACTCACAAAGTTCCTTGTTTCGTCCCAGCTGTCAATAGCTTGTATACCTCACGTTTCGTTCAGATTTTCGGTACGTCAAGCCAATTAATTTAGATATGTTTTGATTATTGCTGGTATAACACACTGATGAGCTCAAATAAGAGCGAAACTAGTAGGTGTTTCCAGTAATAATCTTGATATATCTATTTTTATATTATTCGTATATTTCCTTATAGGAATATAGTGGCAGGGCTGACGATTTTAAAAGATCGTTTGTGGTTGTACGGCGGCACCTGACGTACAGAATTTGTACGGGAGTCGTCTTACAAAGTTCCTTGTTTCGTCCTAGATGTCAGTAGCTTGTACGTCTCACGTTTCGTTCAGAATTTGGCTACGTTAAGCCAATTAATTTAGATATGTTTTGATTATTGCTGGTATAGCACACTGATGAGCTCAAATAAGAGCGCAACTAGTATGTGTTTCCAGTAATCTTGATATATCTATTTTTATATTATATTATATATATATATATATATATATATATATATATATATATATATATATATATATATATATATATATATATATATATTGCTATGGTCTGGCTTTTTAATTAATGATTTGTTAATTACTAATTAGATGCTGATATTACATTAATTACTTCTAATCATAAATCTAATTTCTTTTACTTTTACTAAATACTTTTAATAAGCCAAAACCTGCAAATATTACCCCGTCAATTAGAAGATAATTTATTTTACTCACTTACCGTCTTAATTACTTCTAATTTCCATTTGCTCAGCCCTCTCAGGATTTTAAGGATTCAACTTGTTTTTTATTTTTTTATTTTTGGTAATTCTTTTGTATAATTGGTATTTGCTAATTACTTGGTCTTTTTCTATTTTAATTATGCATTACCACTTCTATTATGAAGGCCAAATAGGAGATTTAAATGAAAATCTAATTATACAAAGTTAGGCATCTTTAATGGTGATTACCCATTGAAATTAAAATTCACAAATAATGAATAACAAATTAAGGGACAAATTAGTTGCATAATATACCATAATAGGTTATTAATAACAGAAACATATTATTCAGTATCAAATCACTTACATTGTTTTATACAAAGTTAGGCATCTCTAATGGTGATTACCCATTGAAATTAAAATTCACAAATATTAAATAACAAATTAAGGGACAAATTAGTTGCATAATATACCATAATAGGTTATTAATAACAGAAACATATTATTCAGTATCAAATCACTTACATTGTTTTATACAAAGTTAGGCATCTTTAATGGTATACATATTATTACCCATTGAAATTAAAATTCACAAATATTAAATAACAAATTAAGGGACAAATTAGTTGCATAATATACCATAATAGGTTATTAATAACAGAAACATATTATTCAGTATCAAATCACTTACATTGTTAGAACCAGAGATTTGGCTTGTTAATTATCGGTCACCTTACACATTCCTGTACACCATGTCCACAAAGATGGTATTTGGATTATTTGATTGCATTGTTAGAACCAGAGATTTGGCTTGTTAATTATCGGTCACCTTACACATTCCTGTACACCATGTCCACAAAGATGGTATTTGGATTTCTTTTATGAAATTCTGTTGTTTTGGTTGATTAGCTTTAACTGTTTTATTTATTTTCAGTCATTATCTTCTTGCTTAACTACCCCTGGCAACTATATTATTACCAGGCACCTCTCCTGTGGACCAGGCACCTTCTACCTGTTCACTTCTCAACGTTCCCCAGCTGACTTCCCTATTGGTAATTTTCGGTACCGACCTCGAGCCACTACATTTACTTGTTTGCTCTACGACGCTCTCCAACTGAATCCCCAATTTTACTGTCTCTCGGCTGTTTTGCCTTCGACCTGCCAACCGGTCCTTCCTCACCATCAATCTCACCACAAGTCTCTTATCACTAGATAGCAAACCATACAAAAATTGTTTGTTTCACTTTATCTTGCTTTTTATTTCACGATATCTACTGCATTATCAATATATTTTACTTTAACTTAATACTAATTCTTATAAAATAACAACATAAAACCTCTTTAGATTTCCATTTAAATTATATTCCTTTAGTTCTATTGCACTACTAAAATACCTTGACCATTATTTCTTAATATTATTATTCTAATTTCTATCCTATGTCTATACATAGCAATATATATATATATATATATATATATATATATATATATATATATATATATATATATATATATATATATATATATATATATATATATATATATATATATATATATATAACATAAATTTTAAACTGACCCTGGATATGGGTTCCATGGGGGCTAGTTCGCGCTCATTTGAAGAAATTTTTTCAAAATTCAAAAGTCGGGACCTTCTCATTAGTGAATTTTTTTTAAGAAAATTCACTAAAACGAGAAGTTGATATTGAGTACGAAAAATAATCATTTCAAATTATTTATAATCGGCAGCAACATTACCTGTATAAAGAGACACAAAGCCACTGACGTGTTTTGGTTTGATCCAAGTAACAGCCAACATATGAGCCGCTGGCCACGTAGCACCCTATAAATAGAAAATAAATATTTACAGCACATCAATATTTATTTTAAAAGGTATAGTATTAATACATCAAAACAAATAATTTTTTATAGATGGGTTACAATCACGAATATACTGTTACAAAGCACTTCAATAGACGTAGGTGCGGTGTTGCCACATCTCCAGAACTTCCCCAACAGCTGGGAATTTTTGCATAATCTGGCAACACCGCCTCCCCACCCTCCTGGGGATGCCTGGGGTGACCCCCCTCAGGCGAAGTCTCAACCTTCTAGGACCAGAAATAACGAAGTTACCAACTTGAACCCCGTCGTAACGGATAACTGAGGTCTGCACATTCCGAACACCCTGTATATACACCCTGTATGCGCAGAGAACCCTTACACCCTGTATACGCAGAGACATCTTATATTACGAGAAACACCTCTTGTGTAACATAGGAGTGATGACCACATTTGGATCACCTGTATATACATCCCCCTGTATACACACGGGACCGATCTGTATTCACAGAACCTTCTAGTAAGAGAAGGTCCTGGAATATTCTGGAATGGAATGCTCCAGAAAAGTGGTGGAAGGTACGGCGAGTATATAAACGCGAAAGCAAGCCAGCCAGTTCAGTTCAGTTAGATAATGTTGAAGTGACTCGAAGAAGCAGTAACTAGTGTGAAGTGTTATAGAGTAGCGACTGTAGTTTCAGTGGATTAGTGACTTTTGTACAAATTAGTGATTGTAAGGCCAGATAAACTAAGTGTTTTGTTAGAGAGATTCTAGAACTTTTATTGTATCCATATTTAGAGAGTAAATAAAGTTGTTTTGTTAAAATTTAAAGTCTCACTTATCCAGAACCCGGAGAAAACGCAACAATACCATATATACCGTATATGTATGCTAACGAGCAATAGCATATGACAAAGAATGTAATCTGCGTACGACAATATTTGTCATTCGAAAGGGCAAAGGTTCGTGAAGCGGAGGCCAGGATCAATTGTGATCTGGCGAACTTGACGCAGTTTTCGAGGAAACATTCTTTGTTTCTGAATCCATCCAAATCTAAAGTGCTACATTTTGGAAATAAATCATCTGTAGCTGAAATAGGTGAGAATTTTGTTGTGGAGATAAATAACGTCGTAATACCCATCGTTGAGAGTACTAGTAATTTGGGAGTTACTTTTGAAAATAACTTTAGGTTTACTAGTCAGATTTCAAAATACTTAAGAAGATCAAATGCTGCCTTAAAACTACTGTATCCCCATAGAAATTATTTATCTGTTGAAACGAAAACGATGCTATGCGGCACGTTGGTCTTGTCGCACTTTTTGTATGCTGCACCACTGTACTATCCCTGTCTTGATGTGGTCACCAAGAACAAAGTACAGAAAATACAAAACTCGTGTCTCAGGTATATTTTTGGATTGCGACGTGGGCAACATATATCGCATAAATTAATAAAATTAAAGTGGCTTATGGGTAACAGACTGAAGTTAAATACGCTGTGCGTCTACCATCAGGTTGTTTTAAATAAAAAACCGGCCTATTTATACAATAAAATCCACTTCAGGGCTGACATTCACAACATAAATATCCGCAACCGCGATTACATAACTCCTCCTCACCATAAAACCTCTCTTTTTGAAAGATCTTATAGTTACAATGTTCCAACGCTCTATAATGCGATACCAAATGAACTTAAGATGCTAAAAATTGAACAGTTTAAGAAGCATTTGTTTGACTACCCGTATAGTACTCAGTAAATGGTACTTGATCATTTTTCTTTTTTGTAATCGGGAATAATTTGGGAGATATGACTTTCCGGTTAAGATATCAGTCTAGTTTAGTGTTTAGGCTAGGTTAAGGAATCGTTAAAACATTAAATGTAAGATACCTAGGTAAGCGAATTAGTCCACGTGGCAGAAGACCATTCTGCTTGCTTGATCGCAACTAGTGATGGGAAAAACAGTTATTTTCTGTTAACAGTTGAAGCCGTTAACGTTATTTAATAATAACCGTTAACACTAACGGCTTCAGTTATTTTAAACTGGATAGGATCGATAGTATCCTACATTCCCAAAGCTGTGAGCGATAGCGAGCACACTAGTATAAATGCATTGTATTTTTACCCCGTTATTTCACGTAGTGTATAAATCTCAAATTTTGTCGATATGAAAAGGAAACAAAGGGTTAAGAAATTATAATAAGCGTGTCGTAAATCTTTTGCCACTCTGAAGTGAAACTTTTAGAAATCAGATAGGAGTCTTATATTAGTATTTACTTAGATGTTTTAGGAATTATAAACTAGTCATTTCTAACAAATTTATTTTATGAGGGGTCTTTACGTAAATGTCAATGCCACAGCAAGAATCAATAAATATCATTATTTATCACGTCTTGGGACGTTAGACGTTAGAACTTTTATTGCTACACAGGGAGTGATTCTAAGAACTCCATAACATAACGCAGCTCAGAAAATTTCGGTAAAGAAATTTGCCTTTATTCTGTACATATGGTTTGTTATTACATTATGCTTTTATTCTTTCTTAGAAAGATCTCTATCTCTAGTTACATGTTCGGTTCACTGGTCATCTTTATCAGTCCACTTTTAAAAACTGTGCAAACAACAGCCAACAGTATAAAAAATTGAGTTTGAGTTTAAAAAAAAATTGGAAGAGATATAGTATTAATTGTTTACTTACTTATTTTAATATTCGTTGTTTTAAAATTAGTTTCAAAAATTTCAAAGGGCTGTAACTTGGAGGAGAAGGGGTTTCAAGAAAAACTTAATAAAAAGACACCCCTTATTTTTCTCCAACCAAAGAATCAACCTGTAAAATTTTTCGCATCAATTTGGAAACACCCTGTATATATATATATATATATATATATATATATATATATATATATATATATATATATATATATATATATATATATATATATATATATATATATATATATATTCATTTAATTTTTTATATTTAAATGTATATAGATATTAAAAAATGTTGTATCATTATATTTTTTTATCAATTTGATAACTATTATCAGACAAACGAAAATAACGTGTTAACTGTTTTCTTAGGTAATGTATATAAATTTAAATAAATAAGTACTTTAATTTCACGTGAAATAACCCTATTTTGCGTTGTCTATAGTGAAAGTAATAACACGTTTTTACAGAAATTCTTCTTTTCACGAAACATTTTTTATTATTAAATATTTGGCTTTACATACTAGTGGGAAACTCAACTGTTTGAAAAATAACAGCTTCTCAGTTTAACAGAATAACTCTGTGTAGTAGTGTCCATATGCCGTACCCCCATCAACAACCGGTTAAAGTTAAAATTAAAATTAAACCGTTTTATTGTACCGAAGATCATACGTCCCTAAAGCTGTGAGCGAGAGCGAGTATTCCCAATCTCAAGGCTATTCATCCCGTTAAATGGTTAAATAACAGTTGCCGATGAAAACCGATGTTTATTCATCGAACCTAGTTGCAGTAGAACTGAAACAGACACGACTCCGAATTCTAGGTTAGTGTAAAAAGCGTTCATTTTAAGCCGTTATTTTTATAAATCCATAACTGGTGGTTACCGTTACGGCTCGGTAACCGTTTAAAAATAGCTGACAGTTAAATAACGACCCATCACTAATCGCAACCTAGTGGTTTTCTTCTGTTTATGTACCTAATTAATTTAAATGAATGAACTGTTTATTTTTTGTAATGAAGGAAAATAAATTTAGATTATTATTATTATTATTATTATTATTATTATTATTATTATTATTATTATTATTATTATTATTATTATTATTATTATTATTATTATTATTATTATTATTATTATTATTATTATTATTATTATTATTATTATTATAAAAAGGGTAGCAACACAATTAAGTTAGTGAGACATAGACTTGGATTTGGCTTTATCCGACTGTCTGGTTGGCACTGGCACTGGCACGTAAGAACCTCACAAATTAAAAAACCTTACGTTGTTTATACATTCAAATTTAAAATTCCGTATCGCATTGTGTGTCCTTGTCTAGTCGAGATGAGACGAACGCATTTTAGGTAGTTGTCGGCTTACCTGTCTAATTGTGTATCGGGGTTACCATATTAGAACCGCATCTAAGTTACACTATTTCTTGAAAATCCACTACATACTGTGTTTCTTTAATAAACAATCATGTTTCTTATCAAATATAGAGAGTTAAGACATTTTTGGAGAGCCCAATTAACCACATAGCATTCTTAAAGACCTGACGATCGTTTTACTAATAGGGTTAGCTTCATCAGAGGATGCATGATCAAAACGTTAACGTTTTACGCATACGTTTTACGTATGCCTAAAAATACAAGTACCAAGACTAGAATGGCGGTATCATGGTGGCCTTGTGTAAAGGTAGAGAAAGCAGGGGTGATACGGTGGTTAAGTGTTATGGGTAACTTATTAAGGAGAGTATTGACAAAACGAGTGAGGCAGCAAACCAAAAGAATAATTTGGGACGTTCAATGAGGATTCATAACAGGAAGAGGTTTTACTGTGCCCTGACCCCCCTTCTAAAGTAGTATCAACTTTAATTACTTAAAGAAAAGCCTGTTAATGATTAAGCTGATAATTTAATGTTGACGTTAAAATTGTATACGAGTTTTAAATAAAGATTTTGTATAGGCTTTTCCTGATGTTTTTTTTGTTTGCTTCTTAATCAGTTTAAACAGTGATGTTGATCAACTGGAAATATTAAATGTTTAATAAAAAAAGAACACTTACTTCCTAAGGGTTGATTTTGACCAAAAGCTTAAATTTATTAGATCTTTAGTACAAAATTCTTACATTTTAGGTAGATAACTGCATTATTTCGATATTCGGTATTCACCATAAGTATTGTTACAAAGCACTTCAATAGATGTAGGTGCAGTGTTGCCACATCTCCAGAACTTCCCCAACATCTGGAAATTTTTGCGCAATCTGGCAACACCGCTTCCCCCTGGGGGTGCCTGTGGTGACCCCCCTCAGGCGAAGTCTCAACCCTCTAGGACCAGAAATAACGAAGTTACCAACTTGTACCCCGTCGGAACGGATAACTGAGGTCTGCACATTCCGAACATCCTGTATATACATCCCCCTGTATACACACGGGACCTATCTGTATTCACAGAACCTTCTAGTAAAAGAAGGTCCTGGAACATTCTGGAATGGAACGCTCCAGAAAGGTGGTGGAAGGTACGGCGAGTATATAAACGCGAAAGCAAGCCAGCCAGTTCAGTTCAGTTAGAGAAGGTTGAAGTGACTCGAAGAAGCAGTAACTAGTGTGAAGTGTTATAGAGTAGCGACTGTAGTTTCAGTGTATTGGTGACTTTTGTCCAAATTAGTGATTGTAAGGCCAGATAAACTAAGTGTTTTGTGAGAGAGACATTCTAGACCTTTATTGTATCCATATTTAGGCAGTAAATTAAGTGTTTTGTGAGAGAGACATTCTAGAGCTTTTATTGTATCCATATTTAGAGAGTAAATAAAGTTGTTTTGTTAAAATTTAAAGTCTCACTTATCCAGAACCCGGCGAAAACGTAACAGTATTTCCAATTTCAATACTGATGAACTTAGCAACACTGGCAAGGAAATTTATTGTAATAGAAGCTAAGAGTACAAGACAACAATAGTTTTTATTAATTGTTTGCAATATAAACAGTGATAAAAATGTCATATCATCAATATTAACAATAAATCTGTTATTACGACTATCAACTGAAAGGTTCTTAAATATATAGATCTATGGCTATGAAATAACGAGACAGCGCGCGCAGAAGGCATCCAAGAGGGGTGGGGTGGGGGGAGTTGGGCGGTGGCATTGGGGGGGGGGGGAATGCAGCGTTGGATAGCTGGCAGTGTCTACTATTTCAGTACGCAAACACGTTTTAATCTCTGTAGTAGTATTGTCTCTATAGAAGTTAGAAACTAATGTGTTTTTTCTCGGGCCGATAACAATGTGTAACGAGTAACACGAGCGATGGATCAATGTGAAATTTCTCGTTGAATAAAAAAACTCCGGGTGCGTGTGCTATAAGTTGTTGAAAGAGGCATATGGTGAGAATTGTCGTGCACGTGCTTTCTAATGGTGTAAACGGTTTTCTGAAGGCCGAGAGAGCACGGAAGATGACCAACCTCAAGGTCGACCTGTCTTTGTTTCAACTACGCAAACAGTGACCAAAACCAATGAAATTGTGCACGGAGATCGTCGTATGAGCATTCGGATGATGGCTGAGACTGCAAACGCCAATAAAGAAACTCTCAGAAAAATTTTACATAAAGAATTGAACATGAAGAAAGTCTGTGCAAAGTTGGTTCCAAAAAATTTGGCACCTGACCAAAAGCTCGTGCGTCCATAGATCTGCTCAGATTTTCTTGAGAGGTTAGATGAAGACCCTGAATTGATGGAAAACATCATCACTTGCGATGAAACCTGGATATCCCAATACGATGTTGAAACTAAGCGGCAATTCATGCACTGGAAAACTCCTGCATCGCCAAGAATGAAAAAAGCAAGGATTTTTCTGGCAAATGGCTACCCCGCTGATGGTTTATTGTGACATATTTTTGTAGCCTGTTCATTTGAAGTTTGACTTGAGGCTTTTGTTTGCAATAGCAGCGTAAGCCTGATATATTTGTCTGACCTTGTCTAACATTATAGACACCCATTTAGAGGTAATTTCAGGTTATATCGTAAATTATTTATTTTTTATTTAGTTATAACTCAAAATTTACTGAACCGATTAAGTTCAAATTTAATTGAGAGGACCACTAATACCATATCTACGTGCCTGTAAAGTTTTATTTCATACTTCTAGTAATTTAAAGGATGTTGCGTTTTAACAGTTTTTCGCATTTTTTCTATAAGTATTGGAGTGTCAAAACTTTTTAACAAACTCATCCAAGCTATTGACAAAATGAAGCGAATTGCCAAATTTGGCTTAGATTGGTGAAGTACCTTTTGAGTAATCGGTTGGATATATACGTATACAGGGTGATTCCCCCAACCCGTTGGTTAGAATTTTGTACTTCTAATCGGAATCTTGATTTAAAAATTTCAGGGTAGGCCTAGTCAAGGCTGATCTTTCGAGCTAAAATATTTCCAAGATGGCAGCACATCTGGTTTTACCGGAACTACTATCACTCGATTTTCTCAAATGGAATATTCTATATATTATTGCATTTTCGGATTCAGCGCTGAATTCTGCGTCAACTTTGTTGAGGTAACGATATCCCAAAATATTTGCTGTTTCAGGGTTATTCGAAAATTTATGATATTTTTTTACCGACATGGGTTGAAAACAATGTATGATGTAAGATTTTCTGGGGGGGGTCATATGAAAAGGTCGCTTCGTCTATTCAAATGAATACTTTACTCAAATTACATACAGGCTGTTCAGAAATTGACCTCAAAGTTGGCGATGCAGAATCTGAAAAAGAAATGAAATTTTCAAATGGGACATCCTGTATTTTATTACGTTGTTAGCGAGAAAAGTTCAATGTCTATGGAAGTTTATTAGGTTTCCCTATACCTATCTATTACGGTTTCCGAATAAACAGATATTTACTGACTTTCAACAAATTTACAAGAAGTTAGCCATGAAAGAAAATTGCAATAAACAGACAACTCATAGTGACACTTTTATTCCAATTTTTAGTTGTCAAGTTAATTAACACTTGTACAAAATGAGTAGTCAGTTGTGTTGTTATACAAATCCTGTTATTTTAGATTTATTTTACATTCACTAGGAATGTAGTACAGTGGTAGGTAGAACTTGCCGTGCTTTTAATGATAAGTATCCTGAATTACTTTATATGAACGATCAGAATTTTAGACGCATTGAGGCCGATTTTTTACATCTGAATCTTAATAGAGTTAAGCAAGTTCCTCATTGTGACAGAAGAGGAAAATAATTAAATCAGCCTCTAGCCCATTTTCAGGCTTACCCACAATCGTCTATACGTGCAGCATGCGTCGATTTGAGAATATGTTAGTAGTAGTAGTAGCGGTGGTGGGGAGACCAACGCCAAGCAAGTAGGCCACAATGGGCCCTTTTTGCTAACCCCAGCAATCCAGCAACCATGCTCTACTCTTTCTCGGTTTCGTCGCCAAACCGCCTCAACCTCGAAATGAAAGCCGTGGCGGTTCTCCTTCAATTGGAAGGTACTTACCTGATTCCTCTGCAGAGTCCTCGATCCGAACAATTCTGCTGGAAGTCTCCCAAAAGCCTCGCATTCACAAAGGTAGTGACAGGACGTTTTCTCGTCCTCGCCGCATTCCTGGCAAATGGGATCCTTCTCTACCCCTATCAATGTGAGGTGTCTTTTGAGGGCACAGTGGCCTGTCAGCACCCCAAGGATGTGGCGAAGCGTAGGTCGACTCCTACCGAGTAGCCAGACAGCTTTATCTCTGTCCGGCCCCTACACGAAATCCCTTGCCTGCCAACAGCCACCAACCCACCCCCAGTGCCTCGCCATTGCTTTCTTTGTCCACTTGTCTAAGGCGACAGAGACCGTCTTCCTACTTACGCTTATCCCAGGCCTCAGGCTACAAAACGGCCGCCGGTAACCAAGCCTAGCGAGATTATTCGCCACATCATTCCCCACTACGCCACAGTGTCCCGGAACCCACACCAGTTGCACCTCCTTTGTCCTGGCTAGTCCTTTGAGGGCGTCAGCGTACTCCTGAACCAGTGTTAACCTGATTTTGGCCGTGCAGACTGCCCGGAGGACCACCTGGCTATCCGAGCAAATGTAGACACATTTCTCGGGGCTCCTCCTTACATCCTGTCTATTGGCCACAGACAGGATAGCGTACACCACTGTTTCGAATGCCGTGGTATATGCGCCAAGAGCATAACTCTTGCGCACCCCCAGGCATTCGATGTATATTCCCGCCCCGGAGGATTATTGATCATCCAGCCGCGATCCGTCGGTGAAACAGACCAGGCTTGCGGGCTGAAATGCAACCCCATTTTCTCTCCACTGATCCCTACTGGGGATCCTGAGGGTATATAGCCTAGTCAACCTAATATCGTCCTCGGCATCCCGTACCTTGATGGCGGAATTTGGAATTTCCTTTTCCACCTCCTTGTCAACTCTTGCATGCTCTATTACTGCTCCCTCTCCCCACCACTTTCCAGAGTCTCGCATTCTCAGATGCGACGCCATAACATCCCTTCTGATACAGATGGGAAGCGGTGGCGGCGTCGGCAAGACCACTAGCGCGGCTGAGGGTGTCGTCCTCATAGCGCCTGTGATACCCAGGATTGCCAGCCTTTGGAGTTTGATCAGCTTCCTGCTGGTAGTTTGGTTCACACCACATCACCAGACAAGCGCCTTATAGAGGATTCTCGGCCTGATGATCGCAGTGTAAATCCAGTGAATGATCCGAGGATTAAGTCCCCAGGTCCTCCCTATCACTCAACGCAACTGCCAGAGGGTCGCTACTCCCTTCCTCACTACTCGTTCTATTTGTGACCCCCATGTTAGTTTGGAGACCAGGATCACCCCCAGATATTTGACCTCCCGCACTAAAGCTAACGGTTTTCCAAACATCACGGACGCCCTGAACCCCCTCTAGATTCCTCTTCTTGGTGAATAGGATCATCTCCGCCTTCGCCGGGTTTACGGAGACTCTTAGCTTACCACACCACCTTTCGATTATGCTACAGACAGCTTGCATGCACTCACAGACGACGCCGAGGAATTTGCCGGTGACTAAGACCAGCCCATCATCAGCGTACGCCTGGGCGTAGAAGCCATCCTCGGAGAGCCGCTCCAAGAGGCCGTCCATGACCAGACACCATAGATGAAGCGAAAGGCAGCTGCCCTTAGGACAGCCGGCCGTCACCCCAACGTCCAGCCCTTGGCCCCTCAAGGTCAGCAAAACTCTCCTGTCCTCTAGCATGCTCGCCACCCAGCTTATTGGGGACGTCGGCGTTCCCCTATCCTGTAGGGCGGCACAGACCGTATTCGTCCTTGCCTTATCAAAGGCCCCCTCCACATCGAAGAACACAGCTAATATGCTCTCCCCGTAGTGTAGGGCCCTTTCCACCTTCCGCGTCACAGCGTGCAGCGCCGTCTCCGTCGATGAAAATATGTTACTCATCAATTCAAAGAATTTTCTCAAAGCGCAAATATCACCCTTACTCTTTTGTGCCAGTACAGGAACTTTGTGCAGGTGATAATGAGGAGCTTTTCGCGTTTTGTGAATTCATAATCACGAAATTACAAGAAGACGCGAATTTTCTTTCCAAGATCATATGGACCGAAACCAAAATTCACCCGGCTTGGGGTAATTAATAGAAGGAATTCGCATCATTGGGCAGAGAGCAATCCTTATATAGCAAAAAATTCACACTTCCAGACTAATTTTGGATTCAGTGTCTTTGTGCTTGTAATGTTCGACAAAGTAACATATGACATTTATGATGATAAATTGAGTGATGAAGGATATCTTCGCATATCAAGGGGTTGTATTACGAGATTCTTGGATAATTTGCCACTCAGTTCTTTAGGAGATTGCTGGTATCAAATGGACGGGGCTCTACCACACTCAACGTTTATGGTTGATGAGGAGTTGTCACGTCTGTTTGAAGATCGCTGGTTTGGAAGAAATTGACCTTGGAGATGGTCACATAAATCGCCTGACTTGACTCACCTGGATTTTTATTTCTGAGGTCACGTCAAAAATGAGGTATATTTAGTAAAATTGATACCAAGTAAGAATTGCTCAACAGAGTGGTGGCCGGTCTAGAAAACTTGTCAGCAGAAAGCGACAATCGATGCTGTCCATCGCAGAGTTTTGATGTGCTTAGAACAGAACGGGCATCACATGTAATCTGATTTAAGTAATATATTACATTAGTCTACTTTGATGGTTTCGAAGTTCAAAACATACTTATAATCATTTAAACATATTTAAGTAGTTCGAGAAAAAAGTTGATACGTATCAAATTTGATGGAAAAAATATCTACAAAAGGATAGGTATTTAGGTTCTGCTACGTTATATAATGTTACCCTATGTAGGTTAAAATAATATAAATGCGTTCATTAACTTGTTGCATCTTTTTTCCATGGCCAAATTCTTGGAAATTAGTTTAAAGTCAGTAAATATCTCCTTATTCGGAAAATGTACTAGATAGGTATAGGGAAACCTATCCATAGACACTAAGTTTTATATCCAATAGCGTAATAAAACATAGGGTGTCCCATCTGAAAATTGCATTTTTTTTCAGACTTTTGCATCGTCAACTTTGAGGTCAATTCCTGAACAGCTTGTATGTAATTTGAGGAAAGTTTTCATTTAGGTAGATGAAACGACCTTTTTGTATGACCCCCAGAAAATTGCAGATCATACGATGTTTCCAACCCATAGATACTTTGATTAATGTGGTGGTAAAAAAATTCGTACATTTGCGAATAACTCTGAAACGGCTAACATTTAGGACATAGTGACTTCAATAAAGTTGACGCAGAATCCAGCGCCGAATATAGAAATGCAATAATATGTAGGATGTTCTATTTGAAAAAATAAAGTTAATAGTAGTTCTGGTAAAACCGGATCTGCCGCCATTTTGCAAATATTTTAACATGAAATATCAGCCTTGTAGACCTAACCCTGAAATTTTCAAATCAAAATTCCGATTACAGGTACAAAAGATTCTAACCAACGGTTTGAGTGAGTCACCCTATATATATATATATATATATATATATATATATATATATATATATATATATATATATATATATATATATATATATATATATATATATATATACAGTGTCCACGGATTGAGTGTGGGTATGGTATAAATGACAAAAAAATTTGATTTAGATTATATTCTGGGAATCGCTCCTGCTTTGTCTTAAACTAAGATGTTGAAAAAATAAACAAAATCAATTAATATACAGGGTGGTTTAGAACTGATTTAATTAAATGTGTTAAGAGTGAACTACCTTCGTTTATAAAGATACCGCAAAAAGTTGTTTAGAATTAAAATTTATGACAGGCTCTCAATTTTGAACCAGATCAGCCTACTTTGAATTTTCAAGTAAATTATTAACATTTTTCCCTAACATGGAGCTTTTTACCTGTGGTTTCCTGAACGCAGGTGCGCAAAATAAGTAACCATGCAATGTTAAATAATAATTTATTAGTAAAATAGAAAACGCTTATTGCTAACAAAATTCAAAACGAACAACGAAAAATAAAGAAATTATTCAAATGTGCTGCCACCAACCGATACACATAACTCAACCCGTTTAGTAAATGCTTTGTAGGCATTTTGAATATGTTGAATTGGAATACCGTCAATTGCCTCTCTCAACCTCAGTTTCAACAAATCAAGATCGTTGTTTAATGGAGCCGCGTAGACTTTCTGTTTGAGATAGCCCCATAAATAAAAGTCCATTACGGTAAGATCGGGACTTCTGGGAGGCCAAGGTATTGGCCCATATCGACCAATCCACTGCCCAGGAAATTCGCGATCTAAGCATTCTCGAACGATTCCTGTTGCATGTGCTGGGTGGCCATCATGCTGAAAGTTTGCTGTTTATCTATCTTCTAGTGACATGTTATGCAAATGGTCTTGAAGAATATTTTCCAGCACTTCCAGATAACTGTACTGGTTCATATTCCGCTCAAAAAAATATGGCCCAATTATCCCAGTGTAAGAAACAGCACACCACACATTTACTTTCTTGTGGCATTGTCTTCTGCAATTAAGTCTATAATTTGGATTCTCCATAGACCAATGCCGTGCATTTTGGGAATTTACCACCCCATTAGTGATGAAAATGGATTCGTCCGAAAAAATAATACTTCTGCCAAAATTGTGATTTTGTAGACATTGCTCGCCGTACCATAAACAAAAATCTAATCGTTTTGACTCGTCATTTTCTTCCAAAGTGTTTATATATTTTGCTTTGAAAGGTTTCACCTTGTTGGTACGATAAATTTGTTGCAAATGCGATTTGCTAATATTACCAATTTCTAATGACCTCCTTCTTAATAATAATTTCGGAAAACGCCTAACAGAATCCATAGCTAATGCAGCTGCAGAATTTTCTGCTTCATTTAGGTGGGATTTTGTCTTCTTAACATTTAAAACACTCCCAGTACGCATAAATTTTGTAACAACTTTTTTTACACCAGTAGCGGAAACCGAATAATTTGACCAGCGTTCAAGGAATTTTCTTATCACTCCCTGATAAGAATGTTCTTCATCCAAACCATAGCACTGCACAATAAACACTTTTTGTTCTGTTAACATTTTTAAATACAGAAGTTTGCCGTTCGTGACAAATAAAATTGACGTTTCAATTTTCCAAATAAGTAGTATCCCGGGAAACTAACAACAAGACAGAGCTCAAGTAGCCATGCAACTCGCCAATTATTGCTTCGCATGTCCAGTTGTGCGTTCACTTTACTTTTTTTATTGGTTGAGATGAAAGCAAACCTACCCCAAGTTTAATTATAGTAAAGATTTTTTTTTTTAATACAGTTTCAAGAATTTTTTAAAGTACACCTAATCACAGAAGCCGTCGAACGTGATTTAAATAAATTCGTAGCTTAAAAAAATCATAGTAGGCTGATCTGTTTGAAAATTGAGTGCCTGTCATAAATTTCAATTCTAAACAATTTTTGTTAATAACTTTTTGCTGTATCTTCATAAACGAAGGTAGTTTACTCTTAATACATTTCATGACTTCAGTTATAAACCAACCTGTATATTAATTGATTTTGTTCATTTTCTCAACATCTCAGTTTAAGACAAAGCAGGAGCGATTCCCAGAATATAAGATTCTAATTCGAAATTTTTTTTTCACTTATACCTTACCCACACTCAATCCGTGGACACACTGTATATATGTATATATATATATATATATATATATATATATATATATATATATATATATATACATACATACATATATATATATATATATATATATATATATATATATATATATATATATATATATATATATATATATATATATATATGTAAGCATTTCAACTGACCTTGGATTTGGGTTCTAGGTAGGGATGGGCACCTAACATCGATGTTATTGGAATATCGATGTTTTCCATTGAACATCGATGTTGTAATTTCGATGTTATATTTTTAACATCGATGTTACTTGTAATCATCGAAACATCGTTACGTATCCCACAAATCTTGTTGCAAATGCATATCGTTTGCAAATTAAAAAAATTGTCTTGCTATTATTTGACTACAGATATATGGACAGATATGCAATGTAGAAGTTTTATTGGTGTTACTATGCAATGAAGATAACAATTCCATACATTCTGTTGACTTAGGTGTATATCTTTTAGATGAACGGCATACAGCCGAATACATTTCAGGAGTGTTAAAACGTATATGTGAGGAATGGGGTATCCTAGAAACTAAAGTTACTACTGTTGTTACGGATGGAGCGGCCAATATGACAAAAGCTATTGACGAAACGTTTTCCAAAAAAGGGCACATTCATTGCTTCGCTCATCAAATAAATTTAGTTGCTGACAGAGCTATAAAATCTATTTCGGAATTGTGATCAGTTATATCTAAATTAAAACAATTGTAACGTGGTTTAGGCATTCAGTAGTAGCTGCTGATGAATTACGGAAGGCACAAACAAGCGACCATAAACCTGACAAAAAAATTATACAAGAGGTGTCCACCCTGCTGGAATTCCACATACTACATGATTAATCGTTTTCTTGAACTGCGGGAATACATAAATACCATAGTAAACAGACATCCTTCTGCCCCCACAATGGTTACAGTCAAGGAAGTTTTTGAACTGAATAAAATCATTGAACTTCTAAAGACGTTAGAAGCGGTAACAACAGAAATTTGTGGTCAAAAGTATATTAATTCGAGTCTTGTAATCCCTCTCACGTATAATTTGGAAAAAGAAGTTTCACACATTGAATGTGATGTAAACGACACCTTAGGTATTTCACTAAAAGAAGCACTTCTCCAAGAATGTAGGAAACGGTTTTCTGCTGTTGAACAAGTCCAACAATTAGCCGTGGCAATCTTGCTGGATCAGAGGTTCAAAAATATTTATTTTAAGAGTCCTCATAATGTTGCAGCAGCAGTTAATCTAATACAACAGTTATCACTGTTAGCAGAAACGCAAGGAGATTATGACCACAATCGCGAAATAATAGAAAGTGAACCGACAAATAATAAACAGGACACGGGTAAGTAGGCCAGATTGTCACAATGATGTTTGGTAAAAATTTTAACATAATTATAGTTACTCCAAAGGGCAATAATGGGCGCATCGTTCTCAGTTAGTTCAAAAGAGTGCTTCACAAGAGAAAGAACAATTAAGCGAAATGTCTTTGTATTTAAAGAATCCTCTAATTAATCTTACAGAGAATCCACTGAAATGGTGGTCACATAATAAAAATGTATGTCCCCATTTATACCCTGTCGCGAAAAAATTCTTGTCCATAGTGGCGACTTCTGCACCGGCAGAATTTTTTTTCCAAAGCTGGACAGACAGCCACGCAAGAAAGAAACCGTTTAACTGGAGAACACTTGGGCAAAATATGATTCCTTCAGTCCATTGACAGAGATTACTGGAGTATATAAAACTGTATGGTGAGATTATCAGTATTATCACTAATATTGGTGAATTAAATTCTTATTTTATTGCAGTACAATAAACATTTATTTATTTTTGTTACCACTTATTTTTTGTATCACCTGCACCTGCCATAATCTGCATCGGAATATGTTTCCATTTTCTAATGCCTACAAAACTACAAACTATTTTTTTCTCGAAAGAACATAGAATTATAGAGTTGGTAAACTCACAATTATTTTGAAAACATCGCTGTTTCCCAACATCGATGTTTTCCAGCCGATGTTTTTCCTACCATCGATAGTAGGTTTCGATGTTAAACATCGATGTTAACATCGATGTTTTAAGAAATGTGCCCATCCCTAGTTCTAGGTGCCCTAATTCGCGCTCATTGGAAGAAATTCCAAAAATCTTACCATCGATACCTCTCCATTAGTGAATTTTCTTAATGAAAATTCACTAAAAACTAAAATGTCTCCAAATACGACTTACCATGAATATTCCTTGTGTAATTCTAACAGCTACATGATAGGGTGTGAGCCAAGCCGCAGGTACCAGAACAGCCGCTGCTCCTGTGCCCAAAACTCCGGCACCAAACAGTCTCTCTGCACCGACACGGGCGGCAACTCTACTCGCTGCCAACGGGGAAATGAATGTGCCCCACATAAAGGCCTCCCTCAATACAGCTTCAGTCTCATCCGTACGAGTCATCGGGATCTGTAACAAGTAACAGGCAATTAACACTTGTATGTTCCCTCCCACTGATCCTTTGCATTTATGTACATAATCTAACCCAAAATATAGCATTATTTATTTGTTTATTTACTAAATACTACATTCCCACAACCTAAGGCATAATGAGTCCTTTTCTTTGTTGGCATTTCTGTGGATCGAAATCTCAATTGGCACCAACATGTCACATCAATTGCAGAAGCGGCTGCTAAGAAATTAGGTTTCCTCTTCCGGGCTCGCAAATACTTTTCACCAGCTAATCTATATACCTTATATACTTCACAAATAAGTCCAAACCTCGAATACTGCTCCCACATCTGGGGTGTCGCTGCCGCTTCTACACGCGCTATCCTCGACTCCATTCAAAAGAGAGCTATACGTCTCATCGGTGACCCTACCCTCACCCAAAGGCTGCCATCCCTTGCCCACCGACGTGCCGTTGGTAACCTCTCTCTCTCTCTCTCTCTCTCTCTCTCTCTCTCTCTCTCTCTCTCTCTCTCTCTCTCTCTCTCTCTCTCTCTCTCTCTCTCTCTCTCTCTCTCTCTCTGTGTGTGTGTGTGTTTTATTGATATTTGCACGGGCACTGCTCAGAGGAACTTTCTTCCATAGTTCCTCCACCTGCTGCCCCCAACAGATCTACCAGGGGAACAGAGCGGATGCACTGTGCAGGTCACCAGACATAGAACATCTTGTTATGCCCGCTCTTTTGTCCCGAGGACTTCCAAGTTGTGGAATTCCTTGCCGGCACATGTTTTTCCTTCTCCTCCGAACCTCCAAACCTTCAAGTCCAGAATTAACAAGTTGCCTCTTTCCTCCTTGTCAACACCAACGGTACGTTAGTATTTAGGCTGTAAGCCCTCGTGGTGTGTTGTTGAAATTTAAAAAAAAAGGGGGCGAGAAGACATAGTGTATAAAACAGTACGTATAATTTGTTACTCAGATATAATGAAAAATGAATGTGCACAAAAAAGAGCACATTAATCAAACCAACGATTAAAATTAAAACTAGAAATAATAAAACCGAAGAAGGGAGAATTTATCTCTCTATGAGTAATTACACTTGGAGAACCCAACTCACCAAAACACATATTTTTTAAAGGCCTTACGATCGTTTCACTAACCACGTTAGAATCATCAGAGGATGAAAAATTCTAAACTAAATTAACAGCTACCAATGTATTTATATCATACCTAGATAAACGAACTAAGCCGATGGTAAAAATTGTTGTCGGAGACCCATCGTTTGTCTATTGTGTCTAATTTGCAAGGAAGAGGTTGACGAACTACTTTAATCTTCTAGTTGACACATTTGTAAGCATTTATTTAATTTAAAGGATAAAATGAAAGGTACCGCGTTATTTAAGGAAGCTCACGTTCTTTCTTGATCTGTAAATTTACTATGTGAATATTGGAGCCCGTGATGAACGCCGACAAGCACAACTGGCGAACAAACCAATAACTCCCGCACATCTCTTTCAAAGCAAAAACGACCGTTTCGCACACAATGTTAACTCTAACAGAGGATGAATATTTCAACTAAAATTCTGCATAAAAACAAGTATCTATATTGATTTCTTTGATACAAAGAAAACAAAAAGGGATTTTTAAGTCGAGAACTCAACGTAAAGTCCAGTATCTGTATAGACTGGCCGAGTTATTGAAAATACTTTATTATTCTGCCCGACAGATTAGGAGTTTTTAGGTGGTCAAATGCAAAGTGAGAATAAAGGGCTTGAAATCAAAGGTGCCGGGAAAACCTGGGCCGATTTTCCTGACTAACGAAATTATCCAAGCCAAGGAAGGTATTCACCAAATTTAATCAAAATCGACCCATTATTTTTTGAGTTATCGGTGTGATACATATACATATAAAAATTGAAACTGACCCTGTATATGTGTTCTAGGAGGCCTAGCCTAATTAGCGCTCATTTAAAGAAATTTTTTCACAATTCAAAAGTCGAGATCTCCCCATTCATGTTTTTTTTTTTTGAAAATTCACTAAAAGAGATAAATGGATTTTCTTTATTGTCTGTCAGCAGTGAGTCTTATCGCCTATAATAAAAAAGTCTGGACGCAGCAAATGTGTTATGGTAACGAATTTTCGTAAAAATGGTTTTTAATGGGAAATATGTCTTGTTTTTACAAGGACATTTGGTTGACAGTGGACATTTGGTTGACAGTATAACCTATATAGTAGTAACAATGTACCATATTCCATTAAAATAGCCGGTCCGATTTTCCTGGCCAACGAACCTCTTTAAACTATTTACACACCTGACAAGATATAATTATTCACAAACAGCTTTAGGACCAAAATTTAAAAAAATATATGAAAATTTCTTTTACAAAAATTCACAATTTTTTTTACATAAATTGCCTTCAGTAATGTTACACTAAATTATATTTTGCACAAAAATTCGACAACTTTTTTTTACAATAACTTACTAAACCTTTATCATTTATTACCAATATATCACAAAAATCTTACGAAAATGATTTCTACTGAAATACTACAAACATTTCTGCGAACACATTTAAAAATCAGCCACTATTTGAGAGTGCCTGTATACGGCAGCTCGATTTTTTCGACGAGTAATACAAACAAACAGCTCTCAGCTCTCTGAATGCGTCATTTCCATGGGGCTCCGCTACATATTGATAAAAACGCCGTATCACAATTGATGATATGTGTTTGAAATATATCCCAAAAACGTGAAAAGTTGCAAAACAATTGAAATAATTCAAAAACGATGAACGATGTCATTTTTTTTACAAACATGCATTATAATTTGATGGAAAATACAAAAATGCAATAACATAAGTGGGGTTCCTTTAAAAAAAACATGTATCACCAACGACTTATGGGCCACCCTGTCATTGTCAAAATAGGTTTATAAGGTACAGCTCGAGACACCTTATAATTAACGTATATACTTTTTTCTCATACCTTGCATAATAACGTATATATCGAGCTTTACCGTAGAAATGTGTCACCCAGTATATGTGTAAACAGGCAAAAACTGAAACTGACCCCGTATATGGGTTTTAGGGGTTCTAGTTCGCGCTCATTTGAAGAATTTTATTAAAAGAATATATTTTTTAATTCACAAGTCCGGTCTTCTAAATAACGAATTTTTTCTACGAAAATTTGCTAAAATATAGACTATTAAACCATAAACTCTATAGCGGAAACTACCGCCGAAGCATCAGAAAGAGGGTCTACTGAAATGGATTTTCCGAAAACATTTTAGTAAAATGAAGGACAATGATGGTTGAGGCTGAAACTTAAGGCTTTGGAAAACACACTTATTATGACATTCGTTTGACAAAATCCGTATTTGCTTCAAATTGGTTGTCTAAAAATTGCAAATTTTGACGTTTCAAATCGCAACTTTGACGTTTCAAATCGCAACTTTGACGTTTCAAATCGCAACTTTGACGTTTCAAGAAGAAAAATTATAAAATTTTTAAAATATCTTTTCTGCTACTTCTTGACTTTTTTGGCGTCAAAAAAACTTAACCGGTGTATGTAATATTCAATTGGTTTTTTTAATCACACAAAATATTTTGTTCTTGTGTTTTCCTTTGATCACCACTGGCACCCAATTTTTTTTCTTTAAATGCCTATAACTTTTTTTCTTTTAACCTAGAGTACTGAATTTTGTTATGTAGTGTAAGTTTGATAGCAGAAACGCACATGTTAAATGTGGTTGTCATAGCTCTGTTATTTTCGGAGATACAAAAAACTTTCGAAAGAAAGCCCAAAATTTACCCGGAAAAACTGGTCAGATTTTCCCGGCTAACGAACTTATCTAAGCCACTTACAAAAGGAAGGTACACACCAAATTTCATCAAAATTGGCCCTTTATTTTTTGAGTTATGGGTGTGATATATATATATATATATATATATATATATATATATATATATATATATATATATATATATATATATATATAAACACAGATCTCCTCATTAGTGAATTTTTCGTTCTACGAAAAATTCGCTAATAAAATACAACTAATTTAAATCTTCCCAATTAGGCTTCTCATTTATTTACTTTGGAATATTTTTTATTTACATTTCTTCCATTTCACCGTGCGATTATAAATCAGTGAACCTAAACAACTAAACGAACTAGTGTTTTGTACTAGTCACTTCTGTGGACGAGATCGAAAGATCGAAAGTGAACTAAACTTCTCAGCCAGATGAGGCTTTGATAAATTCAAAATAGTGGACGCAAGATGGCGAAATAAATATTTCTCAACAACCCCTTTGATATGGGTGTCAAGGTATCAAATGAAAAGGTTTCACAAATAAAGTACCATAAGCTGGGTGACGCTTTGATAATTTGAATATGGCGGCCGACGTAAGATGGCGGAATAGATATTTTTAGTCACAACCCCCTTGACATCGGTATAAAAAGTAAGCGATCCACAAGCAAAATACTGTGAGCTAGGTGAAACTCTCATAAATTAAAAATGGCGGCTGAGGTAAGATGACGAAATGTTTCTTTCCCAACAACCTCCTTGATATGCGTATCAAATAGGTCTTCACAAGTTAAGTACAGTGGACTAGGTGGCGCTTACATAGATTTAATATGGATATTTTTTTGCTATAGCACATCTAAATAATACAAGCTTATTTTTAATAGAATGTTTAACTCCTAATTTAACCTTACCTCAATGTGTGGTATGGATCTGACGACATGGATGGTAGTCTTGTTTGAAGGTGGTTGGCAATAGCGTGTAATGTAGCTTGTATTTTCCACATATTCAGCAAATTCTGCTGCAGAATAACTGGATGTGCTATTAGCTCTAAGTGCCACAGAAGCACTCTGTTCCACTATGCCACACAATACGAACCCTGTTATTACGAAAATTATCAAAACTTGGCGGGACCCAATTTGTTCTGAAAAAAATAATTAACGATATTTTAAAAACAAATGTCACCAAATTAGTTCCTATATCGCACACAGCCAACGATATCCACTGGAAATCTATTGGATGTCAATGAAATTTACCCTACATCCATGGATATCCTGGATATTAGGTATATATATATATATATATATATATATATATATATATATATATATATATATATATATATATATATATGAAATCTATAAAGCAAATGTAGCAGTGGCACCAAACTGATATCCTCTCTATATCTAATAGATATGAGGTAGATTTTTATATGCTATAGAGATATAACTTGTAACGAGGCCTGACTTGCGGGGTGAATTATGCAGTGGAACAGATTAACGGATTTACGGGAACGGTCCCGGGCGCCAGATTTTGAAAGGGTTTACTCCCTGCGAGGATGTCTGCGACTTCGTCACAAGGCTCTGGCCACGGTTGTGGTCAGAGTGCCTGGATAGCTCTGTGGAGAGGGTCCGGTAGCCTATGATGTAACAGGCCGTATAGATACCTCCGAGGTTGCGGGCTTTAATCGCTCCCCCGGTATTTCCCTGACCTTCCGAAAGTTTGTATGCGTGTAGTAGATTTATTTGTGGTAATAACATAGACTGAATATAATTTCCACACTATTTATTACATTATAAAACGTTACAGTCCACTGGTATTCTTACAATGTGAAAGGTACTTATCACGCTAATTTATCCTAAAACAAGTTATGTTATTGGTGACGGGCCAACGAAATTCATTCTTCCCCACGAAAAGAAAATGCGGGAGTCATGCGGACGGAAACTCCGAGTGTTGTGGTTTACAACCCGTGGATGCAGCCGTTAAGTGGGTCGATTGGAGAAACACTCCTCAAATAGAGAAGATGGCGTCTATCTGTCGAAGCCGGTATCACGAGATCAAACGCCTCGACGTCAGGGCGTCGATAAGGAACGGGAGGGTTATAGAGGAACAGCCTGTGAAAGGATATTGTCATATACTAACTCGACCTTGGCCTGCTTGTGTACATACAGCGCCCAGACCAGGGTCGAACCGGAACGGTCGTACGCAATACCCTTGAGAGATCTGTGTTAGCTACAGCATCACCTCCCAGAAGTATTGCGACACGCCAGCAATGATGGGATAGGGTAATGGAGGGGAATTACGCTAGATCCCGCGATCTCGACGTCGACGGATAGGCGCGTGGGAACTGAGAAAAATATCCGAAAATTCGCTATAATTAAATTCAATAAGACAAGCCTAAAATACTCTTACCTCGACTGCGTTCAGTAGAATTGTTAAACTACGAAATTGTATCACACAACAACGGGACGGACGGTACGGTATTCTAACGTTTTATTGCAATTTTTACAAACTCTTTATTTACAGAATCTAAATTCCAGTTATAGATTTCAACGCGCTAGGGCAAACGGTGAACTCTTTCTGCCTTCAGTAGTTATTTTCTTCTGCCGTCCCCGGCTGAAAAATCTTAATCGGTGGTAGATACCTTATCCTTATCTTCTGTAGATATGTTTTTACTCCGCCGCGATAATTCGAAAATGCGTACTTTTAAGAAATATTAATGATAAAAATAATATTTTTTACTGCGTGGAATTTTTACCCGTGTGATTTATATTATATTTATTTTCGAACAGCCGCTTTCAATGTCTACAGCTGTTCTGAAAATATCTACTTCGTCACAAACTGTTATGAAGTAATTTGACAAAAATATCAATTATATTTTTTTCTAATTATGTATGCGTTAAATTTGACTGCTTTCAGTAATACTAATATGTCACATAAATATATTGTCAAAATAACTGAATATACTGAGTGATTAGATGGATATAAATAGATTGAAACCAGTGGCGGTTTCTCTAAGGAGGCAGAGGAGGCCAGGCCTCCCTAGTCAGAATTAGTTACATCCTCCCTATTCAACTAGTCAGTTAGTTACATATAACTTTAATCCAATATCCAATGTCCCTATATTAAAGTCATACTTATTCATATTATTAATTATTATTCAAACCATATTCATATAAAAATTTTCTAAATCTGCAATTACAATTACAACCGGCAACGCTGCTGAGAAGTATATTACCAAAACGATGAGATCTTCTTGTGTGCTTGTGTGACGTCACGAAGGCCCGGATCCGATGTTTTCGACTTTGAGCCATATTCTAACACATTGATTTAAATGCATAAAAACATTAGCCCTGGTAAACCAATTAAAGCCGTGCTTAAAATCACGTGCTCGGAGGCCAGACTTCGCTATCAATATAAGCGTTCGTAAGGTGGAATTTTACTTCTAGGATAGTTTCTACAGTGTTATCAAATAGAAACAATTTAATAAAAATTTTTGATTATATTGTGAATCACGATGATTTAAAACAGAATCAACAAACTCTGAGAGAATCTATTGGCCCAAAACGACATCTTAACGATCCCCATTTTCTTTTTCTTTTACACACTTTTAAATTTATATTTCAACGTACCGATTTTTACAAAATAAAAGCACAGATATTTCTTACACTAAGAAACGTCTGATTGTATTAACCACTACATTGCAAGATTTTAGAAATAATGAAATTCATGTTAATCAAATTTACAACTCCTTATTTGAGGATTTTGAAAATAGCGAACCAGCACCAAAGAAAAGAAAGACAACGTATTCAAAATTTAAAACAGAATTATAAACAAATTTTTAATGAAATTTTAGACACAATAATTAATCAATTGCAAGTAAGATTTTCGGATTTAAACAAACTAGAATTTTTCGATTTAATAAAGAGAGGCAATTTTTTTTCGTATTCAAAAGACTTTCCAAAAGATATCTTTGAATTATTACTAAAACAATATCGTTTGTTTGATTCGATTGCATTAAAAAAACT